>SJYV01024711.1:0-10316 GCA_006410875.1 Neotragus pygmaeus | reverse complement strand
CTGAAACTCCAGTACTTTGGCCACCTCATGAGAAGAGTTGACTCATTGGAAAAGTCTCTGATGCTGGGAAGGATTGCGGGCAGGAAGAGAAGGGGACGACAGAGGATTAGATGGCTGGATGGCAATATGGACTCGATGGATATGAATCTGAGTGCACTCTGGGAGTTGGTGATGGACAGGGACGCCTGGCGTGCTGCGATTCACGGGGCGCAAAGTGTTGGACACGACTAAGCGACTGAACTGAACTAAATGGTAGTTCTTTTCCTTCTTGCTTCCCAATATCCACAGTAACTCTGACATTGAGGATAGGGAATAACTAGGAAGCACTCCTAGTTATTAGAAGCACTCCTAAGGTGTGCACTCCACTCCTAAGCATCAAAGCAATCCTCGCATTGATGGAGATATTGGGAAGTTTCTGAGATTATACGTAAGTGGCAAAAGTGGCCCTTTTCCTCTTGCTTGCCCTGCTCCAGCCCTTGCTACCTCTTCCACAGCCAAGTGATGCCAATGAAACAGAGCTAGGCAGAGAGCTCTTCTGGGAATATGGAGGTATCCTATTATTAAAAAGCACAATCCTCTTTTTGGTTGTTGTTTGTTGTTCAGTCTCACTAAGTCATGTCTGACTGACTGTGACCCCCATGAACTGCAGAACATTAGGCTACCTGGTCATTTACTATCTCCCAGAATTTACTCAAATTCACGTCCATTGAGTGTGTGATGTCATCCAGCCATCTCATCCTCTGCTACCCTCTTCTCCCTTTGCCTTCAATCTTCCCCAGCATCAGGATCTTTGCCAATAAGTCAGTTCTTTGCACCAGGTGGCCATTTGGTAGAAGAGTAAAATTCACTGAGTACACAAGCAAAGTGGAAATGCTATTGCATCCCTTGACCCCACTGTCCCCTCCTCATGATTTTGGTCAAATTGTGCATCTGAAGTGTCAATGGGTAGTAACTCAACACATCAATAATACTTCCTACATGAACCATGCAATTGGTTTCTCTGATGATCGACAGTCGATTTGGGTGCATTGCATTTGTGAATGAAGAAAGTTATCTTTATCAGCAAATTCAGACACTCCTCAAAAGTACATAGACTATTAGGTATTAAAACGATTGTTTACCATGGAAAGCTTAAACTTTGCTAAAACATGGAGAAATTCATTTCATGCCATCTCTTGCACTGCCTTATTCTAAAAACGCTGCCATCATGTTTCCATTAATTTCCCAAAAGTTCTTGTCTAGAGATAAGATTCCACTCAGAATGCACTCCACTCATTAAAAATCAGTTTCTAAAAGTTAAAAAAAATCTGAACCTTGTTCATGATGAATCATGTGACATGGTATATAAGACCAAATTCCCCTGGAGGGGAAAAAACCATGGAATCACAAGGAATCTGTTCTTGTTGTTTAGTCACTAAGTTGTGTCCAACTCTTTTGTGACCCCATGGACTCTAGCCCATCAGGATCCTCTGCCCATGGGATTTCCCAGCCAAGAATACTGGAATGGGTTGTCATTTCATTCTTCAGGGGATCTTCCTGACCCAGGGATCAAACCTGTGTCTCCTGCTTGGCAGGCAGATTCTTTACCACAGAGCTACCAGGGACGCCTGTAACAAGGAATACTAGTTTGGAAATCAGAAAACAGAGGCCTTGATCTAAAGGCTGTCCCTAACTAGGCTTGTGATCACAGACAGGCCCCAGCCTTTCTCTGCCTTGGTGTTCTCCACACAAAATTAAGAAAAAGCAACCGTAGGTGTTATAAATTCTCCTGCTTGATGGTACAACCCAATAACTACAATTAGGCTTCAGCTACAGAGAGACTGAGCAGTAGTAGCTCAGTCAAGTCTGCAAGTTAAACTGGGATATTTATTTCCTATAGTCCAACTAGTAGTCTAATCAGTAAAGCTGTTAAACTTGCAATAATATTTCACTGATGTGTACCAGAGCGTTGCAAGTTATAAAATTTCCAATTTAATTTTACTGCATCCCTGAAGCTGTAGTAATTAGAAGACAAACTCACAGTGAAGATGTTTATAGCTTCAGGGGTGATAATTTTGAACCTGTCCCGCAGGTCACTTCTGTCCTCAAGGTTCCCCGATTTGACAGCTGCCTGTAGACTCAGGATTTTATTGTAATACAGCAGTAACTCGTCATTCATTCGATGGGAGCAGATGTAGATGACGCTCACTTTGGCATCTGAAAACAACAGGCGCAATGTTAATTACTGGTATAAAGGTAAATGACATTACGAACTCTGGCATCGGATTGATGTTGTGCAGTTTAAAATAAAGTGCATATCCAAAAGTCACATTCAAATTAATTTTAGATTGGTTTTGCACAGATCCTAGCAATTCAACTGGACTTTTTAAACTTTAGCATTTCTCTGAAAAAAAAAAAAAAGACAACACCATTACCAAAAAGTAGACACAATGATTCCTTCAGAAGGAGAACTGAGAGATACCATGGAATTGTACTTTCAAATAAATACATAGGGATTTAGCCCCCCAAACTCCCATTAACCTCAATGGGAACTGCATACTGCTTTTAAAATTCATCCCATTAACTTTAGTAAATTATAAAACCAAGCTATTAACTTTAGAAAGCTGATGAAATTGCAATTTCTTATTCTGCTTGGACTTGGGATTGTTCTATCCACATAAATGGTCTGATTATGACCATAGCAATGATTATTTCAGGAAAGCAACCTTTTCCTTTCTCCATTCCCAAACAGGACTATATTACTTAAATAGGACATCTAGTGATTCTTGGTTTAAAGGAAACACTATCTTAATTTAACTGTTCTCCTTCTTAAGATGTGCTTCTTATTATGTGCATAGAAAGAAATCCTAATTAAATTTCCCATCCAAATGGAATAGTGAGATGAGATTACCCACTCCAGGCTGCAGGATATTTTAGTGAGTATGGACAGGAAATCAGCAGCCAATGGAGTCACTCATTCATTCGTAAAATAATTGACTGATCACTAGGGACAAAGCACTTTGCTAGACACGAAAGGAAATACAGGAATCAAAGCAACTAAGATGTTGCCTGTGAGAAGCCACATTTCACATGTACTGCTGCTGCTGCTGCTGCTAAGTCACTTCAGTCGTGTCCGACTCTGTGCGACCCCATGGACGGCAGCCTACCAGGCTCCCCTGTCCCTGTGATTCTCCAGGCAAGAACACTGGAGTGGGTTGCCATTTCCTTCTCCAANGCTGCTAAGTCACTTCAGTCGTGTCCGACTCTGTGCGACCCCATGGACGGCAGCCTACCAGGCTCCCCTGTCCCTGTGATTCTCCAGGCAAGAACACTGGAGTGGGTTGCCATTTCCTTCTCCAATGCATGAAAGTGAAAGTGAAGCCGCTCGGTCATGTCCAGACGGCCCTAAAACGTGGGGGAGGGTGGTAGATCCATGGCACACGCAGAACAGATGCCCAGGAAAGGTCAGAGGAGGAAGCACTGTAAAGTGTCTCCTTCATCAAGCAGGGTGGAGAGGGGGGATGTTAAGACTCCTCTGTTCCGTTTGGCAGAGTATACAGAGCACAGACTGATTAAATTCTTGCTCAGCTGCATGCAGGCTGGGGCACATTATTTAATCTTTCTAAGCATTGGTTTCTTCCTTTGTAAACAGAGAATCAAATCACCCAGGGCACAGAGTTTGGGAGAGTATGAAATTAAAGAATACACACACACACACACGTACACACTCACATAATGTACCTCGTGCAGTATCCAGCACATCATAAGTGCTCAACTAAAAATACAGATGCACCAATCTGCCCCTAAGTTCACCCTGACTGGGCCAGCTAACAGTGATTCTACACCTCGCCCTCCACACTTGCATTCCTTTTCATCAGTGCCTGAAGATGTAACACGATGAAGTAGTGTCCTCTGCTGTTTCATCTTGTTCCAAATCCTTGTCTCTCCAAACTCTTTAAAGGTAAGGTGTATGCTTTTAAAAGAAATCCCCCATGCCCTGGTACAATGTCAACTATGCAGGAGTCACTCAATAAATATTTGTGAGTTGACCAAAGGGATCTGGGAGAATGGAGAGACTCAGGAAGTTGAAAGTCATACACGATAGTGAGATTCACAGCATGCAGGAGAAATTTGTTCTGGAAAAGAGCATTTTGTGGCCAGAAGCAGTGTCTTCTGAACTGGACCAGAAGTGGGCCCAGAGTAAGTGCTCCATAAATGTAAATACTTAAATGGCTCCTACTTAATGTCGAAAGCACATTGCCACATGAGCCTCAAAGGGAATTAACCGAGGAGACAGCAGTTAAAAAACTTGTATGCAACTGTTGAATGATCAAATTAGTAATCACAAACCTTGTGTTTTCAATAAACGTCTAGTATCTTATCAAACTAATGGTTTTTAAAACCAAACTAGTGGGGGTTTTTAAGTATAAAAAGAGGACACAAAAACAAACAACAAAAATAATAAAGATTCCATAGCGCAAGAAAACTAAATTTTTCTTGGGAAGAAATTTCTGGGTTACAAAATAATAAGAAGTCATGTTGTTAATTTTACCTTTCCTGCTCATTTTGGGCAAAGGAATGTTATATCACTAACAGTAATATCCAGTATTATCCAGTTTGATTGTGGATCAACAAATATTCAAAATTAATTGATGATTTTGGAAAGGAATTAATGAGAAGATGAAATTGTTTTGATTGCTAGTCAATAGTCAGTATCAGTCACTCTCTTGCTTAAACTCATCTAGAAGTTGAAAACATTAGCCATTGAGATCTCCCACCTGATACCCTGACTTTACAGCCAATATTTGAACAAGTCTTAATGTATGATCAGATTACCTTTGTTTCCCCTGAATAAGCAGAAAAATCAACACTCTTTATTAGGAATTAAAAGAATTTAAAAAATGAAATCATTGATTCTTCCACAAATTACCACTTATTTTCCTAGTTTCTTTATATTTTTTACTTCACAAGCAAATAGTTTTCCTATCTTCTCATTTATCTCTAAACTTTTATTACTTCTTTTGAAGGGGTTTTAGGATTGCATTGCTATGTCATGAAGATGGTATACAAAGAAAAGGCATTTGGTTCTAATCTCTCAGAAAGGTTCATATTAGCAAATTTCCATTGCAGGTAGACATAGGCTGAATTATTGAGTTATTTAAAATAGAAGCCTAATATGTTTAAGTTTTCTCTAATAAAGAGAATCCTTTGTAAAGAAATTCTTTGGTGATGATTTGGACTATAAATATACAGAAGGGTATATAAAAAGCTAAAGAAAAAAATTAATCAAATAAATTAGAGCAAAGCCTGCCCTCTGCTGCACTTCAGTGGTTTCCACCCAGTCAGGTTTTTAGTTGAAATAGCTCAGCACCAACAAATCAATCTTAAGTCATTAAAATAATTTTTGTAAGGCTGAAAAACAATATTAGTGCCTAGATAATAGATTAAAGCAATTACCCTATTATTATTTTAGGACACTGTAAATTTCTAGTACTGATGTATTTTTGTTACCAAATGGCATTTATAAAATAATAATGATGCTGAAANCTGAAAAACAATATTAGTGCCTAGATAATAGATTAAAGCAATTACCCTATTATTATTTTAGGACACTGTAAATTTCTAGTACTGATGTATTTTTGTTACCAAATGGCATTTATAAAATAATAATGATGCTGAAATATATATGAATCATGTAAAGTATGTCATTCCAGGGAGCCAGCTAAATTGGTCATTGATAATTTAAAATTCTTCCTGGTTTTGCTTAAATAAGGGCCAAAGCGATTATATTTTAGCAATACTAAGAAGTCCTTACTTGGAAACTTCTTTAAAAAAAAAAAAAGGGCTAGTTTTTGTTTAGCCCTGAATTTCTGGCCAGGATCTCCCACACTGATTCAATATTATTGTTTAAGCTTTGAAACCTTTATTCATTAAACCTCAAACAGTGTCAAACAAAGCCATAACATTCTTGTATCCTTCTTTCTGGGTTCCAGGTTGGTGTCTGATTTAAAACTGACCAAACCAGTACCAGAACTCGACTTTTACAAAGATGTGTCTATCACTCAAGGTCTGTGTTTCTAAGAATTCCCTTCACTAGGCACTTTCTGTTTTCTCATAACCAGATGATATATATTTAAATAGAAGCTTCTTTTAAATCTATCTTCATTCCCCTCTTATTCTTATAATGAGAACACAATGTGCAAAACCACAGTTCTGATACCTTCCACTCATTCCTCATAATAGACAATATTGACACAGATATAAAATGTTGACTCTCTTCACTGCCAGATTCGGTAAAAGAAGAAGAGTTGGGGCTATAGGAGAGAAATCCTTATTCAATCCTGCAGCAAAGAGAATTAGAAAATTACCCAAGTATATTGGTTAAAATGCCACTCATTTATTCAAGTTGACTTCACTATAAATATGTTCTTTGAAATGAAACATTCAATTGCCCTACAACTAGAAGTACTTTTCAAAGAAAAGTACACGCCTTTTCTTTGTAGAGTGAAAACAAACACATTTAATCAACATTCATTGATAAACATCCTGAAGAGCCATTTGTGTAAAAGTATTTACTATACCTAAGATGTCACACAGCCTCCCCAGCTGCGTGTTCTGCTGTGTATTGAAATCAGGAATATTTTGTCGCACAGGCTGGGAATAACCTAAAAGGCAAACCAGATGTCAAAATTCAGAAAGCGCAAGCCATTATGGTAAAATGGCACATGAGGATTTCAGTGTCATGATCCACATTTCCAGAAAAGAATAATCTCTGAAGCATCTTACAGAAACAATCCAACTCCTAACAAAGAGGTCCTTGCTCCTCAAGGGATTAAGCATTACTCTGGAGGATATGCTAGGCAGCATATTCTGCAACAGAGAGGTTCATGTTTTCAATACCAACAAAGGTGCTGGGAATCAGGATCACAGAAACATGGGAACATTTTGGCAATTTAACACGAATGTTCAAAAGAGCACGTAAGAACATTATGCCCAGATTTTTAAAATATTTTACCTTTTTAACCCATGCATCTGATGTGACATTTTGAAGTATGTCCTAGAATCATTCTCAACTGATACTCAGGTTTCAGACAAAACCCTTGCTGTTGCAACTATGTATTTAAATAACTCTAAATACTAAAGAAATATGCTTCTGCTCACACAGTCAAAAGAACTTTAACTTTGAAGGGCAATAGAGGTTAATGTAGGTACTTTGTCAGTACCAATGAAAGCCCCACCATTTCTTTGGTGCCCATTGGAACGGCAGAAGGAAAATGCGTGTGAATTATTATCCCAAAATCTTCTACAGCAGGAAAAATTCCTGCTACTTCAGGGGTTAAAATTAAAAAGTGGATCAAAACACAAACTTAAAAGGCATGCACACTCACAAATATGCATATTTGTTTATACAAAATTCAGCAACTGTAGGTGTAACTTAAAAAAAAAATAATAAAATTGCTTTTCACATTTTGAAGAGATGCTTCAATGCCTCCTTGTGGTTAGTGAGACCAAACACATGTTTCAAGTTAAACTGCTGTAGATAAAGTGATTTTAAATACTACATCTTCGAGATGTGACAGATTTCCTTTTCAGCATAAGGAAAACTATAGCAATTCAGGCAACAGGGCTTCAGATCAAATGAACTCTGATAATTGGCTCTTTGCTTTGATGTTAGTGTTTAAACACTAGACAACGTCTGGAAATTAAATGAGTTTACAATTCATCTAAAAGTTTCCCTTTAGCTTTATGCAGATGAGCTTAAGAACTAAAAAGGCAGAAGGACAAGAGGGCTGTTTGAATTATTTTTGAAAAATTATTAACTTCTAAAATAATTTGGGGAACTCTTCCACATATGAAAGTTAATATAGACAGCTATAAACTGCCACCTTGATGTGCAGTTGCAATAATGTCACTCTTGGGATTTTGCATTTGTATAATTCTGTCTATACTCAGATAAATGTTTAGGAAGATGTACTGTGAATATCATCTATCAAGACTATAAGAAGGCAGGAAAATGTCTAGAGAATAAAATATGATTAAGAAAAGTGCCTGAGAGCATTCTATGAATGCACTTCCTTTAAAAAGTAAAGATAAAAGGCAGTGTGAGATGGCTCATTAAAATGATGTCCAATTTAAAATATAAAGGATGTCTGATCACGATCTTGCCACATATGCAGCATGAGTAAGTCCATGTTTCAATCAATTACTGGAGGTCAGTTTTCCAACAGATATACTCAGTACCTTTGTTACCCAGATCAAGGAGCATATAGAGTGTCATGCAGGATTATGATAAATGTTTACTCAGTTAACCCTACAAATACACCCATATTACAGAACTGTATATTAACAATCTCAGGGCATTGTTACAGAGGATCATATGGAGCAACTGATAGGAAAATATTTTGTAAACTGTAAGTTACTGTGTAAACAGAAGGTATTTTAAAATTAAAAGGTATGAGGACTTCCAAAGCTTGTAACAGCAAAAACAAATTCTGCCACAAGCAACAGATCCTTCCACATGGGCAAGATACAATGCAAGGCACATTGCCATCAGCAGAGCAGAAGTTAGGAGTCGATTTTTTTAAAAGTCAGATTTATTCTTACGTTTTTGTATATCCACAAAGTACACATGTTGACACCGGGGTGAAAAGACTTCATGGATGTGGGCAGCATATATTAAATACAATAGTGACTTAACCAGGAAACTGTCAGCACGGATGTTGTGGCCTTGAGGAGTTCAGCAGGATGGCCAGTGGCAATGAAACATCATACTCTGGAATACAATCTGCGAAGTCATGGATATGCGACTAGAAACACCAGAGGAGTTTTGAGAAAACTTCTAGTTCAACCCTCTTCATTACAGATAAGGAAGCGTGGGTAAGTCCCTTGTCTCTTTTCCAAGGTAACATAAACTTTCAAATTACTATATAGTTCAGATACCACATCTTTAACTCTTGTGACAAATGTGCTTGTGTCAAGCAAGAGAGAAGACGAGACTCCCAGTGTGAGGAGAGAACTCCAGAGAGACAAAGAGCTTTTGCCAATTTTCCCACTTATGTTTTCAGTGGCTATGTCAGGCAGAATAATGGCCTCCAACACTGTCCTCGTGCTAATCCCCAGAACCTGGGAATATGCCAGGTTACATGGCAAAGGGGAAATAAAGCTGCAGATGGAATAAAGATTTCGAATCAGCTGACCTTAAAATAAGGAGATTTTCCCAGATTATTTGGCTGGACCCAGTGCTATCACAAGGACCTTAAAACTGGAACCAGTGGCTATAGAAGAAAGGCACGGAGAAGCCACGTTGCTGGCTTTAAAGATGGAGGAAGCGGGCCATGGGCCTTCCTTGCTCATTCCATTGTGGGTGGCTTCCAGAAGCTAGAAAGGGTCAGAAAACAAATCCTTCCCTAGAGCCTCCGAGGGAATGCAGCCCTGCCCACACCTTGATTTTAGCTCCTCTCACACTTCTCAACTACAGAATTATTACTATGAAGCAACAAATTTGTATTGTTTTAGCCAGTAAACTGTGGAAACAATAACTGTAAAAATTCTTAAAAATATGGGAATACCAGATGACCTTACCTGCCTCTTGAGAAATCTGTACGCAGGTCAAGAAGCAACAGTTAGAACCAGTTATGGAAAAACAGACTGGTTCCAGACTGGGAAAAGAGTACGTCAACACTGTATATCATCACGCTGCTTATTTAACTTATATGCAGAGTACATCATGAGAAATACTGGGCTGGCTGAAGCACAAGCAGGAATCAAGATTGCTGGGAGAAATATCAATAATCTCAGATGTGCGGATGACACCACCCTTATGGCAGAAAGCAAAGAGGAACTAAACAGCCTCTTGATGAAGCTGAAAGAGCAGAGTGAAAATACTGGCTTAAAACTCAGCATTCTAAAAACTAAGATCATGGGATATGGTCCCATCAGTTCAGTTCACTTCAGTTGCTCAGTTGGGTCTGACTTTTTGCAACCCCAATGGACTGCAGCATGTCAGGCCTCCCTGTCAATCACCGACTCCTGGAGTTCACTCAAATTCATGTCCTTTGAGTCGGTGATACCATCCAACCATCTCATCCTCTGTTGTCCCCTTCTCTTCCTGCCTTCACTCTCCCAGCATCAGGGTCTTTTAAAATGATCAGCTCTTTGCATCAGGTGGCGAAAGTATTGGAGTTTCAGCTTCAACATCAGTCCTTCCAGTGAACATTCAGTGTTGATTTCCTTAGGAATGGACTGGTTGGATCTCCGTGCAGTGCAAGGGACTCTCAAGAGTCTTCTCCAACATCACAGTTCAAAAGCACCAATTCTTCGGTGCTCAGCTTTCTTTA
>SJYV01024710.1:0-79053 GCA_006410875.1 Neotragus pygmaeus | reverse complement strand
AGGTGGCCAAAGTACTGGAGTTTCAGCTTCAGCATCATTCCTTCCCAAGAAATCCCAGGGCTGATCTCTCAATTGACAGTGAGTTTGCACCCTAAGTGACCTCTGACAGTGGCTGGCAACATTTTTGGTTATCACAACTGTGATATCCAATAAGTGAAGACCAGTGGTCTTGCTAAACCTCCTGTAACGCAAAGTTCTGTCTCTCACAGCAAACAGTGATCTGATCCACAGTGGCAATAGTGTGGCTATTGGCAAACACTGAATTAGGTAAAAGAATCAAAGTGTATTAGTCAGGAAATTGTTAGGGTTCTAAAAAGGATTCCTTGAACCTTATTGACTTGGAGCAGCTTAGTTCAAGGAAGCAATCTTACCAGTGTGCCCGGAGGTAGGGGAAGTGGATGAAAAACATTATTTGATGAAAAACACTAGTGACCATCGCACAATAACACAGGCTTTTTCCTTTGGTTGCACAGAATTTTCAGAACAATGTTTTACACATAATGGTGATAGCATTTGTGTTAGATCAGGTCTTCCAAGTAGAGGCTAAGATGAGGTTAGATCCCAAGAGATTAGCCAGGAAAAGACCAGAGAGGGAAATGGTGAGGAAGCTAGAGGAGGTTGAGAGAGCCTCAGGCCTTGAGGAGGAGAGGGGAAGGGGAGGGAAGGGGAGACAGGAAGTCTTAGAGTGCAGTGCACTTCTAAAAAAGTTTTAGCTCTGCTGCTGAGGAGTCCTTGAGCCAAAGCTGCCCGTCAGAAGACTCCCCTGTCTCCAGGGTGCAGCCCTGCCTGGAGGTCCCTGTTGTGCTTAGTCACTGATTGTGACAGCCTGAGGAAAGTCATTATGGTCAAACATACTCCTGCAGGGTAGAGGCCTGAGAGGCGCTGTCTCCTTGCTGCTTCAGTCTGCCTCCTTGCACTGCACAAATATCCTTTCCCAGAGGTCCAGGGGGCAGCTCCTGCATGGCTACTTCAGGCCTCTCTTTCTGAGGGGAAGCAGGGAGCTTATCTGACAACTACAGCCCCATTCATGGAGCTGATTTCTCGTTTACAACTGGTACTTATCTTCTCTCTGCTCCACTACTTCCTCTAACTTTCACTCACTTTCACTGGTCATCTCTGCAGGTTGTAGCTTACCTGGCTGTATGACTCCTGTTAACTGTGGACAAAGAATGCCACTTGCCATATCAGTCAACAAAGGTTGTTGGTCCATCAAGCCCCCAGTCACTACAGCTGCCACACGTAATCGCACCCCCAAAGGTGAGCCCTGAAGGAACTCAGGGTGGACACAGAATCATCAAGCAAGCTATGAACCACTGCAGCAGCCCTTAAACCTGCACCCTGAGGGAAACCAGGATGGGAAAAACAGGATACATGCCTTAGATAGATAAGGTGCCTATTAAAGGAATGATTTCAGAGTCCAGACTCTTGCATCTTCCCTTACAAATAAAAGCACTAAATTCATTAACTTGATGTCTGGTTTTCTTTAATGAATAGTGATCTTTTGATGTTCTGATTATCTGGTTTCTGTTGCAAAACCCCATATGTCCTGGCTCCTCCCCTCCCTCTTCTGAGCAGTCCCTCAGAGCTGTCTGAGAAGCTGCCTCCTGGGCTTGAAATCCTCAAAGTTTACCAAATAATATATAAGTCTCAACTTTGGGGCTGAAGATTTTTTGCATTTTTTTCCCAGTTGATATAATCATAGCCATCTCAGGCTGGGGTTGCTATATGTGTCCATTTATAGGGAGTACCAAAGGGCATGATGTGAATCACGTGGGTTTCATGTGTCGCCTCCCCACCCCACCTGCCTATTATGGTATAAAGGCAGTTCTGCCTCCTTCTGCTCATCAGGGTCAATGTCTCTTGCCAGTATGGTGACTCCTCCTCTCATTGGAACTGCAGGAGGAGGAACTGTAGCTTGTAGTTCAAAGAGACCCTGGTCCTGTACCCTGGCAAAGTGCAGCCTCTCGGGGGTCAGAACCTCTAGAGCCCAGGGTTGCAGGCATGAGAAATACAAATGTGGGTCCTGGGAGTGATGGTGAGTAGGGAGGACCACTCTTGCTTCCCCTCTTTGGGGCCCAGACCTAGAACTCCCTGGCCCACCCCAGACCTTCTCCAGCTTGGCTGGTCTGTTACCTCTTGGCAACCTGCACCCTAGTCTCACCCTGTCTGTTAACTCAGTGTCCCTTCAATCAGTTTCGACTCCTCAGGTTGCCTCTAAGCTCCTGCCACCAGGTCCCTGGCTTCCTGCCTCACCGATGCCTCAGGGCGGGCCCAGCCCAGCAGGAGCTCAGGAAGCTCAGACTAGCACCTGTTTAAGACCTTAAGTCTAGTGTCACCCAACGGCTCCAGTCACAGTATCCTGGGACAATGCACAAAAGAAGAACAGAGTGGACTTTGGGAGAAGGGACCCCCCTTTGCTGAGATTACCCATCTGTCTGAGTCTCGTTATGCTGATACTTTGGTTAGAGTGATGTATTTGATAGAAATACACTGAGAGCCCTGCCAGGGCTGCTTGTTATGTTTGTTGTGTTTTGAATGGGTAACTATTCACAGGGTTCAAAATCCAAAAGCTACAAAACAATATCCAGTGAAATGTTTCCCTGCTACCTCTATTTTTCAAGCATCCAAGTTCCCCTTTCCAGGCAGAACAAATGCCTTCAGTTTTTCCAGATACTGTAATGCACACATTCATATTTGTTAACCAAGATGGCAACATACTATACGCATTGTTCTGAACCTTGTGTGTACAGTTTTAAAAATCTATCACTATATTTTAGGGATCATTTCATTGTATATTTAGCGATGCTTTGTTTTTCTGTGTGTGAATGTACCATCATTTATTTACCCAGTCTACCGATGGATGGGCATTTAGTTGTTTTCTAATCATTTGAGATTGCAGAGTGTGGTGAATAATTGTGTACATCTNCGGCCCCACACTCGTGTATTCGGAAGCCGGCATCTCTGATCTTTCTGTGCGGTAAGGTCCTTGTCGCTTTCCCCCAGGTGGTCCTGTTGGTGTACCACTGGAGCAGCAGGGAATCCGAGCGGCACCTCCTGGTCCACAAGGCTGTGGCCAGATGGACAGCGGAGGAAGTTGTGCTCTGGCTGGAGCAGCTAGGCCCTTGGGCCTCCCTCTACAGAGACAGGTTTTTATCTGAAAGAGTAAACGGAAGGTGAGGAGCAAAATCTGCTGCTGCATCACTTACATTTCTGAAACAGTGTTTTTGAGATACTGTCCGCATACCCTGAAACTCACCCATTTGAAGTGTATAATCCATGGTTTTTAATATATTTGCAGATATGTGCAGCCATGGCCACATTCTGGCTTTAGAACATTCTCATCCCCCCCCAAAAGAAAGCTCCTGCTAAAGGCAGTCAGTCCTCATCTTCCCCTCTCTCAGCCCCCAGCAAGCACCACTCTACTTTCTGTCTCCTGGATTTGCCTGTTCAGAGTATTTCCGTTCTTCCTTCATTTGTTCTTCAGTTGATGGACATTTGGATTGATTCCATTCGGGGGCTGTTAGGAACACTGCTGCTGTGATCGCTTGTGTAAAGGTTTTTGTGTGGACTTGTATTTCCAATACTCAAGTACTCTTGGAGCGGAATTGCTGGGTCATAAGGTAACTCTGTGTTTACCTTTTAGCAAACCATTAAACTTTTCTAAAGCAGCCATACCATTTTATGTCATTGGTTGACATCTTAATTGTTTGTTGCTTCCCAATTATAAGGGTAATGTGTTTATTTATTTCAAAATAATAGTGTGGAACTATAGGACATTAGGAATGAAATACTTTCATCATCCTGCTCTTGAGAAAAAAACCACTTGCTGGACAGTTGTCCAGATATTTTTCAGTGTTTATACAGNCCATATCAGTCAACAAAGGTTGTTGGTCCATCAAGCCCCCAGTCACTACAGCTGCCACACGTAATCGCACCCCCAAAGGTGAGCCCTGAAGGAACTCAGGGTGGACACAGAATCATCAAGCAAGCTATGAACCACTGCAGCAGCCCTTAAACCTGCACCCTGAGGGAAACCAGGATGGGAAAAACAGGATACATGCCTTAGATAGATAAGGTGCCTATTAAAGGAATGATTTCAGAGTCCAGACTCTTGCATCTTCCCTTACAAATAAAAGCACTAAATTCATTAACTTGATGTCTGGTTTTCTTTAATGAATAGTGATCTTTTGATGTTCTGATTATCTGGTTTCTGTTGCAAAACCCCATATGTCCTGGCTCCTCCCCTCCCTCTTCTGAGCAGTCCCTCAGAGCTGTCTGAGAAGCTGCCTCCTGGGCTTGAAATCCTCAAAGTTTACCAAATAATATATAAGTCTCAACTTTGGGGCTGAAGATTTTTTGCATTTTTTTCCCAGTTGATATAATCATAGCCATCTCAGGCTGGGGTTGCTATATGTGTCCATTTATAGGGAGTACCAAAGGGCATGATGTGAATCACGTGGGTTTCATGTGTCGCCTCCCCACCCCACCTGCCTATTATGGTATAAAGGCAGTTCTGCCTCCTTCTGCTCATCAGGGTCAATGTCTCTTGCCAGTATGGTGACTCCTCCTCTCATTGGAACTGCAGGAGGAGGAACTGTAGCTTGTAGTTCAAAGAGACCCTGGTCCTGTACCCTGGCAAAGTGCAGCCTCTCGGGGGTCAGAACCTCTAGAGCCCAGGGTTGCAGGCATGAGAAATACAAATGTGGGTCCTGGGAGTGATGGTGAGTAGGGAGGACCACTCTTGCTTCCCCTCTTTGGGGCCCAGACCTAGAACTCCCTGGCCCACCCCAGACCTTCTCCAGCTTGGCTGGTCTGTTACCTCTTGGCAACCTGCACCCTAGTCTCACCCTGTCTGTTAACTCAGTGTCCCTTCAATCAGTTTCGACTCCTCAGGTTGCCTCTAAGCTCCTGCCACCAGGTCCCTGGCTTCCTGCCTCACCGATGCCTCAGGGCGGGCCCAGCCCAGCAGGAGCTCAGGAAGCTCAGACTAGCACCTGTTTAAGACCTTAAGTCTAGTGTCACCCAACGGCTCCAGTCACAGTATCCTGGGACAATGCACAAAAGAAGAACAGAGTGGACTTTGGGAGAAGGGACCCCCCTTTGCTGAGATTACCCATCTGTCTGAGTCTCGTTATGCTGATACTTTGGTTAGAGTGATGTATTTGATAGAAATACACTGAGAGCCCTGCCAGGGCTGCTTGTTATGTTTGTTGTGTTTTGAATGGGTAACTATTCACAGGGTTCAAAATCCAAAAGCTACAAAACAATATCCAGTGAAATGTTTCCCTGCTACCTCTATTTTTCAAGCATCCAAGTTCCCCTTTCCAGGCAGAACAAATGCCTTCAGTTTTTCCAGATACTGTAATGCACACATTCATATTTGTTAACCAAGATGGCAACATACTATACGCATTGTTCTGAACCTTGTGTGTACAGTTTTAAAAATCTATCACTATATTTTAGGGATCATTTCATTGTATATTTAGCGATGCTTTGTTTTTCTGTGTGTGAATGTACCATCATTTATTTACCCAGTCTACCGATGGATGGGCATTTAGTTGTTTTCTAATCATTTGAGATTGCAGAGTGTGGTGAATAATTGTGTACATCTCAGGTGTGTGTAGAATAATTTCCTAGTGGAGCAATAGCTGCGTTAAAGGGTATTTACATTTGTCATTTGAGAGATAGTTGCTTTCATAGAGACTGTACAAGTTAGTCTTCTGCCTTCAAGTGAAAGTAAAAGTGAAGTTGCTCAGTCGTGTCCGACTCTTTGCAACCCGTGGACTGTAGCCCACCAAGCTCCTCCGTCCATGGGATTCTCCAGGCAAGAATACTGGAGTGGGTTGCCATTTCCTTCTCCAGGGGATCTTCCTGACCCAGGGATCAAACCCAGATCTCCTACATTGCAGGTAGATGCTTTAACCTCTGCACCACCAGGGAAGCCCTTCAAAGTCCATGTCATTTCAGAGTTTTACCAACATAAGGTGTTTACAAATCTTTTTCATCTTTGCCAAATGGAAAGGATAAAACCGTATCTCTATCTTGTTTTAATTTGTATTAATATTAGCTGTATGAAATTGTTGTGATCTTTAGGTAAAAAAAATTGTTGACTTTTGGCAGTTTTATGTGGTTTTATTTCTCTCAGTGTAAGATTGAGAATATTTTAATCTTTGAGTTATTTATGGGGGTAGAATGGATTGGGAGATGGCGATTGGCATATATGCACTACTGTGTATAAAAAGGGCTTCCCTGGGGGCTTAGTGGTAAAGAATCTGCCTGCCAATGCAGGAGAGGGGAGTTCAATCCCTGGGTTGGGTGGATCCCCCAGAGAAGGAAATAGCAAACCATTCCAGTAGTCTTTCCTGGGAAATCCCATAGACAGAGAAGCCTGGTGAGCTACACAGCCCATGGGGTTGCACAGAGTTGGATACGACTTAGTGACTAAATCATCACCATAGCACATGTAAAATAGGTATGTAACGAGAACCTACTGTATAACACAGGGAACTCTACTCAGTGGTCTGTGGTGACCTAATGGAAAGGAAATTTAAAAAAAAGAGGGGATATATGTATATGTACAGCTGATTTATTCTGTTGTACAGCAGAAACTAACACATTATAGAGCAACTATACCCCAATTTTTAAAAAGTCATTTATCTATACCTTTTTTTCAGAACTTTTGCCATTTTAAAATTCAGGGGTTGCCCTTTACCAGTTTAGAGGATCTCTTTTTATATTAGAGAAAAAAAAATTTTTTTACAGTTATTTGTAACTTTATTGATCCTCCTCTTCACATAGATGCCAAAAGCTTCACTTCACTGTCATCTGCAACCTTGAAAGTATAAACGTGTTAGTCACCCTGTTGTGTCTGACTCTTTGCAACCCCATGGACTGCAGCCCACCAGGCTCCTCCATCCATGGGATTTTCCANATTTGTAACTTTATTGATCCTCCTCTTCACATAGATGCCAAAAGCTTCACTTCACTGTCATCTGCAACCTTGAAAGTATAAACGTGTTAGTCACCCTGTTGTGTCTGACTCTTTGCAACCCCATGGACTGCAGCCCACCAGGCTCCTCCATCCATGGGATTTTCCAGGCAAGAGTACTGGAGTGAGGTGCCATCGCCTTCTCCATATATTAGAGAAATTAAGCTCTTCTTCTGTTATATGATTTAAAAAATATTTCCCCAGTTTGCTATTTGTCTTCTGAATTTGTTTACAATCAAGGTTTTCAATCAAGAATTTTTTTAAATTTTTAGTTGAATTTATCAGTCTTCTATTTTATGGATTCTGGATTCAAGTCATAGTTAGAGTGAAATGAAAATACCTCCTGTCATATTAGTGAACAAGAAAGGTCACAGCCATCAGTGATTTCTGGCCTCCAAATGTGAATGAGAGCTCCCAAAACTGTGATCCATCAAATGCTGTCAATCCCCACGGTGACTGCTGAGGTTCGAGGGGAATGCAAGAAGCAAGGTGAGCAAGGAAACCGGACTGGCCCCAGATAGCTGAGGTGTGTAAGAAAGGAATGAATTCAGTGAGCCCAGAGGCTTGCATCTTCCCACACACAGAATGTTAAATTCCTTAACTTGATACCTGATCTTTGATGTTCAGACTGCCTGCTCCCTTTGTTGCAAACTTGTATATAGCCTGACTTCCCTCTGCCTCCTTGGAGCAGTTTTCTCAGAGCTACTGAGATTCCCTCTCCCGGGCTCGGAGTCCTAAACATTCCCACCAAATAAAATAACTCTCTACTTTCAGGTTCTGACTTTATTTTTTAGTCAACATTAGCAATGCTTTTCTTTTTCTCCTCCAAGATCATATGGGAATTTTGTTGTGATTGCTTCTCATACTGGGGCAGGTGTACTGGGTGAAGTCAGTCATTTCGGGAATCACTGCTCTGGGACTGGAAACCGCAGCAGCAAGGGATCTGCCTCACTTCATTTAAAGTTCATGGACTTCAGGATATCGAGGGGGAAATTCTGAGTGTTTGGAACTGAGATGGCCCTCTGCCAGGCTATGAGCCGGAGGCCAAGACTTATAGGAACCAGTTAAGAAGGAGAAGGGGGTGACAGAGGACGAGATGGTTGGATGGCATCAACGACTCAATGGACATGAGTCTGAGCAAACTCCAGGAGATGGTGAAGGACAGGGAAGCCTGCAGTCCATGGGGTTGCAAAGAGTCAGACATGACTTAAGAGACTGAAGGACAACAAGAAGCTTCAAAGCGTATGTGCGGTGAGAAAGCCTAGAAACCCCAGGGCTGGGCTAGCCATGAAAGAATGGATCAGTGTGTCTTACTAGGCCACCTCTAAGCTCTTGTGTTGGCTCCAAATCTACCAGAATTAGCTGCTGCAGCCCAGCCCCGAGCACCAACAGGGACAAGGAACAGGAGCCCTGGGGTCTGCACCCCCAGCCAGCTCGCAGGCTCACAGAGCTCACCTTGGCATCACTCCAAGGGGTGCCCTGTCAGATCCTGTCCTGTCTGCTTATGGTGAGGCTCAGAGGACCTGCAGCTTGTCTCATGCTCCCGCTTTTCCCGGGGAGCTCAGTGAATACCTGTCCTGCCCAGTTCTGTTCTGGGCACTGAGGGTGGAGAGAATGACAAAGCAGAATTTGATGGCTTCTGCCCCCAGGAGCTCAGCACTATGAGAGCACACCGCCTCCAGGGGTCCCCAGGGCAGCCCCATTCCCCTCAAATTCTTCATGACTCTCATTGTGAAGGCCTAGACTGCTCTTTCTTTTCTTTTTCTCAAACTGAGGAATAATTTTACATTCAATAAAATGAACAAATCTTGAGAGTTTTCTGACTTTTGATAACATGTACACCCTTATAATCCAAATCCCACAGAAAGTTCTCAGTTGATTTTCCATTTAAACATGCTCTGCTGCTTAGTCACTCAGTCATGTCCCATTCTGTGAACTCATGGATTGTAGCCTACCAGTCTCCCTTGTCTACGGGATTCTCCAGGCAGAATACTGGAGTGGGTTGTCATTCTCTAGGCAAGAATACTAGAGTGGGTTGTCATTCTCTTCTCCAGAGACTCTTCCTGATCCAGGGATTGAACCAGGGTCTCCCTCATTGCAGGCAGATTCTTTACCATGTGACCTACCAGGGAAGCCCAGTTAAACTTCCCCAACCCCAATTCACGGGTCAGCTTTCCATCACCTTAGCTTAGTTTTGCCTGTTATAGAACTTCAAAAAATGGAATTGTTTTTGTGCTAGCTTCTTTCACTCAGAATAATGATTCTGAGATTCATTTGCATGGGCTTCCCTGGTGGCTCAGACAGTAAAAAATCTGCCTGCAAAACAAGAGGATTGTATTGGATTCAATCTCTGGGTCAGAAAGATCCCCTGTAGAAGGGAATAGCTACCCACCCCAGTATTCTTGCCTGGAGAATTCCACGGATCAAGGAGCCTGGCAGGCTGCAGTCCACGGGGTCTCAAAAATTGAATCAACTGAGCAACAACCATTTGCATGCAGTTGCTTATGGGCAGTTCTTCTTCTTTTTTTTTAAATTGTTGGCTGGGAGCTGTAAGTTCACCTGTCNGCCTGGCAGGCTGCAGTCCACGGGGTCTCAAAAATTGAATCAATTGAGCAACAACCATTTGCATGCAGTTGCTTATGGGCAGTTCTTCTTCTTTTTTTTAAATTGTTGGCTGGGAGCTGTAAGTTCACAGTGGTGAAGTTCTGGAGGCAGAATACCATTTTTATAGTTGAGTAGTTTTAACACAGTCCATTTACCTTCTTATCTCCTAATGATCTTTTGAGTTGTTTCTAGTTTGGGGTTATTACAAATAAAATTGTTATCAACATTTGTGTACAATATATGTATAAATTTTTATTTCTCTTGGATAATACCTAGGAGTGAACTTGCTAGATCTCTGCTTGCATGTATGTTTAACTTTATTTAAGAACAAACAAACACATCCTGTTTTCTAAAATGGTTGTGTCATTTTATACAACCACTGGCAGAGTGTGTAGGTTCTAGCTGCACCACCATTTTAGAAATGTTTGGTGAAGTCAGTTTTTAAAATTTCAGCCATTTAAATGGGTATGAAGTGGTATCTCATCGTTGCCATGTTGTGTTTTTAAATTAGTGCATCTTGGGGATTTTTCCACTTCAGCACATATAGATCTGCTTCATTAACTTTAATGGCTGCTCAATCTCTCACAGGATGGATGCATCATCATTTATTTAACTAATCCTCTCTTGATGGACAATGAGGTTGTTTCCGTCTTTGATAATGCTGCCACAAACCTTCTTGTTGATGAGTCCTTGTGTAAATGTGCAAGTATACCTTTAGGATAGGTATACCTGCAAGTATAGCTTCCAGGATAAGCTCCTGGAAGTAGAATTTCTGGGTCAAAAGATATTTGCACTTAAAATTTTGGATTGATATTGATGGACTATTCATGTAACAGATCAAATTAGCTCTTATCAGAGGAACTAAGATCCCCAGAGCCAAGTCTTCCCCAGTCCTCCCATGATACACATCCCAGCATTCCAGAAGACTCAACACTTTTTGACATTTGATATGATATGATGTCTCTCTTTGACACAATCTTTCTAAAATTGCATTTTCTTCTATAGAATGGATGTACTATAATCTGCTTAGTCATCTCCCTACAGTTGGATAGTCACTGCTGCTGCTGCTGTTGCTGCTAAGTCACTTCAGTCGTGTCCGACTCTACGACTCCATAGATGGCAGCCCACCAGGCTCCCCCGTCCCTGGAATTCTCCAGGCAAGAACACTGGAGTGGGTTGCCATTTCCTTCTCCAATGCATGAAAGTGAAAAATTAAAGGGAAGTTGCTCANCGTGTCCGACTCTACGACTCCATAGATGGCAGCCCACCAGGCTCCCCCGTCCCTGGAATTCTCCAGGCAAGAACACTGGAGTGGGTTGCCATTTCCTTCTCCAATGCATGAAAGTGAAAAATTAAAGGGAAGTTGCTCAGTTGTGTCCGACTCTTAGCGACCCCATGGACTGCAGCCTACCAGGCTGCTCCGTCCATGGGATGTTCCAGGCAAGAGTACTGCAGTGGGGTGCCACTGCCTTTTCCGGAGGTTGCTCTAATCTAGAGCTCACTGCAGAGAGGACTGTGGTGAACAAGTCACCTTGAACTTTTGGGACTTCCCTGGTGGTCCAGCGGTTAAGACTTCATCTCCCAATGCAGGGGGTGAGTGTTCGATCCCTGATCAGGGAGCTAAGATACCTCTTGGGCAGAAAACCAAGACATGGAACAGAAGCAACATTGCAACAATTCAATAAAGACTTAAAAAAAAAACAAAACAAAACCCTGCACTTGTGTGCAAACAGTTGCCTAAGCAAATAACAATGGCTGAAGAATTGATGCTTTTGAACTGTGGTGTTGGAGAAGACTCTTTAGAGTCCCTTGGACTACAAGGAGATCCAACCAATCCATTCTGAAGGAGATCAGCCCTGGGATTTCTTTGGAGGGAATGATGTTAAAGCTGAAACTCCAGTACTTTGGCCACCTCATGAGAAGAGTTGACTCATTGGAAAAGACTCTGATGCTGGGAGGAATTGGGGGCAGGAGGAGAAGGGGACAACAGAGGATGAGATGGCTAGATGGCATCCCTGACTCGATGGACGTGAGTCTGAGTGAACTCTGAGAGTTGGTGATGAACAGGGAGGCCTGGCATGCTGCGATTCATGGGTTTGCAAAGAGTCGGACACCACTGACTGAACTGAACATTTATCGAACACTTGCAATGAGACAGGTCCTGCTCTAAGCCCTTTGTGATGTGTTTTCTGAAAACTACTAAAGGCTAGCTAATATTATTATTAGCTTAGTGTTACAGATGTGAAAGCTCAAGCACAGGTGAGTAGTATTTTCAGGGTCCTAGGGCTGATAAGAGACGTTAGTGCATAGAGCTTAGTTGTGGCCAACTCTTTGTGATCCCATGGACTGTATCCCACCCGGCTCCTCTGTCTATGGTATTTCCCTGGGCAAGAATACTGGAGTGGGTTGCCATTTCCTACTCCAGGGGATCTTCCTGACCCAGGGGTTGAACCCGCGTCTTCTGTGTCTCCTGCATTGGCAGGCAGATTCTGCACCAGTGAGCCACCTGGGAAGCTGATATGAGATGCTGCTGGAGTTAAAATCCAGTCAGTGTAGCTCCAGCCAGTGGTCCTGACCACCATGCTGAGGCCTGGCTTGGAGTCCCAGACTGAGGATTTGGTTCAAAGTGTGCCCACATTTAAAAGTGAGATGCTGTTAAATCACTTCCCAAGAAGGCTGTGTCATTCTCTGATCCTACCAGAGTGAGCGTGAAGGTCTCTTTCCCCTCCAAGGAGTATGTTTTCTTCATTTTCATATCCTGGGTTTGGGTATATAGAAATGCAATACACCCAGCATAAGGTCCACCATAAAGAAGGTAGGTGACTGAGGCTGCTGACCAAAGGAATCGTTGGGACTTCCCTGGTGGTCCAGTGGTTAAGAATCCGCCCTGCAATGCAGAGGTTTGGTACCTGGTGGGGGAACTAAGATCCCCAGTGCTTCCAAAAAAAAAAAAAAAAGATTGGATGGATGAAGTGGGGCAGACAGGCGTGACCGACATCACATCAGGAGAGCCATTGCCCTGTGTGGGGTCTTGCTTTGATGTGGATCATTTTTAAAGTCTTTATTGAATTTGTTACAATATTGCTTCTGTGTTGCCTCTTGGCTTTTTGGTAGGAAGCATGGGAGATCTTAGCTCCCAGATCAAGGATTGAACTTGTATCCCCTGCACTGAAAAGGGAAATCTTAACCACTGGACCACCAGGGAATCCTGCCTTGAATATTAATTCATTTAATACAAGTGTGAAGTGCTCCTTATTGTCCTTATTTTTGTCTTCTTACCTCAGAGTGGCTGCTCTCTGCCCCTGATGAAGTGTTTCCTTCTGATAAGAAAGGCCTTCATGTGAGCATCCTGTATAAAATAAGAATCCCCACATCACCCTACAGTTCCGCAATCCTCTTACTCTGCTTCTTCCCCATAGCACCTGTCCCTTTCTGACACCTATTTACTACTTTTACCGCTTCTATTTTATTGCTTATCTCTTTGGTCTCCCCTTCTCTCTTCCACAACAGAACATAAGCTTCACAAAGGTAGTGGATTTGTTTGATCACTCATTTATCATCAGTGCCAAGGACATTTCCTGGCCTTACCACAAGTTCAGACAATATTTGGTGAAGATGGCGCTTATTCTTCTCTGTTCCAGGAGCTGGAGCTGCAGCAGCCAGTGGGACAGAGGACCTGCCCTCAAGGCCCGACAGGAAACCTGACTGGGCCTAGGAGCCTGGAGATGCTCTCCGGCGGGGCTGAGGGTCACTTGCATCTTTTACGGATCTAGAAGATGCAGCAAGTGCTCTCAGAGAGGCGGCCCGCCCGCCCCACAGCGCCTCCTGGCGGCCTCCCTGCGGGCGGAGCAGGAGCCGCGCGGGCGGCGGTCCCTCCCTCTTGCTTGCGCACTGGAGACCCGGCGAGCTCTCCGGCCGCTTCTTCCCGACTTTCAGATACTTCTGTTTTCGGCCGGGGCGGAAAGAGGAAGGAGGACTGGGGAAGGGCGAAGTGAGGGGCGGGGCCGACAGGGAATGGGGAGGGAGGTCAGAATCTTGACGACTTCTTCCTCCGCGTCATCCGCAAGACGTGTTTACTCAGTTTCGAGGGCCCCTCATTTTGGGACATCCTTGCTTTTCCTCCGGACCCCTTCGAGTCTTATCTTCGTCCCCTTCCTCCCACACCTCGCGAGGCGAGGAGCGAGGTCAGAAGGCGGAGGCGAGTGCCGGGCTTCTGTCCTCCTGGGACACGAAGTCCCTCGGCATTGTCCTGGGCCTTGAGATCAGGCAGGCGGGGCTTCCGTGTTTGCCTTCAGGCTCCGCGGTCGGCGGGCACTGGGCGCGCCCCTTCGGGCTCGGTTTGGTGGAAGCCCTGCCCTGCGACCTACTGGGAGGGAAGGGCCTGCCCGAGCCGAGGTCAGGACGCCCCCTGGCGGACGGAGCCCGCGTCCCGCAGCCCATGTGCGCCTTGTACGTGCATGCTGTCGCTTCATTCTTCTCTGACTTGATTCCCCACGCACGAGCACTGGAGTGGGTTGCCAAGCCCTCCTCCAGGGCATCTTCCCCAGCCAGGGATGTCTCTTACCTCCTCTGCGTTGGCAGCCGGGTTCTTGACCACTGGCGCCACCACCGCCTTGAGGGGCGCCTTTAGGACAGGGATCCCGGTGTTGGCGTCACTTCTCAGGCTCTGCCCTCCTGCCCTTAACACAGGGTCCCTGGGTCTATTTCACTTCGCGATTGGATCATTTGGAATAGGCATGTTAAGGTGGTATTAGGTGCTGTTGTTGCTAGGTCGTGTCTGACTCTGCGACCCCATGGACTGCAGCACGCCAGGCTTCCTTGCCCTACACTATCGCCTGGAGTTTGCTCAAACTCATGTCCATTGAGTCGGTGATGCCATCAAGCCATCTCATCCTCTGTCACCCCCTCCTCCTCCTGCCCTCAATCTTTCTGGGAAAGGGTCTTTTCAGGGTCTTTTCCAATGAGTCACCTCTTCATGTCTGGTGGCCAAAGTATTGGAGCTTCAGCTTCAGCATCATTCCTTCCAATGAATATTCAGGGTTGATTTCCTTCAGGTTTGAC
This sequence comes from Neotragus pygmaeus, assembly GCA_006410875.1. Taxonomy (NCBI): domain Eukaryota; kingdom Metazoa; phylum Chordata; class Mammalia; order Artiodactyla; family Bovidae; genus Neotragus; species Neotragus pygmaeus. The sequence goes on along the minus strand of SJYV01024710.1, from coordinate 64,400 downwards.
TATATTGATCTCCTTGCAGTCCAAGGGTCTCTCAAGAGTCTTCTCTAGCAATTTGAAAGCATCAGTTCTTCAGCACTTAGTCTTCTTTATGGTCCAACTCTCACACCCATACATGAATACTGGAAAAACTATAGCTTTTTTGCTAGACAGACCTTTGTTGTAAGGTGATGTCTCTGCTTTTAGTATGTCTGAGTTTGTCATGCCTTTCCTTCCAAGGAGAAAGCTACAGTCACTGTAGTCGTGGCTATAGTCACTGTCTGCCGTGATTTTGGAGCCCAAGAAAAGAAAATCTGTCACTGTTTCCACTGTTTCCCATCTATTTGCCACGAAGTGATGGGATCAGATGTCATGATCTTTGTTTTTTGAATGTTGGGTTTAAAGCCAGCTTTACTCTTCTCTTTCACCCTCAAGAGGCTCTTTAGTTCCTCTTCACTTTCTTCCATTAGAGTGGTTTCATCTGAGGTTGTTGATATTTCCCTAGCAATCATGATTCCAGCTTGTGATTCATCCAGCCTGGCATTACGCATGATGTTCTCTGCATGTAAGTTAAATAAGCAGGGGGACAATATAAACCTTGACATACTCCTTTCCCAATTTTGAACCAGTCCATTGTTCTATATCCAGTTATAATGATTTCTTCTTCTTCTTCTTTTTTTTAATATTTGTGTGTGTGCAAACCATTTTCAAAGTCTTTATTGAATTTGTTAACAATATTGTTTCTGGTCTATGTTTTTTGGCCGTGAGATATGTGGGATCTTAGCTCCCCAACCAGGGATCAAACATGTACCCCCTGTATTGGAAGGTAAAGTCTTAACCACTAGACTGCCAGGGAGATCCCTAACTATTTCTTCTTGACTTGCATACAGGTTTCTCAGGGGACAGGTAAGGTGATCTGGTATTCCCATCTTGTTAAGAATTTTCAATGGTTTGTTGTGATCTGCAGTCAAAAGCTTTCACGTAGTCAATGAAGCAGATGTTTTTCTGGAATTCCCTTCCTTTCTCTATTATCCAGTGGAGGTTGGCAATTTGATCTCTGGTTCCTCTGCCTATTCTAAACCCAGTTTGTACATCTGGAAGTTTTCAGTTCATGTCCTTCTGAAGCCTAGCTTGGAGGATTTTGAAAATTACCTTGCTACCACGTGAAAAGAGTTCAATTGTACAATAGTTTGAATGTTCTATGGCATCTTCCTTCTTTGGGATTGTAATGAAACCTGACCAGTCCTGTGGCCACTTCTGAGTTTTCCAAATTTGTTGACATATTGAGTATATAACTTTGACAGTATCCTCTTTATGATTTGAAAAAGCTCAGCTGGAATTCCATCACCTCCACTAGCTTTGGTTATAGTAATGCTTCCTAAGACCCACTTGACTTCACATTCCCAGATGTCTGACTCTGAGTGAGTGACCATACCCTTGTGGTTATCTGGGTCATTATGGCCTTTTTTTGTATAGTTTCTCTCTGTATTCTTGCCACTTCTTCTCAATCTTTTCTGCTCCTGTTAGATCCTTACTGATTCTGTCTTTGTTATGCCCATCTTTGTATGAAATGTTCCTGTGATATCTCCAATTTTCTTGAAGAGATCTCTAGTTTTCCCATTCTGTTGTTTTCCTNCCCCGCTTCTGGGTGGGCTGTTGGTTGAGCCGAAATTGCCCTCAGGCCAGTGGTCCTCAAACTTGGGCTAGGGAGTCCCAGAATCTTCCAGAGGGCTTGTTAAAAAGCACATTGCCGAGCCCTACCGCACAATTTTAAATAGGGTGGGGCTCAGGTAGGGTGGGGTCTGAGAATTTGCACGTCCCAGGTAATGCTGGTGCTGCTCCTCCAGACACACCACTTTGAGAACCATCGGACAAATATGGTATTCAGATGGCTGAGTCCCACAGACGTCTACAGGGTGTCAACTATCCAGGAACTGCTCAAAGGACATCTGTCCAAAAGTGAACCAACCAAGTCCTGCTCCAAAGCTCCCTGGCTAGAATTTCCCAGCAGCCTGTGAGGGTAAGTGGGCAACTGCCAAAGGCCTTTGGAAAAAACTGATGCCAGCTCTAGGATTCTAGGCAGCTTCTCTGGGTGATGCTTCTGTTCCAGCTTCTTGGCCTCTAGAGAAGCTCCTGGGCTCTGTGTTGTCCTGCCTGGGCCAGAGGTTCCCAGTAGGGAGTGTGTGTGTCGGGGGGAGGGGAGTGGAGTATGAGGGGTGATCAGGTGGATACTGGAGAGGACAGGAGCAGTAATTCTTGCTGGGGTGATATCTCTGAGGTCCTGCCTGGCTTTATGGAAACCATTGAGAGAACTGGAAGAGTTAGACTTACTAAGTCTGGAAAGAGTGCCTGCAGCCCCACTGATTCTCCAACTCCAGTGCACCACAGTCACCTGGAGGACTTGGATTGCTTCCCACCCCCACCCCTGAGTTGCTAATTCAATGGGTTTTTCAATAAGGTCCTAGGTGATGCTGATGATCTGGGTTCCACACTTTGAAAACCATTACCCTAGGCTTTATTTCCAGATGGCTCAGTGGTAAAGAATCCACCTGCCAATGCAGGAGACACAGGTTCAATCCCTGGGTTGGGAAGATCTCCTGGAGAAGGAAATGGCAACCCACTCCAGTATTCTTGCCTGGGAAATTCCATGGACAGAGGAGCCAAGCAGGCTACATGTCCATGGGGTTTCAAAAAAGTTGGATGTGACATTGACTAAACAATAATAGCAACAAAGCCCTTACTATAGCGGCAAAATGGTCATGGTATGTGTGCTCAGCCCCACCCTCTGTACATCCTTCATCAGTCACTGGCCTTTGTGTTGACTGCCTTTCCAGCTTTCAGCAGCAGTTTGGTCTTACTCTCTGTGCTGTCTGGTTCTTGGGGCAGGAAACAGTTCTCAGGTGATTCAGGCTCGGGAAAAGCAGCATTCCCCGGTCCCATTCTTGCACACAACCAGGTAGGACAGTTCCCTTCTCCTTCCTGCTATCCCTCACCCTCTAGATGTGCTTGAGTCCTAGTTGGGGTGGAGGCAGAGGCTGGAAAGGGCCCTTTAATATACTCCTTTGGATCCATGCAAGGCCAGGCCTAGAGGGGTCGCTGTTGCTCTTCTGCCAGCAACAGAATGTCTGGGGAGTGACACCTTCCCCTCCCCTGCTTTGTACATTATAGCGATTTATGAAATATTTGCTGTCCAGCTGATTAACTGTTTAGGGAAACTTAGCAGAAGGGGAAACAAAACAAAATGAAGACCTTCCTCAAGTTTTCCATGGACTAGGACAAGGTATGTGGTATTTTTTTGGCCACTTTGCACATCTTGTGGGATTTCAGTTTCTGGACCAGGGATTTGAACCTAGGCCTACTGCAGTGAAAGCACCAAGTCTTAACCGCTGGCCCACCAGGGAATTCCCTAGGACAAGGTTTTGATCAGCATCTTTCAGCTTGGCTAAGGAGGCAAGGTCTCTCCTTTATAGTCTCCTGTGTCAGAGGCTCCTGGATGGGAACCCTGAAGCACAGATGAGGGGTGGGAGCCAGCAAGCTCAGTGTGCTTCGGTGCTGGGAGCTTTGGGACTGCCCCAGCAAGGTGGAGACCTTGGAAAAGAAAGGGTAGGTAGTCCTTGGTGGGGGGCGGGGGTCAACCAAAGCCACAAGGAGGCATCCTTTGGTTTTTGTTGCTCAGGATCTCCAGAAAAGGCAAGTTTCTTTAGGAATGTAACAACATTTGCACCAAGAGGTTTAGAGAATGTCAAATGTGAATAATCATGGCATTTAACATTGGGATTAGGTTGTCAGTCTCCAATTTGGATGAAAATAAGCAATGGCAACCCACTTCAGTACTCTTGCCTGCAAACTGACTTCAGTACTCTTGACTGAGCCTGGTAGGCTGCAGTCCATGGGGTCGCTAGGAGTTGGACATGACTGAGCGACTTCACTTTCACTTANTTGGATGAAAATAAGCAATGGCAACCCACTTCAGTACTCTTGCCTGCAAACTGACTTCAGTACTCTTGACTGAGCCTGGTAGGCTGCAGTCCATGGGGTCGCTAGGAGTTGGACATGACTGAGCGACTTCACTTTCACTTATCACTTTCATGCGTTGGAGAAGGAAATGGCAACCCACTCCAGTGTTCTTGCCTGGAAAATCCCAGGGATGGGGGAGCCTGGTGGGCTGCCATCTATCTATGGGGTCGCACAGAGGCAGCAGCAGCAGCAACCCATTAGGTTTTCATACTTTTTCTCTTAATTAGTTGTACTTTGAAACTGTGGATTTAGGAAATGGCTAAATTGGCTGTAGGTTCCCTATTTAATTATCACTATTGTGTGTTGTAATCACCAGGGTTGCTTTGAGAAATCCTGATGCCCTGCTTACATCCCATATATGGAGCCTGGACACAATGTTTTTTAAGGCTCCCTGGGTGATTTTTTGGAGTGCAGAAGCTCTGAGCTACTGATTGAGTGGTTGGAGGGGCCAAGCTGAAACAAATTAGGCTTTAGGTGGTGTCTGCTTAGCCTACAATGAGCATCAGGACTGCTCTCTCCCCGCAGGGAGGAACCTTCTGAAACTATCAGATGCCCCCACCCCCTACCCCGTCCCTCACCAACAGTTCCAGTTGACAGGACCCAACACTGGTAGGCCAGTTTCTCTCTCTTTCAAAGGAAAAGAGAATTGGGCTTCAGAGATTTGAGCTATGACTAGGCTCCTCTCTAGAACACAACAGAGGAGAGGCCTGTTCAGAGCAAAAAGAAAAGTCAGTCTGTAGAGGAAATCTACCTGGGCTCTTGCCATCACCTCAGCCTCTTTTTTAACACTCTCACCCCACCCCCTATGTTTGATTTAAGCCAGCTCCAGTGGGTTTATGTTACTTATGACCAAAGAGGCCCGACACACGCACAGGCAACAGTACAACAAAAGCCCACAAAAACAAACGTGTATTCACACCCCACCACACACACGCGCACACACACTCACACACACACACACACACACACACACACACACACACACACCCGGTGTTTGAATCAGGCTCTTTGTAACTCCATGTGGTCCCAATGGAAGATTCTTTGGAATCTGTATTTTCCAGCATCCACTAGGAGAAACCAGCTTTCAATTCAATTGGGAACAGCAGTGGTTCCATAATGTAGCTCCACGGGCTTCATCAGAATCACCTGGAGAAACTGACTTAGAGATGCACACACATAGATCCCCAAGCACCAGCCTCAGAGAAGCAAAAGCTGCCCGGTATGAAGAGCATCATGAAATCTGCCCTTTAAAATCTTTCTTTATGAGATTTTGATGTGTATTTGCATCTACTGGCATCAGGCTGGCTGAATTAATGTAATTTATGAAATTCCCTTTTAACCCCTTTTCTAATTGGAGGTAGTATCCCCCTATCATGTCTGGGAGATGGCTTTTGAAGTCATTTTGTTTAAGGGATGGATAAGATCCTGTACGGATAGAATAGAGCCCAGTGAAGTTCAGGCTTGTTGAACTGGTCAAATGAATTAGATCATTTACTTTGCCTGTAGACACAACTCCCTCCCCACCAACACACACACACACAGAGTGTTTGTATGTGTGAGTAAAGCAGCAAATGTACTTTTTATTTTAGAAACAAAAATATCATTTCTGACCCAACAATAGCCGGATCCTTGTGAATGAAAGGTTTGCATATTTTCCTGTTTTAACGGTTCTAGTATAAACAGCCCAAGCCCAGGCCTGATTGTCAGTAGGTCCTGAGCAGCCCAACCAGAGTGCTGGAAACTCCAGCCCTGAGAACCTGGACCCGGCTTAGTGCCAGGATTCAGCCTTGTGTTTAACAGTAGCAGTGGGGTCAGGAGTTGAGGGAGAGGGCAACTGCAGTGATCCCTGAGACCAAAGTAAATGCCAGAAGCAATAGCAGCAGCAGCTGCAGAGGCAGTAGCTACTATGTATTGAGAATTTCTTGGTTCAGGTACCAGGCTAAATGATGTAATCATTTAGTGGAATACTTAAAAAAAATCTCAGTGTGGTAGCATTATTATTGCAATTTTTTGAATGAGGTTCAGAGAGGTTGAGCAGTTTTTATGAGGTCACACAGCTTCTAAGGGAAGATCCAGGATGCAGATAAATGCATGTTTGACTCCTGTTATAAGATACTGCACACAGAAACCCAGGTCTCAGCTACCTTCTTGAGTGCTAGCTGGGGATTCAGGGCTTTGGTCCTAGAAGCAGTCCAGGGCAGCTTTTCAGGCACATTCCTCATCCCTGTTTTCTTTCAGAACATTTCAACCAGCACCCCAGATCTCCTGGTCTCCAGCAGAGGGAAATAGCTGTCAGCAGGCTGTGGAAGGCTCTCTCCCAGCTCAACGCAATTTCAAGTTTTTGGGTGGATCCTTTGTGCCCCGAGAGTGGGACCACACACTCCTTTTTGGGCTAGCAAAGGACTCAAGATTTTTTTTTTTTAATCAACTATTGATTCTATATTTAATGACCAAGAGAGTGTGTTTCCTAGACCTAAAACAAAATGGATTAGTGCCGTTATATTAAAAAGTTATGGTTCACCTATTTGATGGATTATTAAACATTCATTGAAAATCCTCTTTCAAAGGATCAGATGTGGAGAAACCCTCTTGGTGAAAGGTAAAAAGAAGTACTATACAAAATGGCAAATTCCATATAAAATATATTCTTTTAATTATGTGAATTAGATTTATTAAAATAGATGGAAGATCAGAGGAAAGTCATCAAAATATTAACTGTGGTTACACAGCGGAGGAGGGGTGCGATCACTGTAATTTTTGTTCTCTTTTTCTCAATCTTCTCTAATCTGGATTAGCTTTATAAATGAGAGAAAAAGTGAAAACATGCAAAGTCCTGATATGTAGCACTGGAAGGGAAGGGTACAGGTATGATTACTGAATAATTTTTATCCCACCTTGGATTTCAGCAGGCGGAAGAGTCTCCCCACCGCACTGCGCAGGGCTTATTTTCAAGAGTAAGGATGGCTGCTCCGTCTCCGCTCGGCAGACGGCAGGCAAGGCCGCGCGGTATAGGCTGGGGACCGGTCCTTTCGGTTCTTTGAAGCACCTTAGTTTGGTTGAGGAGACAAGTGCACTGAGAGAAATAGAGGTAGCCAGGTGCCAGGGCGACTATATAGTGGAGTTGGAAGTCGAGCGGAGTGGGAGGGCAGTGCTTTCTGGGTCTTGACCCAGGGGTGCCAATGAATGCCATGATGCCGAAAATCAAGCAGCCTGGGCACAGTCTGGGGTTCTCTTCCGAGTCCGCCAATGGCCTGCTGTGACGCGCCTGGTGGGCGCCTGTAGGTTGTGGCGTCCCTCCCGCCCCGAACCCCAGCCCGCTTTCCGGGAGGGACGGTGAGTTCGNCCTGTCTCCTCGAGTCCTTGGAGACTCTGGCCCCTCACTGTCTGCCCCTGCTAAGCCCTGCCTCGGAGGCCCGTCCGGGAAGGGAAGAGAAGATCCGCTCGAGACGGCGGGACCCATTGCAGCTTCCTGTGGCCGCAAGAAGGCGTAGCTAAGACGGTCTCTAAGCAGGGGCGACACTAGAGACGAGGTAAAGTCCAGACGAGGGAACCCCTGTGCGGGGGAGCTGGAGCTTCATGCAGGACGGGCCGGGCTGCCTTCGCTCTAATTTTCTCTGAAATATGGGTGCTCGCAAGTTCCGGGGCATTATTTCTATGTCACGGGGTGGTCCTTCTTTCATCTGTAGAGTGTATGAATGGAGAACAAATCACAAATGGTGAGTGTGAGCCCACCATTCCACATTCTGCACAGGTGTGCCCACACATTCACATGCAGCTGTTCACGTGTGTGTGCAAACACACACATTCCCCCACACTCACCCCTTTTCTCTCCAGTTTGAGTCTTTTAAAAAGTGCCATTACAGAATGTTTATCATTCCCGTGACTTCTGGGGCTGTGGCTCAAAATTGTTTTCAAACTTTAAACTGCATGAGTTTTCAAACTTTAAACTTCCCTGGTGGTCCAGTGGTTAAGACTTCACGCTCCCATTCCACTGCAAGGGCCATGGGTTCCATTCTTGGTCCGGAAACTAAGATCTTGCATGCCACAGTGCGTGGCCAAAAATTAAATAAAAATAAACTACATGAGTCGTCTGGGAGGCTTCTATCACATATGTGGGTTTGCTTGAGACTGGCTGTCCCACAAAGATTGCCTTTAGGTACCATTCATCGTTGGGCAGAATTTGTCATTCATTCATGCATTCAAATGAACATATCCAGACACTGCCTTCATACTGGTCCTGTGCTAGATCTGGGGATCTAGAGAGGAAGGCCTTGTTCTCGCCCTTAGGAAGTACAGTTTTGTGGTGAGTTGTGTAGGTAAACAGGCAAATACAGTATAGTGTAATAAGTTCTGATACGGGAAGGAGGAGGAAGTCTTGGAGGAGGTGATACTGGGATTAAGTCTTAAGGAAAGATGTAGGGAAGGCATTCCAGTAAGAAGCGTGTGTAAAGGCCCAAAGCTGAGGGAGGGAATGATGTTCTCAGGGAACCACCAGCAGCTGGGTTTGGCAGTGCCCAGTGTGGGGGAGAGGTGGCAGGCAGTGGACCATGAGGCTCTACCCATTGACGCATCACTGAGGGCCAAGGGTGCCTTCCTGAGGGACTTGGACTTTATCCTGAGGCCATTTGGCTGTCAAATGGGAGTGAAAGGGAGGGTTTATATGTTAGAAAGCCTATTCTGACTGTGGCTTAGAGGATGGAAGGACGTGACAGGCACACAGGGGAGAGGTGATAGGCCTGCTAAGGAAGGAGCAGGAAGATGGTGAGAAGGGCCCACTGGTTTCTTGGGTTAGATGATTATCTGTGAGGAACAAGTTGCATTTGAGCTGCCCAAGGGGCATCCAGCTAGAGATGTTTGGGAGGCAGTTGGACGTGTAGGTGTGGACTCATGAGAGAGGTTTGGGAGTCATAACCTATAGATGGGACAGGATGAATACACCCAAGGAGGGTGGAGAGAGAGAGAGAGGAAAAAAAAAAGAGATGGGCAGAGTTGAGGAGCTAATAAAAAGCAGGAGTTGACAGAGAAGAGGGGGTGACCAGGAGAGCGTGGTGTAAGGGGAGCCTTGGGAAGGCAGTGGTGAGGGGCTGCTTGGGACCCTCCTTCAAGCCCACTTTCTCTGGCTTCCCAGACTTGGGGTGCCTTGCCTCTTATGAGGTGATTTTAGTGGTGACACAGTCTCTCTGATGGTAAAAGTTTAGATGCTACAGTAAACTGGTTGTTGGGCAGAGGTTGGAGGAGCTTCTGTGTGCTTCAGATACTCACAGATACTGTTTGTGTAACTCTCACTATGTGTTGGTAACTTTACACAAATTACCTCATTTAAGCTTCAAACGACTCTTTTCAGAGTTGACAAGTGAGGAAACTGGCTCAGGGAGGTTAAGTGTCTTGCCCAAGGTCACACAGCTGTAAGAACTGTAGCTGCGATATGGAGTCAGGTCTTTTTGCTTTACATATTCCATTTTTTTCCCTTTAATTGCCCTATGCTCTTTCCCTTAGCACATGTTTCACAGGTGGCTGCCTCCTAGATTGGCATCTGAGCCTGGCCTGGCTCACCCACACCCTCCAAGCCTCCAGCCCACAGGGACTTCAGAAGAGGCCTGTATCCCAGATTAGCCCTAAAGACAACATGCTCCTGAAGAAGAAAGAGGAGGTCTAGGCACAGCCGAGGCCTGGGATGGGAAGGGCTTCCCGAGAATCAGTAGGGAACTTCCTCCTGGGAAAGCCATGAGAGGGGCAGTTCCTCTCCTGGGCCAGGCGTCAGGGAGTCAGGGCCCCAGCTGTTCCTGCCCGGCCGCCCGCAGCCCTGAGCGCCCACCGGAGACAGGAGGCCCTGCCTGCTCACTGCCCATTGTCTCTGCACCACAGTGCCGCTTCCCATGCGCCTCCTGTTTATACAGGAAGCCCCTGCTCTGGGGTGCCACCTCCCTCTCCTGATGGCTGGCTCCAAGCTCAGATTCCTCATAGGCAGCCAGGACTGGAGTATGCTATCTCTGCTCACTGACTTTGAGAATTAGCACAGCAGGGTGGGTAAAAGCATGGCCTTGCCCTGTGTCTGTCCTGGATTTGAATCTGGCTACTCTTTAGCTCTAGGACCTTGGGCATTCACATTGACCTATGAGTGCACATCCTCCTCTGTAGGATGGGGTGTGTTAGTCCTACCTATATCACAGGTTCAGCGTAAAGGTAAGTGAAATATGGAAGTGTCTGGAACATGGGATATGCTCAGTAACTTACAGATCTCATTGTTGTTACTGGTTATTTACCTTTCACTTTTGTGTGAGTGCATGCTAAGTCGCTTCATTTGTGTCCAACTCTACTCTGTGACCCTGTGGACTGTAGCCTGCCAGGCCCTTCTGTCCATGGGATTCTCCAGGCAAGAATACTGGAAGGGGTTGCCAAGCCCTCCTCCAGGAGACCTTTGCAATCCAGGGATCAAACCCGTGCTTCTTACATCTCCTGTGTTGGCAGGTGGGTTCTTTACCACTAGAGCCACCTGTAAAGCCTGCCTCCTACTTTTAATTGCACCGAATTTCAGCTGTGTTCTGATTGCAGGTGACAGTTTTCAAATAAGAGCTCCAAATTCGGTGGCATTCCTCGCTTTAAGGGGTAGGGTCTGTGTCCCCTCCCCTTGAATCTGGGTGTTCGTGTGATTACATTGACCAGTATGGTACAGTGAAAGTGACATTGTGTGACTTTGTTTTGGTTGCTGGAACACTTATACAGATGGTCTCTGAATTCTGATTTTTAGCCTTTACAGTGGTGTGGAAGTGATACAAATTCAGTAGAAACTGGAACTTCACAGTTTGAATTTTGATCTTTTCCTGGTGATAATTTGCTATAACACTCTCATGATACTGGGCAGTGGTAGCAAGCTGCAGCTCTCAGTCAGCTATGAGACCATGAGATTAACTAACTGATATACTAACCACCATTCTGTACCCATACAGCCATTCTGTTTTTCAATTTCTATATAGTGTTCAATAAACTGCATGGGATATTCAACCCTTTATTATAAAACAGGCTTTACCCAACTATAGTCTTCTGAGTGTGTTTAAGGCAGGCTAGGCTAAGCTATGATATTTAGTAGATTAGGTATATGAAATGCATTTTCGACTGATGATATTTTCAACTTATGATGGGTTTATTGAGAGGTTCCATTGTAAAAAAGGAAAGACCTGTACTTGGAGCCCCAAGTCGCCATGTAAGAATGTAACTCTTCTGAAGTTTGGCAGGCAGTGAGGATTGTTCTTGTTGGGTGCAGTATCAGAGGGGTGGGAATAATTTTTTCAATTCATTAAAAAGTGGAGTTTCAAAATACTAGACTGAACTCACTGGAATTCCCTCCCTCATCAACAGAAGATGGAAAAAAAAAACAAAAAACGCAGATCAGAAGTGATAAAATACTCCTGGAATGAAGAAGTGAATAGGATATGACAACCATAAGCTGAAGTGCTTCTGAGTGTTTTGTGCCCAAAACATATGTAGCATTATGTCTCAGAAGAGGAATATGCGGTCAAGAATCACCACCAACCGATAAACATCAATCAAGCACTTGTTATGTGCTAAGACTTTGTCACAATTATCTGTGTATTTTTATAGTTAATGCTTATTTTAGAGTCACTTACTTGTTTGCATTTTCTTTGCTCACCCATTTCTTCCTTTTGAGTTTAATTTCCTTCCTGATGTATATAGTTTCATGGTGCTTTCACCAAAAGTTTGTGAATAGAAAATCCTGGTGAAATTAAGAAATTTCATTCTCCCTCTTAAATGTTAATATCACTGGATATAGACCACCGAAGGTGACAGTTACTTTTCCTCAGCACATGGAAGATACTTGGAATGTTCTGTTACTTTCTGGCATCTGTGGTGTCCACTGAGAAGTTGAGTTAAGCCTAATTGTTCCTTTGTGGGTAATGTGTCTGTTCTCTCTAGCAGTTTTTAAGATTTTATCTAGATGTTTTGCAGTTTTAATATGATATGTCTAGGCATGGAATTACTTTTGTATATTCTGTTTGAGGATTGGAGTGCTGCTGCTTCATCAAGATTCATATTATTCATCATTTTTGAGAATTTCTGGCTGTTATATCTTTTCTCCCATTATTTGTTCTTTTCTATTATAAATTTGTGGATTTTTTTTCATTTTATTTTCTTTTTCACATAATTATCTTTTATACTCTCCATTGCTTTATCTCTTTGTACAATATTGTGGGTGACGTCCTCATAGCTATTTTCTAAGTCAGTAATTTTCTTTTCACCTCCATCTAAAATATGACTTTACTCATCCAATAAATTTTAATTTTGATGACTTTTTTCATTTATACAAATTTTGTTTGGTTCTTTAAACAACTGCGTGGTGTTTCATTATGGTTTCTGGTTTCTTCTCTTTTTCTCTTATTATTTTAAACATACTTATTTTATAGTCTTTCAGAATGTTCATCTATGAGAAGTTCTTGGGATGCTATTTATCCTGTTTTTTGTGTGTCTGAAAACTTACTCATGGTAAGCTTTTCTTTGTATTGTTCGCCATTTTCATCAGTGATTTCTCTATCAGTGAGGATCCTGTACTGATTGCCTGAGTTGTAGTAATAATCTCAAAAAGAGGTTTCATTTTGGTTTTGCCAGGTACCCTGGAGGCATCAGCAGCTTGGAATCTATTTTTAGTTTATTTGTTAATTTTTTGACTTGGGATTGCTATACAATGTGGGGTGGTAGAAGTCCACCTCTAAACCATCACTTGGTGAAAGGATGGTGTTTTGATTTCTTATGGGCGATCAGGAAGAGACAAGTTCTATTGCTATGTCTCTGGGCTGGTGGGGAAGTTTTTCTAAGCTTCTTTACACTAAGGATGCAGCTCTTCACAGGTCCTGACTTTCTGTAGGACTTTGACTCCTAATTTACCTTGAGTGATCCCAAAGCTCTGTCTCTTGTGTCCATAAGAAGGTTCAAACTGCGGCACCCCGCCTTGAAGGAGATTTTGCAGTCTGCAAGCCCTCTGCCCCTTGTCTGGGGCTCCTTCAGTGTCTTCTCTTGTGCTGCTCTTCTGGCTTTCAGTTCCCTCTATTTCTGGTGTCCAGGGATTTTTCTCTCCTGAGAGCAAGAAGTTGAAAAAAATGGATCTTCTTTATTAGTTATTTTATTTATTTTTTTATCAGTTATTTTAAAATCTAGAGTTTCTGTGAGTTTGTAGTAGAAGACTCTCCTTTTTCTCTTTTTCCTTCCCCCCTCCAATCCCTCCTTCTCCTCCTCCTTCCTCTTATAGCTTCATGTCACGATGAACCTTTCCAGGATCTTCATATATGTTCTCTCACATCATCCTCATGAGTACTGTGTGACACAGACCTTATTTATCAACTTCTTTTTTGTGCACTACCATGTTGAGACTTGGCAAATTTAAGTCTTGTCCTACATCAGACAGGTAGGAAATGGCTTTGTCAAGATTTGAACTCAGTTTTTCTGATTTCATTTAATGTAGCCTTTAGGAAGTTCTTGGTAATGATCTCCTTCCCCCATTATAAAAATCTTCAACTTCATTATAAAAATCTTCAAACATAATACATATACATACTATCTACCCAGAGTTTACAATTGTTGTTTTGCTGTATTTGCTTTATTATGTGTCTATCCATTTACCCATCCTTCTAGGCATCCATCTATTCCTTTTGTATTTTGATAAGTTTCGAAATAAGTTGCAGGCATCAATATACTTCATCTCTAAACAGTTCAGCATGCATGTGCTGTGCTTAGTCGCTCAGTCATGTCTGACTCTTTGCGACCCCATGGACTGTAATCCACCAGGCTCCTCTGTCTATGGGGATTCTACAGGCCAGAATACTGGAGTGGGTTGCCATGGCCTCCTGCAGGGGATCATCCCAACCCAGGAATCAAACCCAGGTCTTCCACGTTGCAGGTGGGTTCTTTACAGTCTGAGCCACCAGGGAAGCCTATTCATCTTTTCTTTTTTTTTTTTGGCTGTGCCTTGTTGCTTCTGGGATCTTAGTTCCTCAACCAGGGATGGAGCCTGGGCCCCTGGCAGTGAGAATGCTGAGTCCTAGCCTCTGGACCACCAGGAGTTACCTGGCATACATATTATTGAAAGTAAAAATGTTAGTTGCTCAGTCGTGTCCAACTCTTTGCAACCCATGACTATACCCCGCCAGGCTCCTTTGTCCATGGAATTCTCCAGGCAGGAATACAGGAGTGGGTGGCCATTCCCTTTTCCAGGGAATCTTCCCAACCCAGGGATTGAACCCCAGTCTCCTGCATTGCAGGTGGATTCTTTACCATCTGAGCTAGCAAGGAAGCCCATACATATGATTAGAAAGTGAAAGTGAAGTTGCTTAGTCGTGTCCGACTCTTTGCGACCCCACGGACTGTAGCCTACCAGGCTCCTCAGTCCATGGAATTTTCCAGGCAAGAATACTGGGGTGGGTTGCCATTTCCTTCTCCAGAGGATCTTCCCAACCCAGGGATTGAACCTGGGTCTCCCACATTGGAGGCAGACGCTTTAACCTCTGAGCCACCAGGTATTTATGGTTCTTCCCCCCATGTACAAATGAGCTAATATTAACTCTACCACACATGAGTCTTGACTGATGTATCCACCTGTATAGTATGAAGATATAGAGTATCATTGTCTCTGCAGGAAAGTTCCCTCCTGCCCACTCCCAGTCAGTCCCTGCCCCCACCCAGGGGCAACTCTTTTGTTGTTTCCTTCATGGACTTGTTTTGCCTGGTCTAGAAATTCTTACCAGGTGTACTTTTTCGGGTAATTATTCTTTCATTCAGGAAAAGAATGTTGAGATTCACTCATATTTTGTGGGTATGTGTATCGTATTTTGTTCCTTTTTATTGCTGAGTAATATTTCATTGTTTGACTATAACACAGTTACTTTATCCATTCTCCTATTGTTAGACACCTGAGCTGCATACAGTTTTTAGATATCATAATAAAGCAGATGAGTTTGTTGTTGTGCCCCCGCTTAGTCGTGTCTGACTCTTGTGACCCCGTGGACTGTAGCCCTCCAGGCTCCTCTGTCTGGGATTTTCCAGACAAGAATACTGAAATGGGTTGCCAATTCTGTCTCCAGGAGATCTTCCTTATCCAGGGATCGAACTTGCAGTTCCTGCTTGGTAGGTGGATTCTTTACCACTAAGCCACCTGGTAAGCCCTAATAAAACTAATATGAACATTTAAAAATGATTATATTTATTTATTTACTTATTTTTGAAGTATAGCTGATACATGCTATTATATAAGTTACAGGTGTACAATAGAGCGATTCACAATTTTTAAAGTTTGTACTCCACTTACGTGCTATGCTTACTCATTCAGTCATGTCTGACTTTTTGCAACCCTGTGGACTGTAGCCCACCAGGCTCCTCAGTCCATGGGATTTCCCAGGCAAGAATATTGGAGTGGGTTTCTATTTCCTTCTCTAGGGGATCTTCCTGACCCAGGGATTGAACTTGGTGTCTTGTGTATCAGCTGTTGCTGCTGCTAAAGTCACTTCTGTTGTGTCCAACTCTGTGTGACCCCTTGGACGGCAGCCTACCAGGCTCCTCCATCCATGGGATTTTCCAGGCAAGAGTACTGGAGTGGGGTGCCATCGCCTTCTCTGTCTGCATCAGCAGGTGGATTCTTTACCAGCTGAGCCACCTGGGAAGCCCATTTACTCCACTTACAGTTATTATATAAAATACTGGTTATATGCTGTGTGTTGTATAATATATCCTTGTAGCTTATTTTATATATAATAGTTTTTACCTCTGAATCCCCTACCCTTATATTGCTCCTGTTAGGAACATTTTACAAATATTATTTTATGACACAAGAGTGAGGCAAATAGTATAGCAGCCAGATTGAAGTTAGTTGAGGGAGATGAAGAAGTGCAGGGAATGAGCACAGAAAATTTTCTTTGTCTTGGTTACACTGTGTGGCTTGTAGGATCTTAGTTCCTAACTAGGGATTGAACCCGGGCCATGGCAGTAAAAGCACCAAGTCCTAACCACTGGATCACCAGGGCATTCCCCAGATAATTTTCTTAAGATGAGTAGATAAAAAGTGGGGAGAGAAAGAGCAGTAACTAGGGGGATGTTCATGAGTGAGGGATGATATGTGTGTATATATATACACACACCATACACACACACACACATACACACACTAGCTTTTAGTGAGAACTGGGGGTAAATTCTATCTCTGTATCTTGTCAAGTTACCTAACCTCTCCAAGCTGAAGTTCTCCCTTTTGAAAAATGAGTATAATAATACCGCCTCTTGGAGCTGTTGAAAGGATATGGAAAGTGCTGGGTAAATAGCTGGTGCTTGAGGCCTGGAAGGGATTCCCAGGTGACGTTAGTGGTAAAGAACCTGCCTGCCAATTCAGGAGACGTAAGAGATGCAGATTCGATCCCTGGTCAGGAAGATCCCTTGGAAGAGGAGGACATGGCAACTCACTCCAGTATTCTAGCTTGGAGAATCCCGTAGACAGAGGAGCCTGGCAGGTTACCATCCATAGGGTCGCAAAGAGTTGGACATGACTGAAGCGACTTAGCATGCATGCATCAGCCCTGGAAACTATTGGGTTGGTGTAAAAATAATCACAGTTTTTGCACTGTTGAAATTTGCCATTCAGTATTGGAATACATTCTAAATAAGTGTGGTTATGTTATACATCATTTTAATGTGCATTTCTTGCTTTATGTTTTGTTTGGCTAATGATTTATTACTTTCTGTTTATTTCATATTTATTTTAGATTATGGAATTGGTGTTAGACAGAAAGCAAATTTGAGCGATTTTCTTATTTGAGTTCAAAATGGGTTGTAAATCAGTGGAGAAGACTAGCAACATCAACAACGCATTTGGCCCAGGAATTGCTAACGAAGGTATAATACAGTAGTGGTTCAAGAAATTTTGCAAAGGAGATTAGAGCATTGAAGATGAGGAGCAGAGTGGCCAGCCATCGGAAGTTGACAGTGACAACTGAGAGCCATCATCGAAGCTGATCCTCTTATAACTACGTAAGAAGTTGCTGAAGAACTCAGCATTGACCATTCTATGGTCATTTGGCATTTGAAGCAAATGGAAACGTGAAAAAGCTTGGTAAGTGTGTGCCTCATGAGCTGACTGGAAAAAAAATCATTGTTTTGAAGTGTTGTCTTCTATTCTATGCAATAACAGTGAACCATTTCTCAATCGGATTATGACATGCAATGAAAAGTGATTTTATATGACCACTGACATAGACCAACTCAGTGACTGGACCGAGAAGAAGCTCCACAGCATTTCCTAAAGACAAACTTGCACCAGAAAAATGTCATGATCACTGTTTGGCGGTCTGCTGCCCATCTGATCCATTATAGCTTTCTGAATCCTGGAGAAACCATTACATCTGAGAAGTATGCTCAGCAGATCGATGAGATGCACTGAAAACTGCAATGCCTGCAGCCAGTATTGATCAACAGAAAGGGCCCAGTTCTTCTCTACAACAATGCCCGACCACATTGCACAACCAACCCTTCAGAGGTTGAATGAATTGGGCTGGATGTTTTGCCTCATCTGCCTGACCTCTGGCCAACTGACACCACTTTTTCAAACATCTTGACAACTTTTTGCAGGGAAAACACTTCCACAACCAGCAGGAGGCAGAGAATGCTTTCCAAGAGTTGTTCAAATTCCGAAGCACAGATTTTTATGCTACAGGAATAAACATGCATTTCTTATTCATAAAAAATGTGTTAATTGTAACAGCTCCTATTTTGATAAATAAAGATGTGTTTGTGTCTAGTTATAATGATTTAAAATTCACAGTTCAAAACCGTAATTAAGGTTGCACCAACCTAATATCATAGTACATCTCTGATGCAAAGCCAGGAACGCACTTGTTCATGGGCAGCTTGTGCTCCTTGTGGCCAGTGACAGCTGGCCTCAGTGTCTGGGGTCAGGCTGGGCTGAAGATTGGGGCTCAGTGTCCCACTGCCTCAGAAAGTGAGCGACATTGGAACTGGGGTTGAGGAGGTCACTGTGCCATTTGGCAGCTGCCACCAAGACCTTGGGGTGAAGACAGCCCTGGAGCAGCTCTAGTCGCTGGCCTCAGCCCAGGCAGTGGAGAGGAGCTGCAGGGAGCCATGGGCAGGCAGGAAGCCAGGTGGTCCCAGGAAGCTGCAGCCATGGCTGGTGGGTGGGAAGGGAGCTGATGAGAATGTCAGGGCTCTGGAGGGGATAGGGTTTCTGCCGCCTCCAGCTGCCTTAAGCCGCTTCTGCTGTTTTCCAGAGGGACCCAATTACCACCCTCTTGTGGAGTCAGGGCCACCAGAGATCTGGGGGAGATAGGAGGCGGCTCCCAGCTGGGCAGCAGGGGCCTTTTAAGCTCTGCTAACAGTACACCCGTTCCTGATCATCTGAGATATGGGGCCTGGTTTGGAGAAAATATTAAGACTTTGGCACNAGGGAGGTTCCCGATAAACCCATCTCTCCCTTTAATTTCCCCTTGGAAAGTAAGCCTGGGTAATCCCAGTTTGAATGGTACCCAACTCTTGGGGTTAAAGTAAGCCCATGTGAGGTAACAGTGAGGGGCTTGTGGGGTGCCTTCACCATCCCCAGTCGCCCACAGCTCAGGTGTGCAGCCCCAGGGAAGCCCTCAGCCTGGGTCCTGGCCCCACTGCAGCCCTGAGGCCCCCATCCTCCTGCCCTGGCAGAATGAATTAGCCTGGGGGGATGAGCAAGCCTGGAGGCAGGCAGCAGAACAAGAATGCAGCCTTCTGGCCCGCTCATCACAGGGCATCTCTGGGAGGCCCCCCAGCTCTTCCAGGCCATGGCTCTGCTGGGGAAGCTGAGGATTAGGAGCCTAAGTCCACCAAGAATCCTGTTTTTCTTAGCTTCACACAGATTGCTCTTTAGGAAAGGCCCCTCATCGAATTAGCCTGAGTCAACAGCTCCATTTATTTGGACACGTGATGTTATGAAATGGGCTGCTGCGGGGGTGTTTTTGTACTGCATATCTGGGCTGCCCCACCAGGATGGTATTGTGAGGGGGGCCGCCTGGGTCTGTAAAGAGCACAGCCTGAGAGGGGCTCCAGCCGAGGCCGGAAGGGAGCCCGCACGTTTTCTAGCCAGGCGGGAACTGCTCTCGCTCGGATTTCATAACAAGAAAGTAACCCACGGGGTGTCCACACATCCAGCTTCCTCTCCTGTTGGTGGTTTTGAACCAAAATAAAGAAAGGATAGGGGCTCTTTGACCACCACTACTTCCTCTGCCCCAGGTCAGAATCCAAAGGGACTACTGCAAGGAACTTTTCATGGTGACAGGTCCTTCACCACATAAGGATCTAAGACTCTAGGAAAAAAGATGAGTACCAAGAGTTACTGTTTATTAAGGATTTNTTGACCACCACTACTTCCTCTGCCCCAGGTCAGAATCCAAAGGGACTACTGCAAGGAACTTTTCATGGTGACAGGTCCTTCACCACATAAGGATCTAAGACTCTAGGAAAAAAGATGAGTACCAAGAGTTACTGTTTATTAAGGATTTACTGTGTGCAATGCGCTAAGTGTATTATTAAATGAATCACAGTTTTTCTTCTCTCTCTTACCCCACGCTATCTTTATCTGCCTGGTGAAAGAAAGCCGAAGACCCTCCTTCCCTCCCACCTTCAGTTCCCTCCCCACTCTCTTGCCTGTCTCCCAACTTAGGGATTTATCCTTTCCGTTTTCTTTCTATGCATTTGTATACATATATACATCATATATTATTTTCCAACCATAAAAACAGCTCTTTGGGACCTCCCTGGTGGTCCAGTGGCTAAAACTTTGCGCTCCCAATGCAGGGGGCCTGGGATCAATTCCTGGTCAGGGAACCAGATCCTGCATGCCACAGCTAAGAGTTCGCATGCTGCAACTACAAATCCCACATGTCACAGTTAAGACTGATGATCTCACATACTGCAGCTGAGACCCGGAGCAGCCAAATTTAAAAAATGAACAAAAACAGCTCTTCAAGGAAGGTACTGTTATCCCCATTGCACAGAGGAGAAAACTGAAGACGAGAGGCTAAGCGACTTGCTCCAGGGCACACAGCAGAGCTGGGTTTTAAACCCACTACTGGCAGTTTGTGTGACTCCAGGGAGCAGCAGGAAACCCTCATCCTGGGCACCGCCCTGACCTCTAGCAGGTCACAGACCGTGCTGTTAGTCAACTATAGTGTGCTTCTTACCAGCTCTCTTTCTTGTCGCCCCTCCTCCATGCTGTTACTGTTTTTGGCAGATGTTTCAGTCAGCGTGGGCATTTGTTCCATTGGGCCGTGTGGAGGTCACCCTGAATAAATGGAGCAGGATCATGGCCCTGCTGCCTCCTTCCTGTCTCCTGACCTCAGATTACTGCAAACCTGTCTTCCCTGGACCACTTTTTGCTTTGTGCACCCCCGAGTCAAATGGGAATAAGAAGTACCCCTTCTCCAGGAGGTTCATCTATGTGCATGTATCTCAGGCCACGGAGCAAATGGGCTGAGTGCTCATCCCTTTTTGGCCAAAGAGAACAGTTTAGCACAGAGTTTCAGGGCACTTAGCACACATGGGGTGTCTAGGAAAGCAGCTGGTTGTTGCCTACTCCTGCCTGGGTGATAAACCCAGTTGGAGGAGCAGGCCTGGAAATGTTTTCCTCTTTCTAGTGGGGATTCTTGGCCGGGAACTGTTATGTGTGTAAGCTACTGAAACTAATTCTCACAGTTGATGTAGGCTGGGAAAGCAGGGAACAGGGAGAGCCAGGAGGCAAAGAGACATTATTTGATGGATTAAAAAAAAACAAATTCCAGTGCTGAGCCTGGAAACTTCTTAGAAAAGGTAATGGGACCTTTTTTTCCTGTTGAACTTTCAAACTTTTTTGACCCTGCACTTTGAGCTCTGGAGTTTATCAGGGACACCAGGGGCCAGGAGTGTAGCAGGACTAAAGTTACGGGGACAAAGCTGGAGGCAGGTCAGCCCTCCACAGGGGAGTCCCCAGGGCCTGCAGGCAGTCACTGCCACCAAGAACTTCTAAGGCCAAGAAAGGGAAGCCTAGAAACCAAACATCCCTGCCGATCCCAGGCAAATGTGTTCCTCATCAAGGCAGACCACAAACAAAGTTTATTAAAAAGCCTTCTGAAGGACATTCCAAATCACCAGCAGGCCTCTGTGAGGTGACTGTCCATTCTCCTGTGGACTCTCATTCCAGCCTCATTGGAGCTTTTCAAACACCGCGTCACCGGTGTGTCCAGGAAGGAAAATAAACAGGGGGCTCTGGCTGGCGGCCCTACAGCTCTGGGTGACCTGGCTCTCAGTGCAGGTCTGTGCTTTCTGACACCACAGGCTTGACAGGGATGACCCAAGAAGCGACTACAAACGGCGCATGAGGCCTCATGGCCTGTGAGGTGGGCTTGCCCCCCAGGTCCTAATGGCAGCCCACCAGGCAGAGGAAGGGCCCTGCGGTTGTAAAAATGGTGGCTTAGGAAGATGGAGCGTGCTCTGAACTGGAAAAGTAATGTGCCTTCTAGGAAGAGAGGAGAGTTCATCCCTCAAGGAACTGGAAGTTTTCTCATCTGTAAAATTGGTGATTTTCCAATAAATGAAAGTGGGACTGCACTGGTTAAAAGGGGACTACAGGTCTCAGATTCCCAGAGCATGATTCCCAAAGCATATCAGAGTATCCCATAGAAACCTAAGGCCCTATGGACCACAGTTTAACAGTTAAGATTCCTTGGGAATTCCCTGACAGTCCAATGGTTAGGAGCTGGTGCTTTCACTGCCAGGGTCTGGGTTCCATCCCTGGTCAGGAAACTAAGATCCCGCAAGAAAAAAAGAGAGACAACCCAAACAAAAAAACTAAGATTCCATGACTTTAAGGACTGTAGATCTTTAAGATTCTATGATTTTAAAATAATCTGAATAAACAACGGACTGACAAGGAAGATGTAAACCACAGAATATTGCAGTTCTAGGTCAGGGACAGGGGAGAACTGTCCATACAGTCAGCACTCTTAGTCTCAGCTTCTGTGGGCCTGTCCCTCCTGTCCATCTCTGCTGCCACCCCTTCAGCCAAGCTACTATCAACTCTGACAATTTATTCTTTTTATTTGTAATTTAATGGTACTTTATATTTGCTTACAGAATTATTTGTTTTATGTCTGCCTCCCTTACTAGCTTATCCAGGGGCAGGGACTAGCTTTTTTGATGACTTTTGTATTCCCTGCACCTTGGCCTCAGTGAATATTGGTTGAATACTTAAATGAATAACTTTATTTTAACCTTTTAATTCATTCATTCTAGAGACTGTTGATATAATGGCTGTTCCATCAGAGCTTGCTACGTTTCAGACTGAAATCAGGGATGGTTCCAGGCAGCCTGGTTGACTGCACTCCATGAGGTCTGGGGGCAAAGAGGTCTTATTTATGGAGGATGAACAGAGTCTGAGAGGACCACATGTTCTGAAATGAGACATAGCCACACATTAGGACAGGCAGATACACACACACACACACACACACACACACACACACTTGTATCCATCCTTGGTCAGCTCTTGCCTGTTTACAGACATTATTTGGAGAATCAATTATGAAATCAATCCCTCACCATTTCTCCAATAATGTAGCTAATAAAAAGAAAAGCTATTTTGACGGTGTCTGGTTTTCAGCTAAAAGGAGGGTCAAAACAGCAATTTTATCAGCTGCCCTTTGAAAGTGCTTCTATGTGACAGCAGTTCACAGGGGTAAACACGATGATTCCAGCCCCATTCTTGGTATTGGCTCCTGCCTAAATGACAGATTGTGTTCCCTCCAGACCAGGACATCTGTGGGTAAACAGCAAGGTCAAGTCAAGGTTACATCATGACAGCTTGGTCATCAGAGCATGGCCCAGCCCTCCCCCATTGCCTATTCCAGTTAAGCACAAGCCAAAATGAAGGATGTCTGGGATTCTGGAGGAAGTGGGCCATGTGAAGAAACCCTAGGCCCTGGGGTTTTGGTGAAAGCTTTTGTTTCAGAACTTCTTCCGCTAAGATTCTTCTCCAAGAAAGCTATCCCAGCCACACGGTGGCAATTCTGACTGTTCTTCTTGCCTTCAGTAGATTGAAGCCTCTTGAGGGCTTCCTTGATGGCTCAGATGGTAAAGAATCCACCTGCAATGTGGGAGACCTGGTTTTGATCCCTGGGTCAGGAAGATCCTCTGGAGAAGGGCATAGCAACCCACTCCAGGATTATTGCTTGGAGAATCCCATGGACACAGGAGCCTGGTGGGCTCTAGCCCATAGGGTTACAAAAAGTCCCACACAACTGAAGTGACTTAGCATGCAAGGTCTGAGACCATGCATTTTTCCATTTCCTACCTTCATTGTCTAGGGCTTTATGCATGCTTAAGATATGCAGATGACACCATCCTTATGGCAGAAAATGAAGAAAAGAGGAGAGGGAAAAAGTTGGCTTAAAACTCAACATTCAGAAAACTAAGATCACGGCATCTGGGCCCATCGTTTCATGGCAAATAGATGGGGAAACAGTGACAGACTTTATTTTGGGGGGCTCCAAAATCACTGCAGATGGTAACTGCAGCCATGAAATTCAAAGATCCTTGCTCCTTGGAAGAAAAGTTATGACCAACCTAGACAGCATATTAAAAAGCAGAGACAGTACTTTGCCAACAAAGGTCTGTCTAGTCAAAGCTGTGGTTTTTCCAGTAGTCATTGTATGGATGTGAGAGTTTGACTATAAAGAAAGCTGAGCACATAAGAATTGATGCTTTTGAACTGTGGTGTTGGAGAAGACTCTTGAGAGTCCCTTGGACAGTAAGGAGATCAACCAGTCCATCCTAAAGGAAATCAGTCCTGAATATTCATTGGAAGGACTGATGCTGAAGGTGAAACTCCTGTACTTTGGGCACCTGATGTGAAGAACTGACTCATTTGAAAAGACCTTGATGCTCAGAAAGATTGAAAGTGGGAGAAGGGGATGACAGAGGATGAGATAGTTGGATGGCATTACCGACTCAATGGACATGAGTTTGAGTGAGCTCCGGGAGTTGGTGATGGACAGGGAAGCCTGGAGTGTTGCAGTCCATGAAATCACAAAGAGTTGTACACGACTGAGTGACTGAACTGACTGAGGAATTCTTTGAGCAGCAGGAAATGTCTGATCTTGGAGGCGTTAAAAATCAAGTACTGGAGTAGGAGGAACTATGCCTGCCTTCTAGACCTGCCACTTGTGACTGAGAACTTTGTGTGCAAGTTACTTAATAACACTGAGCCTATTTTGTCTCCTCTAACATGGGGACTATAACATAATGATGTTATCTTACTTGTATGAGGTTTTGTGAGGAGGAGTCAATGAGATAATGCATATAAAACACAATAAACGTTAGTTTGTGCAATGAATGAGGCTGAGGGTGCTCCTCCTCCTTGAATCAGGGGATCAGAGGAGATGCGGCACATACTGGGACCCATTGTGTGTGTGTGTGTGGGGTGCATCTCAGGCCTTCTAAGTTCACGACTTCTTTGGGTCTGATTTCCAAAAACAAAATGGAAACTACTGCTTTTTAGTAACACTTTTTACTTAGGTATATTATTGGGGACCTTAATAGAAAAAATGCATTTTATTGTTTATTTCTTAAAAAATTTTAAATTGGTGGGTAATTGATTTACAGTGTTATGTTAGTTTCAGGTGTACAGAAAAGTGAATCAGTTATACATATACATATGTCCCTTCTTTTTTAGATTCTTTTTCCATGTAGGCCATTACAGATTGAGTAGATTTCCCTTTGCTGTACAGTAGTTCCTTATTAATTATCTATTTTATACGTAGTAGTGTGTATATGTCAATCCCAATCTCCCAGTTTACCCCTCACCCCATCCCGCTTTCTCCCATGGTAACCATATGTTTATCAAAAGAGTCATCTGAAAGAAACACATCCCTTTTCCGAAGAAGACATACGGATGGCTAACAAACACATGAAAAGATGCTCAACATCACTCAATATCAGAGAAATGCAAATCAAGACCACAATGAGGTACCATTTCACACCAGTCGGAATGGCTGCTATCCAAAAGTCTACAAACAATGAATGCTGGAGAGGGTGTGGAGAAAAGGGAACCCTCTTACACTGTTGGCAGGAATGCAAACTAGTACAGCCACTATGGAGAACAGTGTGGAGATTCCTTAAAAAACTACAAATAGAACTGCCTTATGACCCAGCAATCCCACTGCTGGGCATACACACCAAGGAAATCAGAATGGAAAGAGACACATGTACCCCAATGTTCATCGCAGCACTGTTTATAATAGCCAGGACATGAAAGCAACCTAGATGTCCATCAGCAGACGAATGAATAAGAAAGCTGTGGTACATATACACTATGGAGTATTACCCAGCCATTAAAAAGAATAACATTTGAATCCGTTCTAATGAGGTGGATGAAACTGGAGCTGATTGTACAGAGTGAAGTAAGCCAGAAAGAAAAACACCAATCCAGTATACTAAAACATATATATGGAATTTAGAAAGATGATAATGATAACCCTAGATGCAAGACAGCAAAAGAGACACAGATGTAAAGAACAGATTTTTGGACTCTGAGGGAGAGGGAGAGGGCAGGATGATGTGGGAGAATGGCTTTGAAACATGTATACTATCATGTAAGAAACGAATTGCTAGTCTAGGTTCGATACAGGATGCAGGATGCTTGAGGCTGGTGCACTGGGATGACCCAGAGAGATGATGTGGGGAGGGTGGTGGGAGTGGGGTTCAGGGTTGGGAGCTCATGTACACCTGTGGTGGATTCATGTCAATGTATGGCAAAACCAATACAGTATTGTAAAGTAAAAAAATAAAAAAGAAACACATCACTTTTATTTACTCTTAGTAAATAGAAGCACCACACTTCACTATCTTAGGTTAAAACTCCAACACCCTTCTTTGATGTCCTAGTAGTCCCTAGTGAGGTCAGGAAAGCAGTGAGCACCTCCAGAAGTACCCTGAAGAGGCCCTTGCTCACCGTGGTCCGTGTGAGCAGAGCTGGGGAGACCCCATCTGACAGGGTGTGGCCTGACTTGGAAGAGCGCTGCTGGTTTACGGCCACTTCTCAGGCTGCCATCTTGTGGCAGCAGTTCTGAGGTGAGTCTGTCTGTGGGTAATGGGCTTCCTAATTTCTCCACAGTGGAGGAGGTGATGGCACCCCACTCCAGTACTCTTGCCTGGAAAATCCCATGGACGGAGGATCCTGGTGGGCTGTGGTCCACGGGGTCAGAAGAGTTGGACACTTACTGAGCGACATCACTTTCACTTTTCACTTTAATGTATTGGAGAAGGAAATGGCAACCCACTCCAGTGTTCTTGTCTGACACAACTGAAGCGACTTAGCAGCAGCAGCAGCAACTTCTCCACAGGCTCACTCCCTTGTGATTTATATGATACTTGAATGCATTTGCAAGTGGGGCTGCTAACTCTAGCTGTAGGAACAAAATGATCTTGAGACCTTCTCCAGAAAGACATCCAGGCCAGCACTGGGTGCCAGGTGTTCAGGTGACATGCCCAAGGCAGTGGTGAGGGCAACAGTAGGGGCTACCATTTAATGAGCATTTACTATATCCTATGGTGCTTCCTATATGTTATTTCTTTTAATACTATAGCAGCAACCTTCTGAGCTGAGGCTTGCTATCTCTCCATTTGACAGATGCAAAGATTGAGAGGTCAAGGCACTTGCCAAAGTTACAGAGCCAGCATGTGGTAGAGCTGGGACTCAAAATAAGGTCTTTTGGACCCAAAGCATGTGCTCTAAGCCCTGCTCTGTGGTCATAGGCGGGGTGTAGAGCCACCAATACCTGGGAGCCTGCCCTGGTTTGGGTTATGTGAGCTTGGCTCAGTCACTTAACCCCCGCTCCGTGCCCCCCCCTCCCCCGCCCCACCAACTCTGTTTCCTCCTCTGACTGGAGCTTCCNCTTCTCCTCGGAGTCGGGCAGGGAGCTGCCCCTGGGCCCAGTCGCTGCCGTTCACAGAAAGGGGCTTGGCCGCAGCAGCCTCTGGACTCGGGCAGGTTCCCCGAGCCGTCGGGCTAGAAGGAGCTTAAATATTCCAGCGCCACCTCGTATACAAATTTATACTGGTCCTGAGGAGGAGAGGCAGAGAAGGAAAAGAGATGATGAGTGAGGAATGGAAAGTGCATTTGGTTCAGAGTGTGGAGAGAATGTTATCTGTGTCTATACTAACAGTAGAGTCAAAATGTCCACACAGATTCAGATTCAGTAAATCTGGAGGAGGACTCAAGGGCCTACATTTCTGCCAAGCTCACACAGGATGCTTCTGCCGGTCTGTGGACCAGCCTTGGAGTGGGCCCTCACTTCCGGTAAGGCCACACTTGTCATAGATGTAAAGACTCATGTTAAAGCTCTCAATGTACGGCACGTCTCTCTCTCTGCACCAGGTCTTAACCTTCGGAATTCTGCCACCAAGTTTCTTCCTGTCCTTTTCTTTATGATATCCTAGCTCGATGCTTTATATGGTGATTATTAGCATAAATCAATGAGAATAGGTTTAAATAAAGTTAAGTGTTAGTTGTTCAGTTGTGTCTGACTCTACAGCCTGCCAGGCTCCTCTGTCTGTGGGATTTCCTAGGCAAGGATACTGGAGTGGGTTGCCATTTCCTCCTTCAGGGGATCTTCCCGCCTCAGGGATCGAACCCATGTCTCCTGCATTGCAGGCAGGTTCTTTTTACCACCTGAGCCACCAGGGAAGTCCAAGAATAGATTTAGGCCTGAATCAGAAACATAGCATAGAAAAACTGGAATGAACATTTGGGCAATGTGTTATGGAAAGAGCTGAATGGAGGTTCTCAATAATTCACATTCTACTAACCCAGCATCCCGTCCCCTAAACCAGAGTTAGTGACACTTCCCCCTGGAGTGGAAAGAAAGTAACACAGAGCAGCGTGTGCCAAGAGGACTATCTGGACTGCTCTGCAGGAGAGAGGCCGGTGAGGCTGGAGGGGAGGCAAGCAGGTGACGTGGGTGCAGAGGGCGGGACTGCAGGTGCTCAGGGAGCAGCGGCCGCTGAGTGTCTCTCCCCCGGTGCTCTTCTGTTCAGGCCCAGGGAGCCACCGGCAGCCCCTGGCTCTTGGAGGACAGTCTCCGCCACTCACCAGGGTTTCCACCATGTTAGCCTTGTTGTTCCGTAGCGTCTTCACGATGTGGAACACGTCGATGATGTTCTGCTGCTGGATCATTTCACACACGCTGCAGATGGCGCAGAAGGTTCCGCTGCGGCCTCCCCCGTTCCTAAGCACAGAAGAAGGAGGTGAGCAGACTCCTGGGCACCCCTCAGGCACCTGCTGAGCCCAAGGCCGTGTCTGCAGCAGTGCGGGGGGGTGGGGGGTGGCTGCCCGCCCTGGCAAATGCAAGGGAAGGTGGTGGTAGAAAGCCCAAGCCATGGTTGAGTCCCATCTGTGCCGTGAACCTGCTTTGACCTTGGGCATGTCACTTCCTGTGTCTGAGCCCCAGGTTCTTCATTCGTATCATAAAGGGGACGGCCTTGGAGAGTTCACTTAGCTTGATGTTTCCTTGGTTCTAGGGGCATGTGACCATCACCCATGGCACATGGACCCAAACCCCCAAGGCAGACAGATAAGAGTGTCTCTGGACATGTGCTGCCTGCTTCCTTGTCCAAAAGGGTGCTCTGGGTCCACCCGCACACCCAGTGAAGACAACGGAAGGTTGCGTGTGCTTTTACTTCCAGTTCTTCCCATCCACTAACGACAACGCTACCAGACACAGCTCTGTGAGCCTCGGGTCAGCCAGACTGGGTTTCAGGTGGGGCTGGGATGGGTGTGAGAAGCTGCATCCTGAGACAGATACCTCATCTCTATTTTCTCAATCAGAACATCTTGCGTAACTCGGGATGTATAAATAGAGATACAGGGCTCTCGGCAGGGTCATCCCTCCATTGCACCTTCTCTCTGAAGCCCCGTCAGTCATCTTCATGGACACACCCCTCCAGCTCTTTACAGAAAGTCCCTTTAGGAATCTGCCAGGTTTGGAACTCCTGGGCGTGTTGCCAACAGCAACTAATGATTTCATGTAATGGTCTGTGCCTAAAGAACATCTGGACGGAAACTAAGTCAGTCAACCTCCCAGATGTTTCATCCACAGGACACTCAACGGCCAGACGTTTCAGGTGTAGACAGTCGCCCTCCCTTCATTGGCCAGCACCTGCATTTTGGTGTCTGTTTCGGCATCTCTGCCCTCTAAGGATGATGCCAAGGTCCCTGAGGATGGGAGGACACCCCTGTGCCTTCCTACAGCTCAAACTGCTGGTCACCTTGGCAAAGGAAGACACAAATAAAAAGGTAGTCCTGCAAAAAAAAAGCAGGCTAAGAAACAATCCCACGGGCAAGAGTGGGCAGGGACCTCCCCTGCCTCACACCCCTCCCTTAAGCGCACCAGTCTTCCTGACACATGTGCACTGCCTGTTTGCAAGAGTTCCTGGTTTTGAAAAAACTGAACTCAATTCTAGGGTAAGATGTTATTAATGACTCCACCTGCTCCAGAAATACTGTTCTGCAACAGGGAAGATCTTGATTCAACTTCCTTTTTAAAGAATGGGGCCCTCGTATCACTTTTCCCCAAGCCATTTTAAATTCTAAGGAGCAAAGGGATGCTTGTGAATAGGATGTCTCACAGATAGCTTTATGGCTGCACCCCTAGTCCATGAAAGGACTGCAATGCCTTGAATGCACTCCTGTAGGCCCACAGGGCATGGTATGGCCCGGGACGCCTAGGACAGTGTTTGTGCCCCGGCGGCCCTCCCCGCCACACTCACAGGCCCCTGTTGCCCACCGGCCCCTTGCCCCGGCGGCCCTCCCCGCCACACTCACAGGCAGTGGACCACAGCGCGGCCCTCCCGCCCGTCGCACTGCTCCTGCCACTTCTCCAGCCGCCGGACCACCTTGAGCAGGGAGCGCTTGGAGGGAGGCGTGTCCCGGTAGGCGGGCCAGCCGATGTACTGGAGGTGCTGGACTATACGGTACCCGTCCTGGGGCTGAGAACAGAGAGGCTGTCAGGGGTGGCCTGCTGGGGGTGCAGCACCGCAGTGGCAGATGGAATAAATGGGCGCTAAGCCGTAACGTCCTCACGGTGAGAGTCACACGCCATCCCCACGCCCGCCTCTGTGCACTGATTCTTCTGTTCCGACTGCCCTGCGTCCCTCTTCTACCTGAAAAACTTCTATGCAGTCTTCAAAACCCAACTCAGGTGTCCCTTTTTCTAGGAAAGCCTCCCTGAATAGTGGGTGGCACTCTTCTCTCTCCTTGCTGTTCATGTGCCAAAACACAGTTTGCTTTCCCGTGAGTGAATTCTGAGAGGACAGGAACTGAATTCTCTTCACCCTGAGCCTCCTGTAAAGACCACGGTCGCTTTAGTCAGTCACCATTTAGTTAGGCCCTCATCTCTTCACTCCCGCCCAATAACTCCTTCACCCAGCAGTGAAATTTCTCATGAAAGAAACTTGTTTCCCAACTTACTTCCCAGCTAGCCCAAAGCTTACTGGACCCACTCAAAGGCTGCATCGACTCATGCCCATACCGCGTGACATGGCAGAGAGGCGCCGTGCTCTGAGTTCTGTCTACACAGTGGCCAGCGTGTCAGGGAACAGGCAGATGGCTGGCCAGATGCCCCCGGTGCGGCTGTGTGTGTGGAGCCAGAACTGGCAGAGGCATCACTTCCCCAAGGATGGGCAGATCAGGAGAGCCCAGCACCGACTCCAGCGGGGTCCTCCCCAGCAGCATCCATCTGTTTGGAAGAAGGAGCCCAGGACGCAGCAGCGGCTGGACACTCACCCGAGCCATGTTACAGATGCGGAATATCCTGTGGATGATGTCTTCATCGATGTCTGCCGAGACGAACTCCACCTGGATAGGCCCGTAGCACCCTGACGTCTTCTCAGGCCAGTACTGCATGCAGAGCTGAGGCAAGGACAGGGATTGGGGTGGGGCGTTGGTTTCACTTATCCCCGAGCCTGCGGAACACACTGGCTAGAAAGGTAGAGTGCTGTGTAGGAAATCAGGCTCAGCTTTCCCACTGGGCAACAGCCCCCATTTTTTGGGGCGGGGGGCAGTTTGAAAAGTCAGAGCTCTGAACACAGAAACACTGGGCTTAAACATCTTTGCTGTGCTGATTTTAAACCATCTGTTAGGCTTGCTGGGCCTCAGTTTTCCCCATCTGTAAAATGGGAGAATACAGGCTACACTGACACACTGCTGTCAGGATTAGACGGAACAGGGAGGGAAGAGCAGCTACAAGTTCTCTCTATTCTGGGAAAACCTTCATAGCATTCATTTCATCNGCTCATGCCAATGAAATTTTTATTTTTTTTAAGTTACCAAATGACTCCAATGTGAAGTCACCATTGAAAGCACTGCCCTAGATAATCAATGAACTAGTGTTGTAGCTCAGTGCATGACCTCTTCCACCCTTTTTTCTATGTTCATACGATCATAGATAAATATATTCCAATATACCCAGTTTTAATTTAAAATAGTATATTTCTATGCACAGTACTATGCACCATGCTGTTTTAATCTAAAAATTTACCATAAACATCCCCTCCAGGTCATTATATTAGTTCTAACTCATAGAAAAGTCTTGTTAGAGGAGTAACATACTAAAAATACCATTTTGAGATGAATAATCTGATCATATTATTCAGGAAGAACTGAAGAGCAAAAGGTCAAGTATCTATTAATGAAAGTCTAACAAAATAGTCCAGGAATGAGAATCAAGGTTTCCAACCAGAGAGGAGGCAGTAGGGATGGAAAGGGATGGGTCAATGTGAGAATTATCAGGAAGAAAAAGAACCACTGACCTTACCGACTGACTGACTGATATGGGAGACAGGAAATGGGAAGAATCAAGAGCAGCTCCAGGGTTTACAGTAGTTAACCTTCAAGAATAATTCAGAGAAGAAGTGATAATGACAGCAAACTAAATGAGGAAAGAATGATTAATTGAGATTTCTGTGATCCTCCTTGCCTGCCCTATAGATTCCAGACTTACCTAACTGGCCCCTAATGTCAATCAATTCCCTGCACTAAATCTATTAATACATACCTCATTTCCACCTGCCAATGCAGAAGATCCAAGAGACATGGGTTGGATCCCTGCGTTGGGGAGATCCCCTGAAGTAGGAACTGGCAACCCACTCCAGTGTCCTTGCCTCGGAGCATTCTACAGACAGAGGAGCCTGGCAGGCTACAGTCCATAGGGTCGCAAAGAGTCAGACACGAGTGAGCAGCTGAGCTCACTCATAAAGGTGTACCTCATAAAGGTTTTGTCTTCCTGGTTGATGGACATGGTGGCCTCCATCTAGACTGTAAAATAAAGGGGAAAGAAAGGAAAGGGAGGAAGGAGAAACAGACAAAAAAGGAAGAGAAGGAAGGGCTGAGGACTTAAGGGGACTGGAATAATTTAGAACAACCACTGGGACAGTCCTCAATAAATAAATAAGCAGTATGCTAATTCTGTCTCCCCAAATAAATGAATACATCATTAGGGGTTAAGCCAGCATATCCATGTTTCTTTTAAAATCTTTATCCCTGGCACACTGTCCCTGGACTGATACATATGCATTGCTTTATTGATTCTTCCTTTATAAACCCATGGCTGTATTTTCTCACTTCTGTTCTCCTGACGTATCTTTTGAGCTAGGTAGTAGATGAACGATTTAATGAATGGTTACCTGACTTCACTGTCACAGATCAGGGGGAGCCTACAATTTTCTCCAACTGTTTCAGAACTCTGGCTTAAAAAAATGGGGACAGACTCTTATTTCTGTCTCTTATACACATCTGGCAGAACCCTCCCACCTANAACTATGTATATTCTCACAAATAGGCTTCTTTTCCCTTCCTTCCATGCTAAAGTCATGAAGAATCTTCTCAGCACGCCTTTTACTCCTGTTAATTGTAGGAACCTGTTCATCCCTAATATCTCAGATTAAAAATCTTCAGATACTCGGACACGGCCTTTTCTCTACCTCATATCCTTCTCCTTCTGGAACTGATGTTGTGCTCAGTTGCGTCTGACTCTTTGTGGCCACATGGACTGTAGCCCACCAGGTCTCTCTGTCCATGGAGTTTTCCAGGCAAGAATACTGGAGGGTTGCCACTTCCTACTCCAAGGGATCTTCCCAACCCAGGGGTTGAACTTATGTCTCTTGCATCTCCTGCCTTGGCCGCAGAATCTTTACTGCTTACGCCACCTGGGAAGCCCCTCTGGAAGTCATACTCAATCACAAAACTAAAAAGATCTTCAACTTCGCTGATATTCCCGTTAACTTTCTATTATAACTGAAACCTGTTTCTTCTGAGTACCTCATTTTTCCTTGGAGTCTTCACAAGTGGAGGCTTTTTTTCCTCACACATGCCTAGTATCCATAGCTGGAGATATAATGTATGTTCTTGCTCTTCATTGATGTTTTCCAATCATTTCTCCATTCTTCCTGAATTGCACCTCATCAGAGTATAACCACTCTCTAATCTGGCTTAGTTTCAAACTCTAGGATTCCTCTCTCTCACTCCTTAAATTTTTAAGGAGTCACAATTTTTGGTGATTTCAAAATGCACAGAGGCAGTTCTTCCAAAACACTGATGTATCTCTACCCTGTACAGCTCCTCTACCAACTAGACACCCATAGCTCACTTCCTAGTAAATATCTCCACGGAATATGTAACAGGCACTTCAAAGGACATATGTCCAAAGTTGAACATATTTTTTCTATAGATACTATCCTCAGGGTCTTTCCAATTTCAGAAAGTAACAGTTCCATTTTTCCCCCCATGTCTCAAACCCTCAGGTTATAATAAAATCTGTTTTATCTGTTACATGAAGAAATCCCATTTTCTGTCTTCAGAATGTATCCAACTATGTGCCACTTCATATCTTGCTTTACTTTAATGTAAGATACCATTATTTCTTGTATAACTTACTGTACTCCATGAATGCAGTGATTTTTTAACTTATTTGTTCTTGACTGAACTCCTGGAGTTTGGAAGGTGCCCGATACATAGTAAGTACTTAATACATGTTTGTTGAATGAACGATGAGTGACTAAATTTTTTCTATCACATCTGGAGAACTTCTCATTCATTATATCTGTGAATAATGGGGGTTTCTGTTCTTTCAGTGTTCCCCCTATCTCCAACAGTAATATAGTAGAACTGCTCCCTCCCTGATAATGTCTCTTAGTCTTTCTTTCATATTTTATATGTTTTTTTGACTTTCTTACCTTTATGGATGATTTCTCTATCTCAAGGTTTCCATTTTCTTTTAAAAATTTTATATTGGGGTATAGGTGATTTACAATTTTGTATTATTTTTCAGTGTACAGGAAAATGCTTCAATCATACATATGCCTATATCCATTCTTTTTCAGATTCTTTTCCCATATAGATTATTGGAGAATATTGAGTAGAGCTCCCTGTGTTATACAGTAGGTCCTTGCTGAATATCTATATTATACATAGTAATGTGTATATGTTAATCACAAACTCCTAATTTCTTTCTTCCCCCTTTCTGTCTGGTAACCATAAATTTGTTTTCTAAACGTAAGTTTGTGTGTCTGTTTCTGCTTTGCAAATAAGTTCATTTGTATCTTCTTTTTAGATTCCATATTTAAGTGACATCATATGATATTTGTCTTTATCTGATTTACTTTACTTAGTATGGTAATCTCTAGGTCATCCATGTTGCTGCAAATGACATTATTTCATTTTAAATGGCTGAGTAATATTTCATTGTTACTTTTCTGACTTCCTTTGTGGCTCAGACTGTAAAGAATCTGCCTACAATACGGGAGACCTGGATTCAATCCCTGGGTCAGGAAGATTCCCTGGAGAAGGGAATGGCTACCCACCCCAGTATTCTTGTCTGGGAAATCCCATGGACAGAAAGACCTGACAGGCTACATGTGATTAACAAGGGATTAATCTCCAAAATACAAACAGCTCATGCAGCTCAATACCAAAAAACAAACAACCCAATCAAAAAATGGGCCGAAGACCTAAACAAATATTTCTCCAAAGAAAAAATAAACATGGCCAAAAAGTAAATGAAAAGATGCTCAAATCACACTATAATTATTAGAGAAATGCAAATCAAAACTACAATAAGGTATCACCTCACACGGGTCAGAATGACCATCATTTGAAAGTCTACAGAGAGTTGGACATGACTGGGTGACTAACACTTTTCACTTTCATTACACTGTGTATGTGTACCACATTTTTGTTCCTCAGTTAATGAACATTTAGGTTGCTTCCAGTGTCTTGGCCTTTGTAAATAGTGCTGCAATGAACACTGGGGGACATGTATCTTTTTGAATTAGTTTTCTCCAGATATATGCCTAGGAGTGGGATTGCTGGATCATTTGGTAGTTCTATTTTTATTTTTTTAAGGAACCCCCATACTGCTCTCCATAGTGGCAGTACTAATTTACATTCTCACCAACCAGAGGAGAGTTCCCCTTTCTCCACACCCTCTCCAGCTTTTATTATTTGTAGACTTTTGAATGATGATCATTCTGACCCATATGAAGTGATACCTCATCGTAGTTTTGATCTGCATTTATCTAATAATTAGTGATATTGAGCATTTTTTCATTTGCTTTTTGGCTATGTTATTTTTTCTTTGGAGAAATATCTGTTTAGGTCTTATGCCCATTTTTTGATTGAATTGTTTATTTTTTGGAATTGAGCTGCATGAGCTATTTGTATTTTGGAGATTAACCCTCTTGTTAATCATTTTGTTTGAAAATATTTTCTCCTATTCTGTGGTTGTCTTTTCATTTTGTGTGTGCTTTCCTTTACTGTGCAAAAGCTTTATGGATGATTTATCTAGTTTAGTGTTTCCATTTTCAATTCTATCTAAAATTGTTTAACCTATTCATTGTATTTCTCACTTCCATGTTTACATATTTAATCCCTAGAAAAGAGATGGGAATACCAGACCATTTGACCTGCAGCAACAGTTAGAACTGGACATGGAACAACAGACTGGTTCCAAATAGGAAAAGGAGTACATCAAGGGTGTATATTATCACCCTGCTCATTTAACTTTCATGCAGAGTACATCATGAGAAATGCTGGGATGGAGGAAGCACAGGCTGGAATCAAGATTGCTGGAAGAAATATCAATAACCTCAGATATGCAGATGACACCACCTTTATGGCAGAAAGTGAAGAAGAACTAAAGAGCCTGTTGATGAGAGTGAAAGAGGAGAGTGAAAAAGTTAGCTTAAAGCTCAACATTTAGAAAATGAAGATCATGGCATCTGGTCCCATCACTTCATGGGAAATAGATGAGGAAACAGTGGAAACAGTGGCTGACTTTATTTTGGGGGGCTCCAAAATCACTGCAGATGGTGATTGCAGCCATGAAATTAAAAGATGCTTGCTCCTTGAAAGGAAACTTATGACCAACCTAGATAGCATATTAAAAAGCGGAGATATTACTTTGCCAACAAAGATCCATCTAGTCAAGGCTATGGTTTTTCCTGTGGTCACGTATGGATGTGAGAGTTGGACTATAAAGAAAGCTGAGTGCCAAAGAATTGATGCATTTGAACTGTGGTGTTGGAGAAGACTCTTGAGAGTCCCTTGGACTGCAAGGAGATCCAACCAGTCCATCCTGAAGGAGATCAGTCCTGGGTGTTCTTTGGAAGGAATGGTGTTGAAGCCGAAACTCCAATACTTTGGCCACCTCATGCGAAGAGCTGACTCATTTGAAAAGACCCTGATGCTGGGAAGGATTGAAGGCAGGAGAAGAAGGGGACGACAGAGGATGAGATGGTTGGATGACATCACCGACTCAACGGACATGGGTTTGGGTGGACTCCGGGAGTTGGTGATGGACAGGGAGGCCTGGCACGCAGTGGCTCATGGGGTCGCAGAGTCTGACACAACTGAGGAACTGAACTGAACTGAATTTTCTTTAGTTTCCTTTTAGAGTTGCCATATCTTTGATATTTTGTCTTAGCTACACTTATGTTGCTCTCTTTTGTGTCCTCAAAACATATCAATTTTATTTAACGTATTTTATATATGATAATTCATCGATCAGTCATTTGAGGAACTGGTTTTCCTTTTCTTTGTTTTGGATTATTTCTCATTTGTCTTACTTATAGTAGTTATTTTATTAATAATTTGATTTTGGATTATGAGTTTAGAATCACTGGAAGGTCATCTCTAAGAATATACTTAGCCATGAGTGTAAGGTATGTTCTCCGAGAAAATTAGTTTTACATTTGCCAGGTTAACCATTCAACTATTAATAAACTGTCAGCTTTCCCTACCTGCTATTCTGTTTCATTCTACCTTGATCCAAGACTGAGACAGATACATTTATGTCCCATCTCCTTTTGTATTATGAAGTTTTTTTTTTTTTTCCTTTTGCTTGTTAGATTACCTACTGGAAGTATTTTTTTTTTTTTGAAGCCTGGGATTTTTTCCTCAGGGCTTTGTAACCACTGACTTTTATTTTCTCTCCCTCATTAATTGGCCATTAGAACCAAAGCTCTCGGTCATCATAAATGATAGGTTTCCCCTGTGTACCTTCTTGTTTTAGCATCTACTTTCCTGCCTGGGTTTCAGATATGTCATCATTTTTGGCCTTGGAAGATTTGTCTTACATTTTTTTTGTTGTTCAGTCACTCAGTTGTGAGTGACTCTTTGTGACTCCATGCACTGTAGCACGCCAAGCTTCACTGTCCTTCACCATCCCCTGGACTTTGCTCAAACTCATGTCCATCCAGTTGGTGATGCTATCCAACTATCTCG
Source organism: Neotragus pygmaeus (assembly GCA_006410875.1). NCBI lineage: Eukaryota > Metazoa > Chordata > Mammalia > Artiodactyla > Bovidae > Neotragus > Neotragus pygmaeus. The sequence goes on along the minus strand of SJYV01024710.1, from coordinate 26,572 downwards.
TCCTCTGTGATCTCCTTCTCTTCCTGCCTTCAATCCTTCCCAGCATCAGAGTCTTTTCAAATGAGTTAGTTCTTCATCAAGTAGCCAAAGTATTGGAGTTTCAGCTTCAGTATCAGTCCTTCCAATGAATATTCAGGATTGATTACCTTTAAGATTGACTGGCTTGATTTCCTTGCTGTCCAAGGGACTCTCAAGAGTCTTCTCCAACACCACAGTTCAAAAGCATCAATTCTTCAGCAATCAGCCTTCTTTATAGTCCAGCTCTCACATCCATACATGACTACTGAACCATAGCTTTGACTAGATGGACCTTTGTTGGCAAAGTAATATCTCTGCTTTTTAATATGCTGTCAAGGTTGGTCATAGCTTTTCTTCCAAGGAGCAAGCATCTTTTAATTTCATGACTGCAATCACTATCTGCAGTGATTTTGAAACCCAAGAAAATAAAGTCTGTCACTGTTTCCATTGTTTTCCCGTCTATTTCCCATGAAGTGATGGGACCAGATGCCATGATCTTAGTTTTTTGAATGTTGAGTTTTAAGCCATCTTACATTATTACTAGCTGTATTATGCCTTTAAAAATATTAAAACTTTTTTTTTCTGGGACTTTCCTATTGGCCCAGTGGTTAAGAATCCACATCCCAAAACAGGGGATGCAGATTTGATCTCTGGTTGGGGAACTAAGATCCCACATACTGCAGGGCAACTAAGCCTGTGCAACAAGAGAGGCCCCCTATATGCTGCAATTAGAGAAAGCCTGTGCACCACAACAAATAGCCCACATGCCCCAACAAAGACCCAGTGCAACTAAAATTTTTTTAAAAGGTCACATTTTAAAAAATCATAAAGAATAAAAATATTAAAATGTTTTATCCATCAGTTTCAAGAGTGTTCTTGAGGATATTTTGGACTCTTTGGTTCACACGTTACTAAAAATTAATGCCCTCGGTTATTTCCAGTGTAGATTATGAGGCTCTTGCAATAGAAGATATAGTTTTGCAAAGAGTGCCATCTTCCCTCTTTACAATAATCAGATAATTAGGCTGGGACTTGAGTCTGATAAGCTGCTATCTTATAGTGCATAAGAAGGATGGATTGTTGAATTGTGGACAAGATGGTAGTACAGAAGATTTCGTCTACTGGAGGCAGAGAACAATGATAGGAAATATTAAAGCATATTAAATAGAGATGTCTACTCTAAAAAGAAAGACACAAGCTTTCAGGGACCAGAAATAGAATAGAAAATCCAATCTCTGAGTGGACAGCTGATATGTTGATGTATTTGTGGCACTGAAACTAAAACATATAATGGGAACTGAGATTTCTGTTCCTTTGAAGGGGCTGAAAATCAGCCCATTGCCAATCATGACAGGTTAAAGAGGCAGTGGCAAGTATCTCAAGGTTGTACCTGTGGTTGATCAGGAAAGATAACTGAAACTGTGTTTGCCAGTTGTGATTTGTGACACATAATTGCTTGGGGATTAAACCTGTGACTTTACAGAATTCCAAAAGCCTTGACTATGAATTGTGGTCGATTAGAAAGTGGAAACTATAAAAAAATATAACTGGGATGTAGAAAATGAATTCTTACTCAAAATGCACCCACCAGTCAAATTACCAAGTACATGGGGGCAATCCAAAGTAGTGAAACAAAAAATAATAGGAGATTTTACCTGTGAGGAAATTGAATTAAGGGAGCCATTGATTAATGTTTTAAAAATTTCAAAACATAAAGGGTAAAATAATATCCATGAAATAAAAATAGGAGTTTATAATACTAAATGGGAAAGTTTTGAAAAAGAATAAAGGAATTAAAACCTTGACAAAATTTTCTGAAATAAATGTTCTTGTGGAAGTATAAACAGAATACTGAAAACTTGATGAAAGGATTAATTGGATTTAAAAATAGAAAGTTGGAATTGATAAGGCATACAGCACATGATCTTAAGATGTTAAGAGTCATGGGAGATTGAGCAGTGCCATTATTTGTCTGATTGGATTTCCAGATATGGGTTCAGTTCAGTCTATCAGGTGTGTCTGACTTTCTGCGACCCCATGAATTGCAGCACTCTAGGCCTCCCTGTCGATCAGCAACTCCCGGAGTTCACTCAAACTCATGGGCTGCCATCTGTGGGATCGCACAGAGTCAGACACGACTGAAGTGACTTAGCAGCAGCAGCAGCAGCACGTCCATAGAGTTGGTGATGCCATCCAGTCATCTCATCCTCTGTTGTCCTCTTCTCCTCCTGCCCTCAATCCCTCCCAGCATCAGAGTCTTTCCCAATGAGTCAGCTCTTCGCATGAGGTGGCCAAAGTACTGGAGTTTCAGCTTTAGCATCATTCCTTCCAAAGAGCACCCAGGACTGATCTCCTTGGGTTGGATCTCCCAGGTTGGATCTCCTTGCAGTCCAAGGGACTCTCAAGAGTCTTCTCCAACACCACAGTTCAAAAGCATCAATTCTTCGGCGCTCAGCCAGATATGGGTATATGTGGGTTATTAGGAGAGACAGAGCCTAAGATTTTGTGGAAGTTCAGACAAGATAATTTCTCATATTGACGGTTAACTAAACCCATCAAGCCAAATAAAAATAGCATCTACCTCTAGATATGTTACAGTCAAACTACAGGATGCCAAAGGAGAAAAAAGCATTTTTAAATGGGCTAAAATATTAAAAAAAATACTTAGCAATAAGCCTGGCCAAGGAGGTAAAAGACTTACATGCTGAGAACTATAAAACGTTGATAAAGGAAATTGAAGATGATTCAAAGAAACAGAAAGATAGTCTGTGTTCTTGGACTGGAAGAATTAATATTGTGAAACCAGCCATACTACCAAGCAATGTACAGATTTAATGGGAGCCCTATCAAATGACCCATGACATTTTCTACAGAACTAGAACACATAATCCTAAAATTTATTTGGAACCATAAAAAACCCAGAATTGTCAAAGCAATCCCGAGGAAAAAAGAACAAAGTTGGAGGCATAACCATCCCAGACTTCAGACAGTAACACAGAACTACAGTAATCATAATAGCATGGTATTGGCAAACAGACATATGGATCAATGGAACAGAATAAAGAGCCTAGAAATAAACCTAGATACCTATGGTCAGTTACTCTTTGACAAAGGAGGCAAGCATATATAATAGAGAAAAGACAGTTTCTGCAGCAAGTGACTGAGGGAAAGCAGAATACCTGTATGTAAATCAGTGTTGGAACAATCCCTCACACCATACACAAAATCAAAATGGCTTACAGATTTAACTTTAAGATATGACACCATAAAACTCCTAGAAAAGAACATAGACAAAATATTCTCTGACATAAATCATAGCAGTGTTTTCATAGGTCAGTCTCTCAAAGCAATAGAAATGAAAGCAAAAATAGACAAATGGGACCCAATTAAACTTATAAGCTTTTGCATAGCAAAAGAAACCACAAAGAAAATGAAAAGAAAACCTACAGAGTGGGAGAAAATATTTGCAACTTATGTCACTGACAAGGGCTTAATTTCCAAAATATAGACATATATTATACAACTCAATAACAAAAACCCAAACAATCCAATCAAAAAATGGGCAGAAGACCTAGAAAGACATTTCTTCAAAGAACACATACAGAAGGCCAAAAAGCACACGAAAAGATGCTCAACATCACTACTTATTAGACAAATGCAAATCAAAACTACAATGGTATATCACCTCATACCAGTGAAAATGACCATTATTAAAAAGTCTACATATAATAAATGCTGAAGAGGGTGTGGAGAAAAGGGAACCCTCCTACAGTGTTGAAAGGAATGTAAACTGGTACAGCTATTATGAATAACAGTATGGAGGTTCCTTTTTAAATTATTTATTTATTTATTTATTGGCAGTGCTGGGTCTTTGTTGCTGCTCAGACTTTTCTCTAGGTGGGGTGAGTGGGTTTCCCATTTGGGGGGCTTCTCTTGTTGTGGAGTACAGGCTGTAGGTGCACAGTCTTCAGTAGCTGTGGCTCATGGCTCAGTAGTTGTAGTTCCTGGACTCTAGAGTATACACTCAGTAATTATGGTACAAGGGCTTAGTTGCTCTGCTCCATGTGGGGTCTTCCCAGACCAGGGACTGAACCCATGTCTCCTGTATTGGCAGGCAGATTCTTTACCACTGAACCCCAAGGGAAGCCCAGGAGGTTTCTTAAAAAACTAAAAACAGTTGCCATATGGTCCAGCAATCTCACTCCTGGGCAAATATCCAGAGAAAATTCTCATTTGAAAAGACACATGCACCCCAGTGTTCATGGTAACACTATTTAAAATAGCCAAAACATGGAAACAGTCTAAATATCCACCCACAGATGAATGGATAAAAGAGATATGGTATATGTATACAATGGAATACTACACAACCATAAAAAGAATGAAGTAATGCCATTTGCAGCAATATGGATGGACCTTGAGAGTATCATACGAAGTGAAATAAGTCAGAGAAAGACAAATATCATATCACTTATATGTAGGATCTAAACTATGATACAAATGAATGGATTTACAAAACAGAAACAGAATCAGAGACAGAAAATAATCTTATGCTTACCAAAGGGGACAGTGGGTGGGGGAGGGATAAATTAGGAACCTGGGACTAGCAGATACAAACTACTATATATATAAAGTAGATAAACAATAAAGTCCTACTGTATAGCATGGGGAACTATGTTCAATATTCTGTAATAAACCATAGTGGAAAAGTGAAACTATATTCAATATCTTGTAATAAACCATAATGGAAAAGTGATAGCCACTCAAGTTGTGTCCAATTCTTTGCAGCCCCATGGAATTCTCCAGGCCAGAATACTGGAGTGGGTAGCCTTTCCCTTCTCCAGCAGATCTTTCCAACCCAGGGATTGAACCCAGGTCTCCTGGGTTCTGGGCAGATTCTTTACCAGCTGATCCACTAGGAAGCCCCAAAATACTGGAGTGGGTAGCCTATCCCTTTTCCAGATCTTCCTGACCCAGGAATCAAACCCGGGTCTCCTGCGTTGCAGGCTGATTCTTTACCAACTGAACTATCAGGAAAGCCCCAAACCATAATGGAAAAGAATATGAAAAATAATATATATATCTGAATCACTTTGCTGTACACCAGAAACTAACACAACAATGTAAATGAATTGTACTTCAATAAAAATAGCAAAATTTTTATCTTTACTTTAATGTCACATTAAAATTAGGAATGAATATATAATAAAACATTTTCAGTAATAAGAGACTTAGGAGAGTATGCTACATAAAAACATGCTGAGATTCACAAAACCAAGATAGTTTACTGTAATATGATATAGTGGAAAGAACAATTTTTAAAGGATATTCTTCACCAAGAAAACTGAGGCTAGACTTTGAGAGTGGAATGTAAGAATAAAATAGTAAAGAAGAAATGGTAAAGCATGTTGGTGTATATAAATAGTATTTATATATATATAAATACCATTAGATTTTCTTTCTTTTATACAAATGTGAAGCAAATGTGGTAATAAATTAATGTTTTAAAGAAGTTTGATATAAGAAAAAGTTCGAGGTAGAATTCTAAATGGAAGCGAACTTCCTCAGGTTAAAAGCTAAGAGCAAACATCATGCTATATTTGGCAGCCATAATACTATTTTGCAGTTTTCCAAGGGAGCAGCTCCAAACACCAAGAAAGAGAAAAGCTCTGGCAAAATATCTTTATAAACTCATGAGAAAACATATAAGGAAGGAAATTAACAACATGAGAAATCCCCAGCAATTTCCTGTTTGGGGGAGCAATAGGGTAGTAACCGTATGGTGCGAGAGAGAGTAGAATTTGAGAGAAAATAACCGATGCGAAAGGAAGGGGAATGGAGAGGCCTGAGAATGATGCGTAAAGAAGTCCAGACGTCTGAAAACACATTGTCTGGTATCCCTGGACAGATTTTCCATTTCAAAGATGAGGTCTAGAATCTGCTTTCTCTTCTTGACGTCTTCTCCTGCCACTATAGCCAGTCTGAAGGGAAAAAGAAATTGTTGGTACAGGGCACATGAGATGCTTAATTTCCAGGTTGTAGGAGTTTCAATGTAAAGGACACTGGGAAGTCCATTGGGCCGCCAGGATGGTAGCTACAATTGTGTAATTGTGGACCAGAGCGTAGTTCATTCTGGAAACAGACATCTCCGAGCCTTGGGCGCAGGACCGTGAGGGCGCGGGGGGAGCTCGTGAGGGCTCGGACTTGGAAAGGGCGGTAGAGGTTGGAGTGGTGAGTCAGGGAAGGGCTCCAGAAGGTGCACGTCTAGGTGGTCGTCGTGGTGAGGAGAGCATCTCTCTGGACTAGGGTTAGGCGCCCGAGGCCAGAACTCTGGGAAGAAGCCCTGTGCGTCGGAGCGCCACACCCTGGCGTCTGGGCTGCGGAGCCCAGCGATGAGGCCGCCTGCCGGATCCATCTCTGGTGACAGGAAGTCAGAGCCCGAGTCGGCGTCGTCCCCGTTGGTCTCTTCTTCGCAGGCGACCTCTGGCACAGCTGCGCAGAATCCCGGTTCCAGAGCCGTGTACTCCCTGGGAGGACTCAGGACAGCGGCCCGTTCAAGGACCTGTCCCGACGGGCCTTCCACCCTCGAACCCAAGAGGGCCTCGGGGACCAGTGAGAGGATGAAATCTCCGAGAGCCACCTGCAGCACGGACGTGGGCTCGGGCTCCAGCACCAGATCTACGTCGTCCAGGGGCAGATGCAGGGCACAGCCAGCGGGCAGAACCAGCACGCGTGTCAGCGCGCCCGCAGCCGTAGATCCTGTCAGGTTGTCGACGCTGGGCGCCGTCTCGGACTCGGGGCGCGCGCGCTCCTNATTTAGCTTCAGCTTCGGCCTCACCCTTTAAAATGTCAAATAACTACTGCAATAACAGTTTTGTCTTAAAAACTCCTTAAAAAGTAAAAGATTAATAATATTGTGACAACACAGGCCATCATAAAATATTAAATCACTGGGACATCACAATTGTTGTTCAGTCACTCAATCGTATCTGACTCTTTGCAACCCACAGACTGCAGCAGGAAAGGCTTCCCCGTCCTTCACCATTTCCCAGAGCTTGCTCAAACCCAAGTCCATTGAATCAGTGATGCCATCCAACCATCTCATCCTCTGTCATCTCCTTCTCCTCCTGCCCTTAATATTTCCCAGCATCAGGGTCTTTTCCAATGAGTTGGCTCTTCACATCAGGTGGCTGAAGTAATGGAGTTTCAGCTTCAGCATCAGCCCTTTCGGTAAATATTCAAGGTTGATTTCCTTTAGGATTGACTGATTTGATCTCCTTGTTATCCAAGCATCACTAATCCAACACAATTCATCACTGTGACACACTCAGGAAGCACAGCATAATATGCCAGGATTACTGTGAGTCAAGCACAGAGTGAGTGGACTGCTACCTTATTCTGCTACAGGCAAAGACAAAAGTGTTGCTGTACAAGAAATGTTTGAAGCTGCCTTTTCTTACATATTTTCATATAAAAGCCTGTATTGCATGTTGGAAAAGGACTCTCCAATAAAAGATAGAAGAGATAATGTATGTTGTGGATGACAATACCAAATAGCAGTAAGCTCTAACATTTTGCATAAAAAGACCCACAATACTTTGCCATTCCAGGAAGAAAATATCCCATGTCATGTTTGTACATACACATAAAAGGATCTTGACATAATAAACACTGGATTGGGAGGTGGTGGGGATTTTCTAAAATATGTATTCAGGTATTATTCCTAAAGTAAATAAAATAAATGAGAATTTTTTAAAGCTACTTATGTATTTTGTGCTTCCCTGGTGGCTCAGATGTTAAAGCGTCTGTCTGCAATGTGGGAGACTTGGGTTCGATTCCTGGGTCAGGAAAATTCCCTGGAGAAGGAAATGGCAACCCACTCCAGTACTCTTGCCTGGAAAATCCCATGGATGGAGGAGCCTGGTAGGCTACAGCCCATGGGGTTGCAAAGAGTTGGAAACGACTGAGCTACATACTTCACTATGTATTCTAGGGGGACAACAGGGTGGCCCTCATTAGAGGGAGGAAAGTGAAAGTGTTAGTTGCTCAATCATGTCTGGCTCTTTGCGACCCCATGGACCGTAGCCCACTGAGGCTCCTCTGTCCATGGGATTTTCTGAGCCACCAGGAAAGCACTCATTAGAGGGAGGATCTGCAGGAAACCAGAATTTATTTGCTAATTCCTCCCTCACAGTTGTTCAATCAGTTCACGTTGATTGAATAGACAGTAATGACTGATACCAACAAAAGCCAATGAGTGGGCCTGATAAATCATTCTGACAGTCTCTGTGCACCTTAGAGTAAAGAAAAATAAGGCAAAATTAAAGATATCTGATCTGGTACCCAGCGAGCCATTCTTGAATTATATCGATGTTCAAAAAACAAAGATCATGGCATCTGGTCCCATCACTTCATGGGAAATAGATGGAGAAACAGTGGAAACAGTGTCAGACTTTATTTTGGGGGGCTCCAAACATCACTGCAGATGGTGATTGCAGCCATGAAATTAAAAGATGCTTACTCCTTGGAGCAAAAGTTATGACCAACCTAGATAGCATATTCAAAAGCAGAGACATTACTGGGCCAACCAAGGTCCATCTTAGTCAAGGCTATGATTTTTCCAGTAGTCACGTATGGATGTGAGAGTTGGACTGTGAAGAAAGTGAAGCGTCGAAGAATTGATGCTTTTGAACTGTGGTGTTGGAGGAGATTCTTGAGAGTCCCTTGGACTGCAAGGGGGATCCAACCAGTCCATTCTGAAGGAAATCAGCCCTGGGATTTCTTTGGAGGGAATGATGCTGAAGCTGAAACTCCAGTACTTTGGCCACCTCATGCGAAGAGTTGACTCATTGGGAAAGACTCTGATGCTGGAAGGGGTTGGGGGCAGGAGGAGAAGGGGATGACAGAGGTTGAGATGGCTGGATGGCATCACTGACTCGATGGACGTGAGTCTGAGTGAACTCCGGGAGTTGGTGATGGACAGGGAGGCCTGGCGTGCTTCGATTCATGGGGTCACAAAGAGTTGGACATGACTGAACTACTGAAATGAACTGAACTGAACTATGCCACAAAAAAACCTGAAAGATTACTTTCTAACAGATCAGACCCCTTTTTAGAATGATGATGATGACAATGATATTTTTTTTTTTACCATTCATTGAATGTTGGCTACTTTCCAGGCACCGTTTAAGATGCTGAGAATAGAGCTATAGTGTCACGTGAGAATAGGCAGATTATAATCATGATAAAGAGTAAATAGTTACTATTCTCTGGTGGCTCAGACAGTAAAGAATCTGCCTGCAACATAAGAGACCCAGGTTCAATCCCAGGGTCCAGAAGATCCCCTGGAGCAGGAAATGGCAACCCACTCCAGTATTCTCGCCTGGAAAATCCCATGGACAGACGAGTCTAGCAGGCTACAGTCCATGGGTTGCAAAGAGTCAGACATGACTAAGCGACTAAAACTTTCACTTTTACTTGGCACTTACCCTATTCCGAGAACATTATCTCACAACCCTCCTGCACAGTAGATGGCATTCTGTCCACTTCATGTGTAAGGAAACTTGAGATGAGAGAAGGTGAAATGACTAGCCCATAATCACCCACTTAGAAAGGGGCTGACCATGGAAATTCCTTGGCAGTCCAGTTGTTAGAATGCTGCGCTTCCACTGCAGGGGTCTTGGGATTGATCCCTGGTCCAGGAACTAGGATTCTGACAAGCTGAGTTACACAGCCAAGTAAAAGAAAGGGACTGATCAGAAGAGAAAATCAGTTGCCTCGATGCCAGGCCCCCAGTAACTGCTTTTATCTCAGGAAAGGACCATATTCCCTTGGAAGGGGAGCTCACAGTGACAATTCATAGGGCCCAGAACAATGATGAGCCCAAATGTGAAACTACTGAGGTCAGGAGAGTAGTGGACAGGAGGTGGCACAAGGCAGAGATAGGAGCCACCTCATTCAGGGCTCCAATACCAGTTACGCCAAGAGTTGTGAGCCACACCTGGTGTCCTGGCCAGGTTTTGGCTCTTCCAACCATCCCTTAAGACACAGCATGTCCACACTCACTGTCCTGAAAATAGAACCCCCATTGAACTATCCTTGACCATGGGATGTCCAAGCATCACCAACAGAACTCCAACAGGGTCTGGTCGGGAGTGCCCCAAAAGCAGTGTTCAGCCCCTGCATGTTCCTTCAGCAACATTCTTGATCTGTACAGGGAATTTCTTAGCCCACGAGCAAGACACTGGAATGCAACCATGAGAGAGGATGCAGGAAGGAGTATAGGGGAAACCACTGAGGGCAGGCCCAGGAAGGCTGAATTTCCTTCTTGACTTTGTCACCAACAGGCTGGGACATGACCTCAACCATACCTCAACCATACACTGCCCTGTTCCTGAACCCCTCATATGCTGAGTGAAAATAAGTTCCATCATCTTAAGCTCGGGCCCCAAACAGAATCTCTGTGGAGCTGCTTAAGGAGAATTCCTATGCCTGTGGCCCCCGGAAGTCTGATCAGTGGTTCTGGGATGTGACATAGAATCTGCATTTTACACTAACTGGCCAGAGAAGGTCAGTGTCTATCAATTCACAAATCACTAGCTTGAATGTCCATCAAAGCAAGCCTGATTTTAATGGAATTCTGTATGAGGGAATATGATGCGGCCCTAAAAATGAGACCATAAAAGCTATTTTGTAAAAAGGGACAAAGTGAGCAATCACGTGATGAAAGTGAAAGTGAAGTCGCTCAGTCATGTCCAACTCTTTGCCTGGACTGTAGCCTACCAGGCTCCTCTCTCCAAGGGATTCTCCAGGCAAGAATACTGGAGTGGGTTGCCATTTCCTTCAGGGGATCTTCCCAACCCAGGGATGGAACCCAAGTCTCCCGCACTGCAAGCAGACACTTTAACCTCTGAGCCACCAGGGAAGCCCTAGACGCGCCTTTAAAGTGACACCCAGATTAAAGGCACTGCCACCTGCATCACCTGATGTGTCGGAGGATCCTCTGCTACTTCCGGGCTCCTGGCCAATTGGTTCTTCCTTTGGGATGACAATTGAGCGACAACAGATACACCTCTGAGTGTAGTGTAGGTCAAATTCGATACAATAAACTCTTGGTTTAGTGATGGAAGTATAACAATGACCATCGTGCTAAACTGATACATACATAAGTTGATCGTGCTTTATTAAGACAATCAATTCTAACATCGCTTTCCCTTCCAACACACTTGCAAGGATCTGACAATCATTAACAACAGACAAAGGCTTAAGGATGCCATCCAAAAACTCACCTCACTATTGAACCAAAAGAAGGTAAGAGGTCACTGCCAGGGCGAGGTCTCAGGGGATGAAGGAACTACATTTCAGGGTCCTGGTGCAGCGTTCCAATGGTGGGACTAGAAATGTAATCGGTTTTCCGGTTAAGGTTTCCGCATCTGAGGTCAAGAGGAAAGCCAAGGACTTCACCCAGGAGTGGCACGATTGCTCCGCCCCCTTCAGGCCTATAAAAGCATCTACACTGAACTACCCACCAGGGTCAGGACTCTTCAGCTTCCCAGACTCCTCCGTTTCTGTAGGCGGAGCCTAGGAAGGGGCGGGGCTGAGCGTGAGGCTGCTTTGCGACTCAGGTTCCGCCGGCTTCACTCACGGCACTCTTGGCCCACTCCTGTGCAAACCCGTCCACGTGAGGAGCTGAAGCTCAAACTCGCAAGCCTGAACGCAGCAGCTCCCCTAGAAGCCACGACTGAGTGACTCCCCAGAGGCAACGCCAGAGTTCCGAAGACTCGTCCTGCGTTCCTGCGCCGCCCCGCCCCGCGTCGGCCTCACCTGTCAAGCCTGCAGGACCCAGCCCTCAGTCGCCTTCTGTCAGGTCCCAGGCCCGCGGAGACACTCACATGATGGGCTGCCGACCGCGCAGCCCCACCGCCTACCCTGAGGACCCGTGGGAACCGCAGGACGGAGGACCCGGCCCTGCCAAGCGCCCCAAGTCCGAGTCTGAGGCGGCGCCCGGGCTGGATAACCTGACCTGGTCCCCGACAGCGGGCACCCTCATCTTCGTGGCTGTCCTGCCGGCGGGATGTGCTCTGCACGTGCTCCTGGACGACGTCGAACTGCTGCTGGAGCCCGAGCCCAAGTCTGTGAGGCAAGTGTGTCTCGGAGGTCGCATCCTCGTGCTGGTCCCCGAGGCCCTCCTGGGCTCGGGTGTGGAAGGGCTGTGGGGGCAGGGCCTAGAACCGGGCGCTGTCCTGAGCCCACGCGGGGAGTACGTGGCCCTGGAGCCGGGACTGTCTTGTGCCGCTGTCCCAGAGATCGCCTGCCAGGGAGAGGCCAGCAAGGAGGACGCGAATGCTGACGCTGACTTCCTGCTGGGCTGGATGGAGGCTGCCTCAGTCCCAGTCGCTGGGCTCCGCTCTTCTGCTGAAAGTTTGACTCACTTTGACCTGTTCGACCTAGTCTCAGAGGCCTCCCCTCGGGCCTCCAGTCCTAGTCCAGAGAGGGTCTCTCCTCAGCACGACGACAACCTGGCCTTGCACCTTCTGGAGCCCATTCCCGACTCACCACTCCAGCCTCTACCTCCTTCTCCGAGTCCAGGTCCCCAGGAGTGCCCCTGTCGCCCTCCTGGTCTTCCTTGCAAGGCCCGGAGATGTCTGTTCCCTGAATCCACTGCCTCCCACAATTCCTGGACACTTGAACGGGCACCAGGACAGAGTCTTCCGGTGTTGGTTGTGTATATATTGCACACACTGTAAGAATCACACGAATGGATCATTTTTGGATGCAGGCTGCAGAGTTTTCTTTAAAATTTTATTTTTTAATTGGTGGAAAATTGCTTTACAATTTCGTGTTGTTTCTGCCATACAACAATGTGAATCAGTCACAATTATATATATTTATAAATATGCCTTCCTACCTGAGCCTCCCTTTCCTCCCCTCATCCCACCCCTCTAGTTCACCAAGCTGTGCTCCATGTGTTGTTTAGCAACTTCCCACTATTTATTTTATACATGACAGCATATATGTGTCAATGCTACCTTCTCAATTTGTCCCACCCTCACCTTTCCCCACTGTGATCACAAGTCCATTCTTTAGGTTCATCAGTGCCATTTTTCTAGATTCCATATATATGTGTTAATATAGGATACTTGTTTTTCCCTTTCTGACTTACTTCACTCTGTGTTAGGGGCTCTAGGTTCATCCACCTCAGTGCAATTGACTCAAATCCCATTACTTTTTTACGGCTGAGTAATATTCCATTGTATAAATGTACCACCTCTTTATCCATTCATATGTTGATGGACCTAGACAGGTTACTTCCATGTCCTGGCTATTGTAAATATTGTTGCGGTGAACACGGGTACAAGTGACTTTTAGAATTGTTGTCTTCTCAGGGTATATGCCCAGTACTGAGATTGCTGGGTCATGTGGTAGATTTATTCCTAGTTTTTTAAGGAATATCCACACTATTTTCCATAGTGGCTGTATCAGTTTACGTCCCCACCAAAGTTCAGGAGGGTTTTATTTAATGGGAATAAAAACAAAAATATACACTAATGACCTAATAAGACATAAAAGCTTTTGAACAGCAAAGGAAACTATAAATAAGATGAGAAGATAACCCTCAGAATGGGATAAAATAATTGCCAATGAAGCATAGAAAAAGGATTAATTTCCAAAATATATAAGCAGTTCATACAGCTCAGTATCAGAAAAAAACAGACAACCCCAATCCAAAATGGGCAGAAGGCCCACAGAGACATTTTTCCAAAGAAGACATACAAATGGCCAATAAACACATGAAAAGATGCTTCATATCACTCATTATTAGAGAAATGCAAATAAAAACTACAACGAAATACTACCTCACACCAGTCAGAATGGCCATCATCAAAAAATCTACAAACAACAAATGCAGAGAATGTGCACTGTCTAATTTTGACCAGTGGTTGCCTAAAACACCTGAAAGGAGCTCACCTGGGCAAAAACAAAGGCATCTTCAAATGTAGCGTTGTTTCAGACACCTTACTGTTGCTTGGGTTTTCTCTAGGATGGACACTCAAGCAGTTCTATCCCCCAGCTTTCTTCAAAGCTAAACCACAGCACTTTTCTAGTAAATATTAAAAACCATCTTTTCTCAAGCATCCTACCATCGCCCCTTCCACTTCTTTTCCTGTCAATAGAGTAACTTATAAATTTCTTTTGTTTCCAGGTTTTGGTCCTAGTGTCCATCTAAATTAATAATATGACAACCCTCTATCCTGTTTTACCTTTTCTGGATGGCCTTTGTGGGGATCTCACTACTGGTTCTATGGGACAAATGTAATTGGATACAAGACTCAGAATGGGGAACAATGATTATGGGCTCTTCTCTTTTTGAATGACTAGGTTGGCAAATTAACTCTATTGCTGTTTTTGTGGGAGTATTTTCCAAAAATAGACTCCCCTCATAGCTCAGTTGGTGAAGAATCCACCTGCAATGCAGGAGACCATGGTTTGATTCTTGGGTCCAGAAGATCCCCTGGAGAACGAAATGGCAACCCACTCCAGTATTCTTGCCTGGAAAATCCCATGGACAGAGGAGCCTGGCCTGCTACAGTCCATGGGGTCACAAGAGTTGGACACGACTTAGAGACTAAATCACCATTACTTTCCAAAAGAACTTATTTCCATCCTTTTCTTCTTATATGTTTTTAATATAATTCTCATGTCATGGAAAATTTATAATACTAAAGATTTTTTGTTTTTATACTTTTATGAGTCAATATATTTTGTACATTTTACTAGCTTATAGAAATAGTTTGTTCTTATATTGGTCTGATATCCAGCAATATTAATTATAGTAATCACTTCTCTGTGGCTTCTCTTGCTTGACTGATAAAGATAATATCTCCAGACAATGAGAGTATTGTCTCTTTTCCTTTTACTAAGCCTTTTACCTCGAATTTTTCCTTTATCTTTTTTATTGATTATTGAAGTAATAACCATTACTTCAAATCCCAGGTGACTGATATAATTAATAGGATTATCCCTCTCCTTTCAAAATATGGTTATATATAATTGTATATGTTTTTATATTAGTTTCAGGTATACAAAACTAGTTCAGTACTTTTATGGATTATATTCAGTTTAAAGTTATTACCAAATAATGAGCGTGTTTTCTTATGTAATATGTCCTCGTTACTTATCTACTTTATATAGTGTAGTGTTTAATCTCTTAACCTTATACCCTGTCTCATCCCTTCCTTCTCCTCCCCTCTGTTACCCACTTCTTTGTTCTCATTATCTGTGAGTCTCTTTTTGTTTTATTATATGCATTTGTTTTATTTTTTAGTTTCTACATATGAATGATAACATAGAGAGTATATATCTTTCTCTGTCTGACTAATTTCATTAAGCAGAATACACTGTGGGTCCATGCACACTGTTGAAAATGACAGAACTTCACTCTCTTTATGACTAATATTCCTCACATCTTTTTTTTTTTCCTTTTAAACCTATACATTTATTGATTTGTCTGCCTTGAGTCTTAGTTGCAGCATGTGAGACCTTCATTGTGTTGTGTGGGATCTTTCCTTGCAGCACATGGATTCTGCAGCTGTGGCACCNAAGGAACTACATTTCAGGGTCCTGGTGCAGCGTTCCAATGGTGGGACTAGAAATGTAATCGGTTTTCCGGTTAAGGTTTCCGCATCTGAGGTCAAGAGGAAAGCCAAGGACTTCACCCAGGAGTGGCACGATTGCTCCGCCCCCTTCAGGCCTATAAAAGCATCTACACTGAACTACCCACCAGGGTCAGGACTCTTCGGCTTCCCAGACTACTCCGTTTCTGTAGGCGGAGCCTAGGAAGGGGCGGGGCTGAGCGTGAGGCTGCTTTGCGACTCAGGTTCCGCCGGCTTCACTCTCGGCACCCTTGGCCCACTCCTGTGCAAACCCGTCCACGTGAGGAGCTGAAGCTCAAACTCGCAAGCCTGAACGCAGCAGCTCCCCTAGAAGCCACGACTGAGTGACTCCCCAGAGGCAACGCCAGAGTTCCGAAGACTCGTCCTGCGTTCCTGCGCCGCCCCGCCCCGCGTCGGCCTCACCTGTCAAGCCTGCAGGACCCAGCCCTCAGTCGCCTTCTGCCAGGTCCCAGGCCCGCGGAGACACTCACATGATGGGCTGCCGACCGCGCAGCCCCACCGCCTACCCTGAGGACCCGTGGGAACCGCAGGACGGAGGACCCGGCCCTGCCAAGCGCCCCAAGTCCGAGTCTGAGGCGGCGCCCAGGCTGGATAACCTGACCTGGTCCCCGACAGCGGGCACCCTCATCTTCGTGGCTGTCCTGCCGGCGGGATGTGCTCTGCACGTGCTCCTGGACGACGTCGAACTGCTGCTGGAGCCCGAGCCCAAGTCTGTGAGGCAAGTGTGTCTCGGAGGTCGCATCCTCGTGCTGGTCCCCGAGGCCCTCCTGGGCTCGGGTGTGGAAGGGCTGTGGGGGCAGGGCCTAGAACCGGGCGCTGTCCTGAGCCCACGCGGGGAGTACGTGGCCCTGGAGCCGGGACTGTCTTGTGCCGCTGTCCCAGAGATCGCCTGCCAGGGAGAGGCCAGCAAGGAGGACGCGAATGCTGACGCTGACTTCCTGCTGGGCTGGATGGAGGCTGCCTCAGTCCCAGTCGCTGGGCTCCGCTCTTCTGCTGAAAGTTTGACTCACTTTGACCTGTTCGACCTAGTCTCAGAGGCCTCCCCTCGGGCCTCCAGTCCTAGTCCAGAGAGGGTCTCTCCTCAGCACGACGACAACCTGGCCTTGCACCTTCTGGAGCCCATTCCCGACTCACCACTCCAGCCTCTACCTCCTTCTCCGAGTCCAGGTCCCCAGGAGTGCCCCTGTCGCCCTCCTGGTCTTCCTTGCAAGGCCCGGAGATGTCTGTTCCCTGAATCCACTGCCTCCCACAATTCCTGGACACTTGAACGGGCACCAGGACAGAGTCTTCCGGTGTTGGTTGTGTATATATTGCACACACTGTAAGAATCACACGAATGGATCATTTTTGGATGCAGGCTGCAGATTTTTCTTTAAAATTTTATTTTTTAATTGGTGGAAAATTGCTTTACAATTTCGTGTTGTTTCTGCCATACAACAATGTGAATCAGTCACAATTATATATATTTATAAATATGCCTTCCTACCTGAGCCTCCCTTTCCTCCCCTCATCCCACCCCTCTAGTTCACCAAGCTGTGCTCCATGTGTTGTTTAGCAACTTCCCACTATTTATTTTATACATGACAGCATATATGTGTCAATGCTACCTTCTCAATTTGTCCCACCCTCACCTTTCCCCACTGTGATCACAAGTCCATTCTTTAGGTTCATCAGTGCCATTTTTCTAGATTCCATATATATGTGTTAATATAGGATACTTGTTTTTCCCTTTCTGACTTACTTCACTCTGTGTTAGGGGCTCTAGGTTCATCCACCTCAGTGCAATTGACTCAAATCCCATTACTTTTTTACGGCTGAGTAATATTCCATTGTATAAATGTACCACCTCTTTATCCATTCATATGTTGATGGACCTAGACAGGTTACTTCCATGTCCTGGCTATTGTAAATATTGTTGCGGTGAACACGGGTACAAGTGACTTTTAGAATTGTTGTCTTCTCAGGGTATATGCCCAGTACTGAGATTGCTGGGTCATGTGGTAGATTTATTCCTAGTTTTTTAAGGAATATCCACACTATTTTCCATAGTGGCTGTATCAGTTTACGTCCCCACCAAAGTTCAGGAGGGTTTTATTTAATGGGAATAAAAACAAAAATATACACTAATGACCTAATAAGACATAAAAGCTTTTGAACAGCAAAGGAAACTATAAATAAGATGAGAAGATAACCCTCAGAATGGGATAAAATAATTGCCAATGAAGCATAGAAAAAGGATTAATTTCCAAAATATATAAGCAGTTCATACAGCTCAGTATCAGAAAAAAACAGACAACCCCAATCCAAAATGGGCAGAAGGCCCACAGAGACATTTTTCCAAAGAAGACATACAAATGGCCAATAAACACATGAAAAGATGCTTCATATCACTCATTATTAGAGAAATGCAAATAAAAACTACAACGAAATACTACCTCACACCAGTCAGAATGGCCATCATCAAAAAATCTACAAACAACAAATGCAGAGAATGTGCACTGTCTAATTTTGACCAGTGGTTGCCTAAAACACCTGAAAGGAGCTCACCTGGGCAAAAACAAAGGCATCTTCAAATGTAGCGTTGTTTCAGACACCTTACTGTTGCTTGGGTTTTCTCTAGGATGGACACTCAAGCAGTTCTATCCCCCAGCTTTCTTCAAAGCTAAACCACAGCACTTTTCTAGTAAATATTAAAAACCATCTTTTCTCAAGCATCCTACCATCGCCCCTTCCACTTCTTTTCCTGTCAATAGAGTAACTTATAAATTTCTTTTGTTTCCAGGTTTTGGTCCTAGTGTCCATCTAAATTAATAATATGACAACCCTCTATCCTGTTTTACCTTTTCTGGATGGCCTTTGTGGGGATCTCACTACTGGTTCTATGGGACAAATGTAATTGGATACAAGACTCAGAATGGGGAACAATGATTATGGGCTCTTCTCTTTTTGAATGACTAGGTTGGCAAATTAACTCTATTGCTGTTTTTGTGGGAGTATTTTCCAAAAATAGACTCCCCTCATAGCTCAGTTGGTGAAGAATCCACCTGCAATGCAGGAGACCATGGTTTGATTCTTGGGTCCAGAAGATCCCCTGGAGAACGAAATGGCAACCCACTCCAGTATTCTTGCCTGGAAAATCCCATGGACAGAGGAGCCTGGCCTGCTACAGTCCATGGGGTCACAAGAGTTGGACACGACTTAGAGACTAAATCACCATTACTTTCCAAAAGAACTTATTTCCATCCTTTTCTTCTTATATGTTTTTAATATAATTCTCATGTCATGGAAAATTTATAATACTAAAGATTTTTTGTTTTTATACTTTTATGAGTCAATATATTTTGTACATTTTACTAGCTTATAGAAATAGTTTGTTCTTATATTGGTCTGATATCCAGCAATATTAATTATAGTAATCACTTCTCTGTGGCTTCTCTTGCTTGACTGATAAAGATAATATCTCCAGACAATGAGAGTATTGTCTCTTTTCCTTTTACTAAGCCTTTTACCTCGAATTTTTCCTTTATCTTTTTTATTGATTATTGAAGTAATAACCATTACTTCAAATCCCAGGTGACTGATATAATTAATAGGATTATCCCTCTCCTTTCAAAATATGGTTATATATAATTGTATATGTTTTTATATTAGTTTCAGGTATACAAAACTAGTTCAGTACTTTTATGGATTATATTCAGTTTAAAGTTATTACCAAATAATGAGCGTGTTTTCTTATGTAATATGTCCTCGTTACTTATCTACTTTATATAGTGTAGTGTTTAATCTCTTAACCTTATACCCTGTCTCATCCCTTCCTTCTCCTCCCCTCTGTTACCCACTTCTTTGTTCTCATTATCTGTGAGTCTCTTTTTGTTTTATTATATGCATTTGTTTTATTTTTTAGTTTCTACATATGAATGATAACATAGAGAGTATATATCTTTCTCTGTCTGACTAATTTCATTAAGCAGAATACACTGTGGGTCCATGCACACTGTTGAAAATGACAGAACTTCACTCTCTTTATGACTAATATTCCTCACATCTTTTTTTTTTTCCTTTTAAACCTATACATTTATTGATTTGTCTGCCTTGAGTCTTAGTTGCAGCATGTGAGACCTTCATTGTGTTGTGTGGGATCTTTCCTTGCAGCACATGGATTCTGCAGCTGTGGCACCCAGGCTCAGTAGTTGTGCTGGGCCATCTCTGGAGCACATGGACTCAGTAGTTGCGGCTCAGGGGCTTAATTGTGCCACAACATGTGGGATCTTAGTTCTCTAATCAGAGATCAAACCCATATCCCTTGTATTGCAAGGCAGATTCTTAACCACTAGACCACCAGGTAAGTCCCCTGTACTGTGTTTAGTTGCTCAGTTATGTCCAACTCTTTGCGACCCCATGGACTGTAGCCCACCAGGTTGTCCCCTCATCTTTTGTATTCATTCATCTGTAAGAGTGAGATCAAAGATTTATTGAGCCCTGAAACATTAGATGGAGACAACTGGATAGATAGATATGAATAACTTGAACCCCCAGATATTTTTTAATCCTCTTGGCCCACAGAAGTGGCCCACCACTCTCTATGAAAACTTGCACATCTACCTTGCTCTAAGATGATGCAGAAGCCTCTGCCTGGCAAGGCAAAGTGCACCAACTTCAAGATTTACCCCCATCTTCTCTCTTTGCCACTAGACAATAACTGAAGTATAATACAACAGAGGATCAAAAAGTTCAGAGTAATGTGGATGATACACTGGATATACTGCTGCTGCTAAGTCGCTTCAGTTGTGTCCGACTCTGTGCGACCCCATAGACGGTAGCCCACCAGGCTCCCCTGTCCTTGGGATTCTCCAGGCAAGAACACTGGAGTGGGTTGCCATTTCCTTCTCCAATGCGTGAAAGTGAAAAGTGAAAGTGAAGTCACTCAGTCATGTCCGACTCTTCGCGACCCCATGGACTGCAGCCTACCAGGCTCTTCCATCCATGGGAGTTTCCAGGCAAGAGTACTGGAGTGGGGTGCCAGTGCCTTCTCCTCTGGATATACTACCTAAACCTAAATAATGTGTCAGCTAGTGGGAGTGTGGAAGGGCCTAGAGGGACACTGTGTAACTAAGCAAAAGAAATGCACTGGGGAGGCATCCGCATCATTGAGTTCAGTGGGCCATGGTTGGCCAACAGGAGATGTCATTAAGCAGCTAGAGTCCTTGGTCGCCCTGGGGATCATAGGATCTGAGAGACTGAATATACAAGCTAACAATGACCAGACCACTATGACAACAGAATTCTGACCCACAAATTTTGCAGCAAGCAGCCCAGAAACAAAACTGTAACCTCTATGGTAACTTGCCCCAGTGATCAGAAATTGGACAATAACTGCCAGCTTCCCTAATTTTCATCCCTCCTTCCAACTCAGATGTACTATGCTTAAGGCTACAGAGTTCACAAAATCAAATCCATTACATAGATTCCCTCCTAGTTAGCCTGCCTCTGGCTTTCCCCTGCCAACAACCTCTGTTCAAACATACCTGAAGTTTTCCTTTTTTCCACTATAAACATTTCTCACTCCCTTACCTGCCTGCTGCTGCTGCTGCTGCTGCTAAGTCGTTTCAGTCATGTCCGACTCTGTGCGACCCCATAGATGGCCTCCTACCAGGCTCCTCTGTCCCTGGGATTCGCCAGGCAAGAACACTGGAGTGGGTTGCCATTTTCTTCTCCAATGCATGAAAGTGAAAAGTGAAAGTGAAGTCGTTCAGTCGTGTCTGACTCTTAGCGACTGACTCTGCAGCGACCTCATGGACTGCAGCCTACCAGGCTCCTCCGTCCATGGGATTTTCCAGGCAAGAGTATTCAGAGAGCACTATTAGCTCTCAAAGGCAAGTGATGGGGCTGACTCTTGCTATATAACAACCTCTGATTAAATAGCTCCCCCTTGTTCTCCTGATCTCTCTCATTGGTAAATACCCCAGATAAATTTCTTGACACCATATCTGACCCTTTGTGGGCTAGAAATTTCACTGACATAGAAAAAAATGGGAAAAAGAAAAAACAGGTAAAGTAATGGAAGCAGAACACAGTAAAGAAGTTGCCTGCAATGCAGGAGACTCAGGTTTGATCCCTCAGTGAGGAAGATCCTCTGGAGAAGGGAATGGCGACCCACTCCAGTATTCTTGCCTGGAGAATTCCTTGGAGAGAGAAGCCTGGCTGGCTACAGTCCATGGTGTCACCAAGAGTCAGACAGGACTGAGCAACTAATACTTTCACTTTCAACCTATTAAAATTTAGATACATTCTACCAAGTCATTACCAAACTTCCTGCAATATACCTTGACACCAAAAGGAAGAGCTCAAACATAGAGTTGAATGCCTTATATAAAAGGCCTTCCCATGCATTGCCTTTGTAACATTCTCATCCACCAAGAAGTGAAAGCAAACAGACAAAGATTTTGATTTGTTCAAGATCTTAAGGCCATCAACAGAATATGTATACCTCACTAGCTGACAAAAATTAGCCCAAATATCATCCTATTATCAATTATACCTGAAGCCACTTGCTTCAATTCTATTGAACCTTGGCTCTGCTTTTTTTCTAGTGTGCCTCTGGACCAAGACAGTCAATGTGATTTTGCTTTCTCTCGGAGAGGACAATAACATACCTGGACAGTCATGCCCCTGGAGTACACTGGAGCCCACTCCTATTTTTCCCTGGTCTCATTCGTGACAAAAGATCCAACTTTCCCTTGTGATTTAGTCCTATACACTGTGTAGATAATCTACTTTGTTCAAAGAACAAGGAAACCTGTTCAAAGATTTTCATCAACTTGCCCAGGATATAGTAATAGGGAAACTGTGTTTGGGAGAGGTGGGATATATGGAACTGTGTGCCATTTGTTCAATTTTAAGTAACATAAAATTGTCCTAAAAATAAATATATTACTTTTAGAACATAAGGAAGAAAATCCATTTGAGAAGTTAAGATTTTAAAAGAATATACATTTTTTAAAAGTTTTAAAGATTTTAAAACAATATACATTATTTTAAAAGTTTGATATCCTCAAGATCTAAAGGAAAGAAGAACCTGCTTGATGTAAAAAATGAAGATTTTGTTAGAAGTCTGTTGGAGACAAGTTGCATACATCACTAAAATGGTTAGCTTAGTGTTTAACTGCTTCCCTAACCTCTGAAAACAATCAACCTTAAAGTCACTAACTATATTCTCACTCTTGACCCTGTTGGAAAGGTTTATCCCTTTCCAAAGGTCATAGAGCAATAGCTATTACCACCCAAAACCAGTGCTCTGTAACAATCTGGAGGGATGGGGTGGGGAGGGAGGTAAGAGGGAGGAGGTTCAGGAGAGAGGGGACATATGTGTGCCTATGGCTGACTCATTTTCAGTTCAGTTCAGTTCAGTCACTCAGTTGTGTCCAACTCTTTGCGACCCCATGAATCGCAGCACGCCAGGCCTCCCTGGTCATCACTATCTCCCGGAGTTCACTCAGACTCACGTCCATCGAGTCCGTGATGCCATCCTGCCATCTCATCCTCTGTCGTCCCCTTCTCCTCCTGCCCCCAATCCCTCCCAACATCAGAGTCTTTTCCAATGAGTCAACTCTTCACATGAGGTGGCCTAAGTACTGGAGTTTCAGCTTCAGCATCAGTCCTTCCAAAGAAATCCCAGGGCTGATCTCCTTCAGAATGGACTGGTTGGATCTCCTTGCAGTCCAAGGGACTCTCAAAGAGTCTTATCCAACACCACAGTCCAAAAGCATCAATTCTTCGGCGCTCAGCGTTCCTCACAGTCCAACTCTCACATCCATACATGACCACAGGAAAAACCATAGCCTTGACTAGACATACCTTAGTTGGCAAAGTAATGTCTCTNAAGAGTCTTCTCCAACACCACAGTCCAAAAGCATCAATTCTTCGGCGCTCAGCGTTCCTCACAGTCCAACTCTCACATCCATACATGACCACAGGAAAAACCATAGCCTTGACTAGACATACCTTAGTTGGCAAAGTAATGTCTCTGCTTTTGAATATACTGTCTAGGTTGGCCATAACTTTTCTTCCAGGGAGTAAGTGTCTTTTAATTTCATGGCTGCAGTCACCATCTACAGTGATTTTGGAGCCCCCCAAAATAAAGTCTGACACTGTTTCCACTGTTTCCCCATCTATTTCCCATGAAGTGATGGGACCGGATGCCATGATCTTCATTTTCTGAACTATCAAAATATTGTAAAGTAATTATCTTCCAATTAAAATAAAAAACCCAAAACAAACAGACAAATTTGTTGATATTTCTGCTGAATAAGTTCTAGCCTCCTCTTTTGATTTCATGGCTCCTCACTCAGTACAGACATTACTAATGACAGAGCAGACACTTTCAACCAGCCAATTAATATCTTCTGAGATGCTATCACTCTCACTCTGTCCCATTACTGTTCTTTACTGTAACACTCTTAATCCAGCCACTCTCCCTGCACTATCAAAAGAAGGGGGAACCTCATGGTTGTCTTACTTTAGTCAGGGAAATCTCTGTACCTCACTCAGATTTATTAGAGACTCCTCCTGAGACTAAAGAGCCTCTTGATGAAGGTGAAAGAGGAGAGTGAAAAAAACTGGCTTAAAAATCCAACATTCAAAAAGCAAAGATCATGACATCTGGTACCATCACTTCATGGCAAATAGATGGGGAAACAATGGAAACAATGACAAACTTTATTTTCTTGGGCTGCAAAATCACTGCAGATGGGGACTGCAGCCATGAAATTAAAAGACGCTTGGAAGAAAAAGTATGACCAACCTAGACAGCATATTAAAAAGCAGAGACATTACTTTGCCAAAAAAGGTCCATCTAGTCAAAGCAATGGTTTTTCCAGTAGTCATGTGTGGATGTGAGAGTTGGACCATAAAGAAGTCTGAGCACCAAAGAACTGATGCTTTTGAGTTATGGTGTTGGAGAAGACTCTTGGGAGTCCCTTGGACTGCAAAGAGATAAAACCAGTCAATCCTAAAGGAAACCAGTCCTGAATATTCATTGGAAGGACTGATAATCAAGCTGAAGCTCCAATACTTTGGCCACCTGATGCAAAGAGCCGATTCACTGAAAAAGACCCTGATGCTGGGAAAGATTGAAGGCAGGAGGAAAAGGGGATGACAGGAGATGAGATGGTTGGATGGCATCACCGATTCAATGGACATTATTTGAGCAAGGTCTGGGAGATGGTGAAGAACCGGGAAGCTTGTCATGCTGTGTAGTTCATGGAGTCACGGAGAGTAGGACATGACTGAGGGACTGAACAACAACCAACTCCTGAGACCGTGACCTAATACTGTTTGTTGATGGATCATACCTGAAAACTGAAACTGGAGGTTATCAAGCAAGATATTCTATCAGTACTCTATACAATCTTTTACCTGAGGTAAAATCAGTCCAGACAGCAGAAGCTATTCTACTTACTATAGCTTGTCAACCAATCAGACCAGAAATTAAGTATATAGCAGGTATGCTTTTGGTGTAGTACATGACTATGGGCTGCTTTGGAAACAAAGGGAGTTTCTTGCCTCTACCATATCCTCTCAAAAGTGGACAAGTTAAGGACCTTTTAGATGCAGTTCCACTTCCTTGAGGTAGCTACAGAAAAGGCTGAACCCCATCTAGAGAGAAACAGTATGGAAGCTAAGGGAGATGCCCTAGCAGATCAATATGCCAAACAAGTACCTTACCCAAAATTAAGTTTCTATAAAATCTCTGGAGGAATTCAAAGCAGCCATTGTATCATATTAACTATTGGTCTCTGAAAAGGAAAAATGAAAAAAAATTTGGAACCTTTCATGTGAATAATCTGTGGTGCTCTCAAGAGAGATGGAACAAAGTGATTTCAAATATGTATAACTAATTTTATCAAGAAACTACTCATAATGATATAGACAAATGGGTTACTATATTAAATCAGCATTAGTGGGGAAATATTTTTTAAAAACCCAACTCATTACAATAACATCAAAGAGAATAAAATACTTAGGAAAAAAATCTTTATCAATGAGGCAAAAGACTATCAGGTATTCTTTGCACCCTTGTTGAAGATCAGTTGACTATAAATGTGTGGGTTTATTGCTGAATTATCTATTCTCTTCCTTTTGTCTATATGCTTGTTTTTATGCAAGTACCATACTGTTTTGATTACTGTAGCATGGGTTAAATCATTTCCAGGTTGAACATCTACAGTCTTTTCAGTTGCCAAAAAGCTACTTGATATTGTGTTTCCAATCTGGAACATACCAGTGACCAAGGCACGTATTTTACAGTAACTATCATAAAAGAGTTCTGTAAGGCATTGTCTCTTACTCAAAAACTATACCTACCAGGCATAACCTCATAGAGAGGTTAACCAATGGTATCCTTAAATAAACATTAGCAGCACTTTAACAACATGTCTCTCGGCCAGTTGTACTCCTGCTGGAACTTTTGAAGCCATACTTTCCACTTGCTTGGGAACACATTACTTCTCCTCCTGTGAACTGGTAACTGGAAAGCTCATGAATTTAGGAATCTCATCTCCAATTCTCCATTTTTATAGTTTTTACAGGACCATGTTTTTGACAGATTACATATGACTTAGAAATAACCTCAGATGTGTTTTAAATAACACTGTGGTAGTATACATAACATAAACACAACACAAAAGACATGTAACTTTTTTTAAGTCTCAAATTCTTTTTTAAATTAATTTAGTTTAATTGGAGGCTGATTACCTTACAATATTGTAGTGGGTTTTGCCATACATTGACATGAATCAGCCATGGGTGTACACGTGTTCCCCATCCTGAACCCCCTCCCACCTCCCTTCCCATCCCATCCCTCTAGGTCATCCCAGTGCACT
>SJYV01024708.1:0-16692 GCA_006410875.1 Neotragus pygmaeus | reverse complement strand
GAAGGGAAAGGCTACCCACTCCAGTATTCTGGCCTAGTGAATTCCATGGATTGTATAGTCCAAGAATTTTAAGTTGTCCCTTGTTCGTCATCTTTTCTGAGATATAATTCACATTTCAGAGAATTGGGAAGTGTCATTATATGAAAATTTCCTATACTTTCATTTATGTGAACAAAGTCTCTCTGTACTGTATTCCATTAAAAAAAATTTTTTTTAAGAATTTTAAAAGAATTGAATCCTCCCAATGAGTAGGTGGCTCAGCAGTAAAGAATCTGCCTGCAGTGCAGGAGCCACAGGAGAGGCAGGTTTGATCCATGGGTCAAGAAGACCCCCTGGAGGAGGGCATGGCAGCCCACTCCAGTATCCTTGCCTGGAGAATACCATGTACAGAGGAGCCTGGCGGGCTAAGGCCCATGCAGTCGCAGTCGGACATGACTGAAACACCTGAATACAGACTCAATGAGTAATAGTCTCCCATGTTTACAAGAACACATCTGGGAGAAGGAGACTAATGAGGTAATTCTATCAATCTCTTTAAGAAATGAATTTCCAATAAACTTTAACTTTTTATGCTTAATATTTTGCCTGAATTGATAATATGTATAATGGTACCTAGGTAATTGTAGTGCCAATTCAACACAGAAGAAATTTAATACTTAGAACCTTTTGTTCATGTGAATTTTTAAAAATTTAATGTGTATATGTATTTTTATTTGTTAAAATTATTACAAAATGATTCATGAAGGAAGGAAATTTTCTTGGATTAGTGGAATGCCAGTACAAATATAAGGAGAAAAAAAAAATCTGTTTAAAGTTTCTCAGAACTAGTTTTTAAATGGATCATAGGATTAAATTATTTAAAATCTGTTGACTACATTGGTTAAAGTTGAAAGAGAAATCATATTTTAAAATATCAATATTTATAGTATTCTGGACATTCATCTTTTACTACTGTTTAAACATGGATACATGTGAGAAGGCAATAATCTCACTTTTCTCTTTAAAATATATGTATAATTCCTTTTTAGCACTAGCAAGAGCTACATGTACCCACTGATTAAGACCAGAACCCTATATTTTTGGAGAATGGGAGGGAGGTAAAGAGAGAAATGCTTTTAAAATTAAGCAGTGAAGCTTTTCCAGGGAGTGACGAAGAGTGGGTGCTTATAAAATGATTTTGGAAGCAGAAAGGTGAAAGAATCAGAATGCTGATATGGCAAAAGATAATGGAGTTGGTCTCTAGCTAGGCTGTAGCAACTGCCTTATTATATTTTAATATGTGCTATTAGCTATATATCTTGATTCCTTTGACTTTCTGCCAAATAATTGACTCTTTATTACTGTAGTCACTAGAATTGAGTTGACTTGGTCTACTGATACCACCACAACTTTTTCTAATCCATTGTATATTTATATAGTGGGATAGGATGATGGTGGTGTTCCTTTGATTACCAAAAAAAAAAAAAGCACCCACCTTGATTTGTTTTTAAGANCACTAGAATTGAGTTGACTTGGTCTACTGATACCACCACAACTTTTTCTAATCCATTGTATATTTATATAGTGGGATAGGATGATGGTGGTGTTCCTTTGATTACCAAAAAAAAAAAAAGCACCCACCTTGATTTGTTTTTAAGACTTTTTCTCATTGGTTTTTAGCAACTTCATTATGATATCCCTTAGTATGGTTTTCTTGTGTTTATCTTGCTTGAATTGCTTTATTCCTACTTATTCTTGCAGCTGCTTTTTTTCTGTTGGGGTGATAGTTTTATGAAATCTGAACCAATTTTGGCCATTATTTTATTCTTTTTTTGGCCATTATTTCTTTACATCTGTTTTTTCTGATTCTCCTCCCAATCGACCCCACCCCCGCCACTCCCCAGAATTCAATTTCACCTATGTTAGATTACCCACTAACATCCCTTAGGCCACCGAAGCTCTGATCTTTTGTGTATGTGTGTATGTATGTGTGTGTGTAGTTCTGTTTTGTGTGGTTATGTTTTGGTTTTTGCCTTTTTCTTTCTGGGCTTCAGTTTCAGCGGCTTCACCTACCAAGAGTTTACTGATTTTTCACATAAGGTTAAGTTCACCTAGCATTCTCTTTTAAATGGAAGCACTGGGAAAGATTGAAGGTGGGAGAAGGAGACGACAGGATGAGATGGTTGGATGGCATCAGCAACTCAATGGACATGAGTTTGAGTAGATTCTGGGAGCTGGTGATGGACAGGGAGGCCTGGCGTGCTGCAGTCCATGGGGTTCCAAAGAGTCAGACACGACTGAGAGACTGAACTGACTGACTGGCAAAACAATTCAAACAAGATAAACACAAGCAAACCACACTAGGGTATATCATAATGAAGTTGTTAAAAACCAGTGAGAAAAAGAACGTCTTAAAAGCAAACAAAAAAGAGGAAAAAAGAAAAAAAGGCATGTTAAATACATTGTCAGAAACAATACAAGCCAGGCAGCAGTAGAATGATATCTTTAAAATGCTGAAAAGAAAAAAAGCCCATCACTACAGAGAAAGCAAAACCTATGCAACTTAAATAATCAAATGTTTTCTTTTTGGAAGTGTCCTTTCCATTTATAGTCACAGAAACCAATGCTGAAAAGGACCTTTGATTTTATTAGTCCATAGTAATGGGAGTGGGAATAAGATTACACTGACTACTCTCTAGAAACACACACAGGGCTTTCAGTTCAGTTCAGTCGCTCAGTCGTGTCCGAATCTTTGCAACCCCATGAATCGCAGCACGCCAGGCCACCCTGTCCATCACCATCTCCCGGAGTTCACTCAGATTTACATCCATCAAGTCAGTGATGCCATCCAGCCATCTCATCCTCTGTCGTCCCCTTCTCCTCCTGCCCCCAATCCCTCCCAGCATCAGAGTCTTTTCCAATGAGTCAACTCTTCGCATGAGGTGGCCAAAGTACTGGAGTTTCAGCTTTAGCATCAGTCCTTCCAAAGAAATCCCAGGGCTGATCTCCTTCAGAATGGACTGGTTGGATCTCCTTGCAGTCCAAGGGACTCTCANAGCATCAGAGTCTTTTCCAATGAGTCAACTCTTGGCATGAGGTGGCCAAAGTACTGGAGTTTCAGCTTTAGCATCAGTCCTTCCAATGATCTCTAAATAAATATTATAATTCCAAAAGAAAATAAAGCTGAGAAAGGCTGATCTTCAAAAATACTGTCCAAGTTGGCTTGTAGACTGGCATTATAGAGCAGACACCAGATCCTGTCGGGTGTCTACAAACCCTTTACGGAAATAAGACATCCATCTCATGCTTTATGCTTTTTTTCCTTCTAACTATAAAATTTCCGGTACACTGGTGAGTATTTAGTAAATAACTGTTGACTGAATGAGGGCACACAAGTAATTATCCAATCTTTACTATACATGCCTGAAGCTGTGTGTCTGCAGCTAATCCTTTTAGGAGGCAACATGATTTGTGGCTCAGCTAGTAAAGAATCCACCTGCAATGCAGGAGACTTGGGTTCGATCCCTGGTTTGAGAAGATCCCCTGGAGGAGGGCGTGGCACCCCAATCCAGTATTCTGGCCTGGAGAATTCCATGGACTGTCCATGGAGTCACAAAGAGTCGGACATGACTGAGCAACTTTCATTTTCATTTTTCATGATACACTGAAAAGAGTATGAATAATGTGGTTAAACAGACCAACATGTGGATGCCAAGCACGTGTGACTTATGGTGAGGTATTTCACCTAGGTCTCACCTTTATAAGAGAGCTAAAAAACCACCCTTGGGGAGTTATTTTGAAGATTAATCAACAGAGCATACTGAAAGTGTGTCACAGATCAATTGTCCCAGAGGCAGACTCTGAGATGGAGTTAGACTCTAGAACATTTATTAGAGAGTGCTTTTAGGATCAGCACCTAGGGAGGGAGGATAAAAAAGGATTGGGCAAAGGGAAGTTTGAGCTTTGATGCAGACCTGACAACAGCTCCGGCTGACCCCACCAGGAGCTTTAGAGCTAAAGTGAGCCATTGGAATTTCCCCAGGTAAGGCGAAAATAGCTGGATTTTATACCTGATGCTTGATCACAAGGGTGACCTTAGCCAAGGTGACTCTGTGCAGCTGAGGAAACCCCAGAGGGTTGCCTGTGACCAACTCTCCCAGGGGATGGGCAACAGACTCTCAGGGATCTAGGCATCCATTCTCCATATTCATCACAAAAGTCCTGACCAATGATATTAGCAAACAAAAGGTAGTTTCTTTCCTTCCTATCAGCAGTCCCTTTTCATTTAGACAGAGTCCTCATTCTCTCCAAGTCACAATCCTTGCCAACATGCCCTCGGCTATCAGAGTTGACTCACTTCTCCAGTCTTAGAATTTGAAGCACACCCTTCCTGATAGTTCATTACTTTCCCTTCCTCTGCTAAACAGGCACTTTCTTCCTCTGCACTCATCAACATATCGAAAGTACTCACATCTTTTCTTGGTTGCAAGATCAACTACAATTATACCAGTGTAGGTAGTCTATATTTTCAATCGTCTGAATGGTCTGAATCTCTATTTGTGTTATCTGTATGGATCTTAAAGAGCAATATTGCACCTAACACTTGAAAATATTTTAAAATTTTAACATATGCACCAAGAAGCAGGCATCATTAGTCAGCCCTTATCAAACATCTGTTATCTGCTCCCTGAAGATCTGAAAGCCATCCACTGTTGGAGCAACAACTTCTAACCAGAATTCAGGCTGCAATCAACCATAGAAATTGGAGAATAAGTTGAGTTCTTCTGAACTAAAACTTTTTCTAGTAAGTAAATATCAGAGTTTTATGAGTTCAGAATATATCAGGGATTTTAAAAGCCCTGCAGAAGTTAAGGCTGCGTAGCCCTTAAAGTGCCTTCAGATGTGGGTCAGCTGGTCACCCCATAATGAGACCCCTCTCATTGAGCTCTCTCCCCTTCTATAAATGGGGTGAAAGTGAAAAGGGGATTCTCCTCTAAATGACCTTGTCCTAACCCTGTAACCTCTTTTATGGTTTAGTTTTGTAAGTTGGGAGGGAGGGATATTTGTTTTGTAATCAAAAATTAACTTAAAATGGAATGAAGATCATGGAAGTCTTAAGAATAATCAGAGGATAAGAATATTTCAGGAAACTTGCCCCATTCCCCTAATATTGAGATTAGGATGCCCTTAGCTATGTGGGAAAATAAAAACCTGATCAAGGTTATCAATTACTGTACTGTTTCTGAAAATAGTCCAGCAAGTGGCCATAGAAGGGGTGATGTGGTCTTTACTTAGGTAGTAATGACATGACATCTTCTTCCTTTGTCTTTTAACCATTTTTTAAATTGAAGTATAATTTATAATGCTATGTTAGCTTCAGGTGTCCAGCAAAGTGATTAAGTTATATATCCTTATATATATATATATATATATATAAGCTGATATATATATATATATAATATCTATATTAAGTTATGTATCTGCAAGCCATATATATATGGCTTCCCAGGGATTTCAGCTGGTAAAGAATTCACTTCCAATGCAAGAGACCCCAGTTTGATTCCTAGGTTGGGAAGTTCCCTGGAGAAGGAAATGGCTACTACCCACTCCAACAATCTTGCCTGGAGAATCCCCATGGACAGAGGAGCCTGGTGGGCTACAGTCCATGGGGTTGCAAAGACTCAGACATAACCGAGTGATATATATATATATATATATTTTTTTTTTTGTCCTTTTAGACAATTTCCTCTTTTGAATGACCACTTTGCTTAAAGTGAAGGAGAGTTCTGTTTGCTTTTGTGTTACTTACAGTCAGTGGACTGCTTCAGGACTAAGTTTGCCTCTAATGCAGCATTAGGCAGCTTTTATAGAAAAAGAAAGGTCTGGGATTCTCAACAATGCCATTCAACACTGAGGTTTGATCCTGGTTCCTTTGTACATGTGAACATTGCCCATTGTACCTGCTGTTAAGAAGTCTGACAACCTTGGGGAGAGAAATAGGAGTAAGAGGAGGAGCCCCTGGAGGAGGAGAAAAGAAAAATGTTGGGAAGGAGAAAGGAGGGGGAAGAGGAAGAAGGAAAAAGGAGAAAAAGAAGGTATTGGCAATGGAAGAGGAAGGAAGTCAGAGGAGGAGGAGAACAAATGTGGTCTTAGAGAAGATCAGAAGTGGAATGGAAACTCCATGTGTGGCCAGAGCTTGGGGACACTATCTGTGCACGCACATGTGTTCATGTGTATAGGGAGCCTTTTTGTTCCTCAGTCACACTAGAGAAAGCTTGGAGCAAGCGGGGTGGGTGAGTTCTCACAGGGTCTTCTGTGCTGATTGTGGCACTTTACTCTCAGAAGCCCACAAAACGATCCTATAAATAGACATTATTTTTATCTCCAATTTATATAGCAAGGAATCTGAAGTACAGAGGAATAAGCCACTTGCCCAAGGTCCTAGAGAGAGCAAATGGTAGAGCCAGGATAAAAGTCCAGTTCTCTTTGACTCAGAAGTCTTTGTTCACAATTGAAGAATGACCAGTGTTAATTACAGATATCATATCTGCTCTTGTCAGTCATTCTAGTTTATATTTTGGGTATGAATATAAAATTCTATTTCATAAATAGAGCATGTGGCAGTAAAGATTTGATATGTGTAGCTGTCATTGGGTGAGTTCTTAAAACAGTGACAGCTGCATCCAGGATTGCCTGGCTGGAGACACCCCTTTCCCCTGTTAACTAGTGATAGTGGCATGGGCGGTTATGTCTGAGTCTTCCTACCTTTGTGTATCTAGTCACAACTCGCCACAATGTGGAAAGAGGTGTCTCGCCCCACAGACAAAAACCAGTGCTGGGTCTCTCTACACTTGTCACTCAAAGTCTTCTGTAAAGGCTCCATCTGGAATGAAAGATCACCTAAGGGTGTGCTTTGAAGACCTCAAAATCTCCTCACCAAAATAAATATCTAACTCATTTGTTTGTTAAATTTGAAGTCCCATGGTGTTGGAGAAGACTCTTGAGAGTCCCTTGGACTGCAAGGAGATNCTGTGAAAAAGGCTGAGCGCCAAAGAATTGATGCTTTTGAACTGTGGTGTTCAAACTGTGGTGTTC
This sequence comes from Neotragus pygmaeus, assembly GCA_006410875.1. Taxonomy (NCBI): domain Eukaryota; kingdom Metazoa; phylum Chordata; class Mammalia; order Artiodactyla; family Bovidae; genus Neotragus; species Neotragus pygmaeus. The sequence continues at coordinate 9,618 of SJYV01024708.1, read as the reverse complement.
AACTGTGTTGAACTGTGGTGTTGGAGAAGACTCTTGAGAGTCCCTTGGACTGCAAGGAGATCCAACCAGTCCATTCTGAAGGAGATCAGCCCTGGGTTTCTTTGGAAGGAATGATGCTAAAGCTGAAACTCCAGTACTTTGGCCACCTCATGCGAAGAGTTGACTCATTGGAAAAGACTTTGATGCTGGGAGGGACTGGTGGCATGAGAAGAAGGGGATGACAGAGGATGAGATGGCTGGATGGCATCACTGACTTGATGGACGTGTCTGAGTGAACTCTGGGAGTTGGTGATGGACAGGGAGGCATGGCGTGCTGTGATTCATGGGGTCGCAAAGAGTTGGACACGACTGAGCAACTGAACTGAATATGTACACAAGCAAAATCTAGAATGGGAAAGAGTCCTGTTGCCAGATCATTAATACTTTACTGTGTATTAAAAGAGTCTGAGAACAAAAATAGAGTAAGATTTGCCAAGGCAATATACTCTATTATCTCCATTACTACAGTAAGCAATTAACTCATCCTTGCCATATTAACAGGTTATTTGGGTGGTATTTGCAAGACACTCAACTTATNTGTATTAAAAGAGTCTGAGAACAAAAATAGAGTAAGATTTGCCAAGGCAATATACTCTATTATCTCCATTACTACAGTAAGCAATTAACTCATCCTTGCCATATTAACAGGTTATTTGGGTGGTATTTGCAAGACACTCAACTCTATTTCAGAGAAGGTGATGGCACCCCACTCCAGTACTCTTGCCTGGAAAATCCCATGGATGGAGGAGCCTGGTAGGCTGCAGTCCATGAGGTCGCTAAGAGTCGGAAACAACTGAGCGACTTCACTTTCACTTTTCACTTTCATGCATTGGAGAAGGAAATGGCAACCCACCCCAGTGTTCTTGTCTGGAGAATCCCAGGGACGGGGGAGCCTCATGGCCTGCCATCTATGGGGTGGCACAGAGTCGGACACGACTGAAGCGACTTAGCAGCAGCAGCAGCAGCAGCAACTCTACTTTGTAAGGGAAGGTCATTAGTTCTCTCATCTTTCTCTCCATCTCTCCTCTCACCTTCCACTTTCCAACTTTTATTGATCATGCCTTTGTTTTACACATTTTCCCAAGGCTGACAATATTAATGGTCTTTTCTATAACCATGAATATCTTTTTATATTATTAAAAATTTGAAAATCACCTGCTGAAAGTTATATCAACTTTTAGTTTGCTCATATTTGAATATGACTTTCTCATATGGTTTTCTCCTTATCCTAACTCTTCCTCTCTAACTCAGAGTTTCTAAAAGGCTTTTCTTCAGTTTTTCCAAAAATCTCCAACATACTGCCTGTTTCATCAAATTATCATTTTCTCCCCTGAAACCCTCCTCTTAGAATCTTCCATCTTCCAATGGCTCCAATCTGGACCATCTGCTCTGTGGATTTGCTACACAGCTGGTGCTTTTTGGAAATTCATGTCTGAAAAAGCTTTTGACAAAAGTCAACATCATCAAAACTTCAACAAAGTGAGTATAGAAGTAACATACCTCAACATAACTAAGTCTGTATATGACAAGCCCACAGCTAACATCATGCTTAACAGTAAAAACCTGAAAGCTTTTCCTCTAAAATCAAGAATAAGACAAGGATGCCCACTCTCACCACTTTTATTCACCATTGTATTGAAAGTCCTAGCCACAGCAATCAGACAAAAGAAATAAAAGGCTCCAAATCAGATGGGAAAAAGCAAAACCATCACTATTTGCAGCTGACAAGATACTATATACAGAGTCCTAAAGATATCACTAAAAAAACCTCATTCATGATTAGAATTAATAAATCCAGTAAAGTTTCAGGTACAAAATTAATATACAGACTCTGTTGCATTTCTATATACTAGCAAACTATCAGAAAGAAAAATGAAGATAATAATCACATTTACAATTACATTGAAAAGAATAAAATATCTCAGAATAAATTTAACCAAGGAGGCAAAAGATTTGCACTGAAGAAACTATAAGACACTGAAGAAAGAAAATGAAGATGACACAAATAAATGCTTCATGAACTGGGAGAACTAGTATACTGTCAAAGTGTTCATACTACCCAAAGCAATCTACATGTATAGTGCAATCCCTATCAAAATACCCATAGCATATTTCACCGAAGTATAACAAATAATCCTAAATTTTGTATGAAGTTATACACATTTTGGATTAGCAGCTTTATATTCTTTTTTCAGCTGTATAAATACTGAAACTACAAAAATGAATACTTCGACTTGCCATTCTACAGACAGAAACCTCCAAATATCTTGAGATGTTCAATTGTTTAGGTCCTAAAGCTCCAAGTATTGTATAGGTTTTTTAAAAAAGATCTGGAACTCAAGCTTAGCACTCAAATAGATAATTCATGCTCTTTTGGTTATACAGCATTTCTACTCATGCAAATAAGGGATTAATTTTACAGAGATACAAATGGCTATTTCATAAAATGATACACTATCTAATAAATTCAGATAGTTAAAACTTTCAATTGAATACACCATGAAAAGTTCACCTAATTCAGCATCTGTGAAGAACGGAAACCTTAAGCTTCTGATTCTCAGAGCTAAGCTAAGCTAAGCAAAGCTACTAAAACCTGAATGAAAGAACACTGGAACTGGAATCAGAGACCCAGTTCCAGAATCATAGCCGTGTGGCTTTAGGAAAGTCAAAACCTTTCTGAGACTCAGTTTCTTCATTTTTAAACAGAGATAAAGATCAAATGCCCACATGTCTGAAAGGATTGTAAGTGAGTGAGACAAAAACCCAGTTCAAATAACTGAGTTCAAATTTATTTTGAAATTATCAGAAAGTAAAGAGGAACTAAAAAAGCCTCTTGATGAGGATGAAAGAAAAGAGTGAAAAAACTGGCTTAAACTCAACATTCATAAAACTGAGATCATGGCATCCAGTCCCATCACTTCATGGCAACTAGATAGGGAAACAGTGGAAACAGTGACAGAGTTTATTTTCTTAGGCTCCAAAATCACTGCAGATGGTGACTGCAGCTGTGAAATTAAAAGACACTAGCCCCTTGGAAGAAAAGCTATGACAAACCTAGACAGCATATTAAAAAGCAGAGACATCACTTTACTGACAAAGGTTTGTATAGTCAAAGCTATGGTTTTCCAGTAGTGGTGTATGGATGTGAGACTTGGCCCATAAAGAAGGCTCAGTGCTGAAGAATTGATGCTTTTGAACTGTGGTGCTGCAGAAGACTTTGGAGAGTCCGTTGGACAGCAAGGAGATCAAACCAGTTAATCCTAAAGGAAATTAACCCTGAATATTTGTGGAAGGACAGATGCTAAAGCTGAAGCTCCAATACTTTGGCCATCTGATGCCAAGAACTGACTCATTGGAAAAGACCCTGATGCTGGGAAAGATTGAGGGCAGGAGAAGAAGAGGGTGACAGAGAATGAGATGGTTAGATGGCATCACTGACTCAATGGACATGAGCTTGGGCGACTCCAAAAGTTAGTGAAGGACAGGGAAGCCTGGAGTGCTGCAGTCCATGGGATTGCAAAGAGTTGGACATGACTTAGTGACTGAACAGAGAGATTCTTAGGAAGTTGCAGAGATAGTATGGAGACTGGTCTCACACGGTTGTTGCTGTTCATTCAGTCATTTGTTTCTGACTCTTTGCAACCCCATGGACTGCAGCACACCAGGCTTCCCTCTTCTCCACTTTCTCTTGGAGTTTTTAGAGTTTGCTTGGTCTCATGTTGCTGTTGTTCAGTCTCATGTAACCTTCACCAAATTTCCCTTAATGGTCTTAATGTACTGATAATACAACATCAAAACCAAGAATATGACATAATGTAAAGTGTATGGCTATATGTCATTCTATCCCAGTGTACACTAGTGCAACCACTACGAAAATCAAGAGATAGAATTATTCCACCATAAAGATCTCCCTCATGCTACCCTTTCATATTCACACACACTCCACAACTCCCACCATCTCTGATCCCCAGCAGCTATCAAACTCTTCTCCATCTCTATAATTTTGTTATTTTAAGAATGTTATATAAACAGAATTACAAATAAGGGACTAGATCTGACAGACAGAGTGCCTGATGAACTATGGATGGAGGTTCGTGACATTGTACAAGATACAGGCATCAAGACCATCCCCAAGAAAAAGAAATGCAAAATAGCAAAATGGCTGTCTGAGGAGGCCTTACAAATAGCTGTGAAAAGAAAAGAAGTGAAAAGCAAAGGAGAAAAGGAAAGATATAAGCATCTGAATGCAGAGTTCCAAAGAATAGCAAGGAGAGATAAGAAAGCCTTCCTCAGTGATCAATGCAGAGAAATGGAGGAAAACAATAGAGTGGGAAAGACTAGAGATTTCTTCAAGAAAATTAGAGATACCAAGGGAATATTTCATGCAAATGGGCTCAATAAAGGACAGAAATGGTTAAGGACCTAACAGAAGCAGAAGATATTAAGAAGAGGTGCCAAGAATACACAGAAGAACTGTACAAAAAAGATCTTCATGACCCAGATAATCTCAATGGTGTGATCACTCACCTAGAGCCAGACATCCTGGAATGTGAAGTCAAGTGGGCCTTAGGAAGCATCACAATAAACAAAGCTAGTGGAGGTGATAGAATTCCAGTGGAGCTCTTTCAAATCCTGAAAGATGATGCTGTGAAAGGGCTGCACTTAGTACGCCAACAGATTTGGAAAATTCAGCAGTGGCCATAGGACTGGAAAAGGTCAGTTTTCATTCCAATCCCAAAGAAAGGCAATGCCAAAGAATGCTCAAACTACTGCACAATTACACTCATCTCACATGCTAGTAAAGTAATGCTCAAAATTCTCCAAGCTAGGCTTTAGCAATACATGAACCATGAACTTCCAGATGTTCAAGCTGGTTTTAGAAAAGGCAGAGGAACAAGAGATTAAACTGCCAACATCCGCTGGATCAGGGAAAAAACAAGAGAGTTCCAGAAAAACATCTATTTCTGCTTTATTGACTATGCCGAAGCCTTTGACTGTGTGGATCACAATACACTGTGGAAAATTCTGAAAGAGATGGGAATACCAGACCACCTGACCTGCCTCTTGAGAAAGCTGTATGCAGGTCAGGAAGCAACAGTTAGAACTGGACATGGCACAACAGACTGGTTCCAAATAGGAAAAGGAGTATGTCAAGGCTGTATATTGTCACCCTGCTTATTTAACTTATATTCAGAATAAGTTAACAGAAGCAGAAGATATTAAGAAGAGGTGCCAAGAATACACAGAAGAACTGTACAAAAAAGATCTTCATGACCCATATAAGATCATGAAGAAATGCTGGGCTGGAGGAAGCACAAGCTGAAATCAAGATTGCTGGGAGAAGTATCAATAACATCAGATAGGTAGATGACACCACTCTTATGGCAGAAAGTGAAGAATTTAAGAGCCTCTTGATGAAGGTGAAAGAGGAGAGTGAAAAACTTGGCTTAAAGCTAAACATTCAGAAACTATGATCATGGCGTCCGGTCCCATCACTTCATGGCAAGTAGATGGGAAAACACTGGAAACAGTGGTTGACTTTATTTTTCTGGGCTCCAAAATCACTGCAGATGATGACTGCAGCCATGAAATTAAAAGACGCTTACTCCTTGGAAGAAAAGTTATGACCAACCTAGACAGCATATTAAAAAGCAGAGACATCACTTTGTCCATAAAGGTCCATCTAGTCAAGGCTATGGTTTTTCCAGTGGTCATGTGTGGATGTGAGAGTTGGACTATAAAGAAAGCTGAGTGCCAAAGAATTGATGCTTTTGAAGTGTGGTGTTGGAGAAGACTTTTGAGAGTCCCTTGGACTACAAGAAGATACAACCAGTCCCTCCTAAAGGAAATCAATCCTGAATATTCATAGGAAGGACTGATGCTGAAGCTGAAACTCCAATGCTTTGGCCATCCGATGCAAAGAACTGACTCATTAGAAAAGACCCTGGTGCTGGAAAAGATTGAGAGTAGGAGGAGAAGGGGACGACAGAGGATGAGATGGTTGGATGGCATCACTGACTCAATGGACATGGGTTTGGGTGGACTCCGGGAGTTAGTGATGGACAGGGAGGCCTGGCGTGCTGCGGTTCATGGGGTCACCAAGAGTTGGACACGACTGAGTGACTGAACTGAACTGAAATGACAGATAATATGTGATTTGACCTCTTGATACTGGCTTTTCTCATTCAGCATATCACCTTTCAAATCCAGCCAAGTTGTTGGATGCATTTCTTTTCATTGATGAGTAGTATTCCACGGCATGGCTGTACCACAGTTTAACCATTCAGCTATTGCGAGACATCGTGGTTGTTAATAGATTCTTAACTATACTAATGAACTTACTATGAACAACAGTATACAAGTTTTTCTGTAGACATAAGTTTTCATTTTTTTGAGATAGATGCTTAGGAGTATTATTGCATGGGTTGCATGAGAAATGTATATTTAGTTTTCAAGAAATTAGCAAGTTTTTTTCCAGAGTGTCTATACCAATTCACAGCAAGGTGAGAGAGATTCAGGTTCTCTGCACCCTCAACAGCAATATAAAGCACTTAAAACTGTAAAAGTCAGACAACTCTAAGGGAGGTTGTTACTAGTCATAGGACTGCAGAAATGCCCATTTTCTCCCTCTTTTAAGCCTCTGAAACATCTAAGTATTGGACCATTCTCTTAGACTGACCAACAGGAAAAAACCAAAATGACAGGAGAATGTGTGGTCGTGTGGAAGCCAGGCAGATAATGCCCAGATTCAAAATGAGGGAAACACAGTGTCCTCTAGTCTATAGGTGGAATGTCAATGTCACAGTATAAGAAGAACATGTGGGATGAATGATATTGCGGTAGTTTAGAAAATAATAAGGCATAAGCATATATCTAGGGTTTAGTTGAGTGAATTTTCATTGATCTAAATCCACGTGGGAGAAGCTCTATTTCTGAGAAAAAGCAGCTCTCCTTTTCTCGACTGTTTGGTTTTGCTGTGATTGGGAGCTTCAAGGGTTGGAGAAAGCAGCCCTTCGATGGAATTGATGGCATTACTTCTAATAACGGCTGAGTAGGCCCTTTAGCCTAAAACAGCTTTCTGAAAAAAGGAATTCTCAGGGCAGGGTGTATTAGCTTCCCTAACCCTGTTCTCAAAGGAATAAAGCAGTGTAAAAAGTTTTGTGTGTCAAGTTATAGACAATTAGAATTAATAGGACCTCTTAAACCTGAAAGATGGAGATGGGGAAAAATTATAAAGTACCACTTATCCCAAATCATTCTTGTGTATAGAGCTGAGCAGAAAGAAAATATTTGTAAGAATTCAAGTTTGTGAAGCTCCTACTTAAGTGAGCTTGACAACCTGTTCTACAAAATCTACAGCCATGGCTGATTCATGTGAATGTATGGCAAAAAACCACTACAATATTGCAATTAGCCTTCAATTAAAATAAATTAATTAATTTACAAAAAAAATACAAAATCAATTAATGTAAGCTGTCATTAATCCAGCGATTTCCCATTAACTGAATGTTGCCCATTTGAGGTACTCAGTAAAACACTGAGGATAAATTAGTTTTAAAATTACTTCAATATCAAATTGAAGAACACAAGAAGAAAGCAAAACAGGTCTTGAACTCTCATGGGAGAATATCTTCTTGCTGCTCATCCACTACCTCCCACCCCACATGTGTGCCTCGCCACCTGTGAAGTTCCCAACCACAGTTTGATGTCACCTCCTGTAGAGTTCCTCTCTGCCCATAAAAGGCTAGTTACCCCCTCCGTGATGCTCCTGCAGCTCTCTGTACATTCTTACATTGCAGCACTAACCATACTGAATTATAATAAATTGTCTGTGTGTCTGTCTTTGCCACCAGACTGAGAGATTTTTGCGGGAAGAAATGATAACATTCATCTTTGTGATCTACTACTTAGCATAGTGCCTGGAATATAAGGGGAACTGAATGAATGAAAAATTTTTTTAAAAAGAAAAGTAAAAAGGGCAGAAAGGTAGGCAGGTAAGAAAGAGAATGGATGGATGGGTTGATGGGATATTTTGGTTGTTCAAACAAACTTTAGATCTCTAACATATGAGTACATTATAAGACATCTCTAGAATTTTTAATGATTCAGGGTATTGGGTCAATTGGTTTTGCTTTTCCTTGTATATATTTATCTTATATTTCATACACCTTTCCAATGAAAAATAGGTAAACCCAGACAATATGCCTTTACTATGTCAGATGCTGTTATATAGTATTGTTACAATTGTTTGCTTACTATTTTCTCCTTTAATGTTCTAGCTATTTTTTTATACTAAAATATTTTCAACATTTAAAAACAAAATGTGTGTCGGGTGCCCAAAGAGCCCAACACTTGGTTCTAAGTAGTTTGTAAGAGTTTGTCTCTTGTCACACAGATGGCCAGTAGGCATATGAAAAGATATTCAACATCACTAATTATTGTGGTGGTGGTGATTTAGTCACTAAGCAGTGTCCAACTCTTGTGACCTCATGGACTGTGGCCTGCCAGCCTCCTCTGTCCATGGTATTTCCCAGACAACAATACTGGAGTGGGTTGCCAGTTCCTTCTCCAGGGGATCATCTTCACCCAGGGATATAGCTGTGTCTCCTGCATTGCACGTGAATTCTTTACTTCTGAGCTACCAGAAAAGCTCTCACTAATTATTAAGAAATGCAAAATAAAATTACAGTGAGGTATCATCTCACAGGGCTTCCCTGGTAGCTAGCTGGTAAAGAATCCACCTGTAATACAGGAGTCCTGGTTCAATTCCTGGGTCAGGAAGATCCCCTGGAGAAGGGATAGGCTGTCCACTCCAGTATTCTTGGGCTCCCTTGGTGGCTCAGTTGGTAAAGAATCTGCCTGCAATGTGGGAAACCTGGGTTCGATCCCTGGGTTGAGAAGATCCTCTGGAGGAGAGCATGGCAACCCACTCCAGTATTCTTGCCCAGAGAATTCCCAAGGACAGAAGAGCCTGGTTGGCTGCAGTCACAAAGAGGTGGACACAACTGAGCGACCAAGGTCAGCACAAACACAACAACATTTCACACTGGCCAGAATGACCATCACTAAAAAGTCTAAAAATAACAGATGATGGAGAGGACGCGGAGAAAAAGTAACTCTCCTATAGTGTTGGTGGGAATGTAAGTTGGTACAATCACTATGGAAAACAGTATAGGGGTTCCTCAGGGTACTAAAAATAGAATTACCGTATAATCCAGCATCTAGTTCCACAACTTCATCACTTCATGGCAAATAGATGGGGAAAAAGTGGAAACAGTGGCAGATTTTATTTTGGGGGGCTCCAAAATAACTGCAGACAGTGACTGTAGCCATGAAATTAAAAGATACTTGCTCCTTGGAAGAAAAGCTATGATAAACCTAGACAGTGTATTAAAAAGCAAAGATATCACTTTGCCAACAAAGGTCTGTATAATCAAAGCTATGGTTTTTCCAATAGTCATGTACGGGTGTGAGAGCTGGATCAGAAAGAAGGCTGAGTGCTGAAGAACTGATGCTTTTGAACTGTGGTGCTGGAGAAGACTCTTGTTCCTTGGATAGCAAGATCAAACCAGTCAATCT
>SJYV01024707.1:88413-174166 GCA_006410875.1 Neotragus pygmaeus | reverse complement strand
CCTGTTTCTATTACAGAAGTATCCACCTTTTTTTTTTTTTTTAACAAAGAATGTAAGTTGTGTCTAAATAAAATATCTGAAAAAATCAAATCATATTTTAAATGCATGCTGGTGGAGATGCTATTTCTGAACTCCTAATGGGAGAGCTTTATAGTCCTGGGCCCTGTGCATTTCACTGGTGTGATTGGAAACTTGTCATTAAAACTGACCATTGGAGACTTGCTGACTCCAAATCCCCTTCCTTCATCTGCAAAGTGAAGTTAGTTATATTTCACATAGAAGTTAAATTCCAAACTCACCAGCCCGACTCTTAAAGAGTTCTAAAATCTCACCCTAACTTTACTTTTCCAGCTTCTCTCTCACTCTCCTCCTCCTCACCCTATAGACAGGCTTAGTTACTCACTTCCCTTCTCTCGCTTGCATATTAATTTGCTGTTTATACTTCACATACTAGTTTGAGACCTAAGTTCATTATGAACTTCCCTTCCTCTCCCTTTTAGTCTGTACAACTCTCTTAAAAACTTGGTTATATTCTAATTTCCTCATTGCTTACTTTCTATGCTAATTTGCAATGGTTTTTTTCAATTAAAAAAGATTTTTCTTGAGGTTGAGGAAGCTACCAACTCTTCCGTGAACATACAACTTGGACCAGAGCAGTGTTCACTAAAGCTCTGGTAAATTGAATGTGAAAGTGAAAGTCACTCAGTTGTGTCAAGCTGTTTGTGACCCCATGGCCTATACAGTCCATGGAATTCTCCAGGCCGGAATACTGGAGTGGGCAGCCATTCCCTTTTCCAGTGGATCTTCCCAACCCAAGGATGGAACCCAGGCCTCCCACATTGTGGGCAGATTCTTTACCAGCTGAGCTAAAAAGAGAAGCCCAAGAACACTGGAGTGGGTAGCCTAATCCTTCTCCAGCAGATCTTCCCAACACAGGAATCATACTGGGGTCTCCTGCATTGCATTTGGATTCTTTACCAACTGAGCTGTCAGCAAAGCCCTGAGATTGAATTCTGAGAAGTGGGACTTTAGCAGTGACTAACAGGGGCAAATAACAATCAGTGAAGAATCTTATCACAACATGACAGCTCCTTAATTTGATAGAGTGATGACAGCTTTATTAGCTACACTTTGGACCTAGGAAACAACCAATCTCCTTCCCACCTCAGGATGAAGGAAAGTGCCTAAGATTTATAGACTATGTCAAGTGCTGGGCTAGGTAGGCAATATCATTCATGTTACCTAACCCCTACAGTAATTCTGTGAGGTAGGCATTATAATGCCCATTTTATAGAAAAAAGAAATGAGATTCAGAGAAATGAAGTAGCATAACCAAGGCCATAATGTTAGCAAAAATGCCAGGAAATATCAGAATCCTGACCTTGAAGTCTGTACTCAATTTCCCATTGCCTTCCTTGATATTCCACTAATGTACAGAAAGGATTTCATATATGTTAAATGAATAAATAGTCTAAGAAATTTTCAAAGAGGAATATCATTGTGTCACCATTAAAAGCATGTTCATCATCCTCACTCCCTCAGTTGGTGTCTTCTCTCATTTTCAACCATGAAAAGGCTAAGAATCTTTCAGAAACCAGTTTTAGTCTCACCTCCAAAATTAAACCACATATGACTCTTTCAGGCCACATTAACCTCATTGTGCACTTATCACAATTTATTTTTTTATATTTTATTTATGAAAGATTTTGTTTCTGAGTGATTTTCTTAGTCACTTCATAATTAAACTCAGATATATTTTAGATTAGAGTTGGCCAGAAGACCAGAGTGATTTACTGAGGATCATTTATGAGTAAGCTTTGAAAATTAATGGTTTTTGGCTCTGGACAAGTTTAACCCTCTTTGCCTTGTGGTACGGATCCATAGTTGGAATCCAAACCATCTTATATCACATACACATGTGTACACACACATACACATGCATTTGCACACAATTTAAAATAAAATCAACAGTCTAGTATCCTGACTCAGTGTCTATCCAGTTAAGAGTCAGACCCTGAAAACAACATAGAAGGATGGACTAAATCTGTACAGAACTCAATGTTGCTGTGCAGTGATTTGACTGTGTCCTCTAAGCCTGTTTCCTCTAAGTATCATTTAGTTACCTGAGGTAGAATCAGTGCCATGATAGTTATTTTTCTTTTTAAAGCATATAGAAGTCAACACATTGCTGGAAACGTAAGAGGTTTTAAGAAATATTAACTTTATAACTCAGTCACCTGCCACTAACCCACCATGGTTTCCATCAAGAGATGAGTACATATGGAGACTGGTGACTTGAACAAAGGCATCTCTTGATACTACAGTGTTAGCGAAGACTGAATTCATACTGTATCTCCTATATGCAGAGTAGATCATGAGAAATGCTGGCCTGGAGGAAGCACAAGCTGGAATCAAGATTGCTGGGAGAAATATCAATAACTTCAGATATGCAGATGACACCACCCTTATGGCAGAAAGTGAAGAGGAACTAAAAAGCCTCTTGATGAAAATGAAAGGGGAGAGTGAAAAAGTTGGCTTAAATCTCAACATTCAGAAAACTAAGATCATGGCATCTGGTTCCATCACTTCATGGAAAATTGACTGGGGAAACAGTGGAAACAGTAGCTGACTTTATTTTGTCAGGGCTCCAAAATCACTGCAGATGGTGACTGTAGCCATGAAATTAAAAGATGGTTATGCCTTGGAAGGAAAGTTATGGCCAAGATAGATAGCATTTTAAAAAGCAGAGACATTACTTCATCAACACAGGCCCATCTAGTCAAGGCTATGGCTTTTCCAGTAGTCAAGTATGGATGTGAAAGTTGGACTGTGAAGAAAGCTGAGTGCCAAAGAATTGATGCTTTTGAACTGTGGTGTTGGAGAAGACTCTTGAGAGTCCCTTGGACTGCAAGGAGATCCAACCAGTCCATCCTAAAGGAGATCAGTCCTAGGTGTTCATTGGAAGGACTGATGTTGAAGCTGAAACTACAATATTTTGGACACCTGATGCAGAGAGCTGACTCATTTGAAAAGACCTTGATGCTGGGAAAGATTGAGGGCAGGAGGAAAAGTGTATGACAGAGGATGAGATGGTTGGATGGCATCATCAACTCAATGGACATGAGTTTGAGTAAACTCAGGGAGTTGGTCTTGGACAGGGAGGCCTGGCATGGTACATGGGGTTGCAAAGAGTTGGACATGATAGAGCAACTGAACTGAACTGAACTGAAGGTATAAGGATTGGGAGTTCACTTGATTCTCAAAATGTTGGAAAGTCAGAAGCAGTAGGGGATATCGATAAATTCTTAGATTTATCTACCCTATCTCATGCTAATTTAAGCACAATAATGTGGACAAGAAAGTGAATTATGTAAGCTGCATCTTCCAGAGTCTAGTAAAGAGTAAGAAAGTGTCATTTGGAAAGCATTGGATTTATCGATCCTCACTTTCCTAAAGAAAGATGCTCAGTCCTCACCACCTCTCCCCAAGTAGAGAGAGAGAAGGTCCAGTTTAACTGTGATGTTATAGGGTTTAGATATTTTCTCTCTTGTCTTCTTAGACCCCTATTTCAATAGGGGAAATTGTTTTTTATTTCATATTTCAAATTTGTTTCATATTTATCTGGTACCTACTCAGAGTCACAAAAGAATCATTTTTGAACTGTGGTGCTGGAGTAGATTTTTGAGATTTCTTTGGAAATCAAGGAGATCAAACCAGTCAATCCTAAGGGAAATCAGCCCTGAGTATTTATTGGAAGGACTTATGCTGAAGCTGAAGTTCCAATACTTTGGTCACCTGATGTAAAGTGTTGACATGTTGGAAAAGATTCTGAGAAAGATTCTGGACAGATGGAGAAGGGGGTGATATAGGATGAGTTGGTTGGATGGCATCACCAACTCAACAGACATGAGTTTGAGCAAACTCTGGGATATAATGAAGGACAGGGAAGCCTGGAGTGCTGCAGTCCATGGATCACAAAGAGTTAGACATGACTTAGGGACTGAACAGAAACTGACCGGAATAGATGGAGCTCTTTTAGATTAGATAGTCAAATAGGGTCCTTCTGAGGAACTGGCAGGAAAGAGACAGACATAAAGTTCCTAGAATTTCAGGGCTTCAGGCAAAGACAAGTGATTATGAAAGGCCTAAGGTAAGGACAAGTTCTTATGGTGCTCAATTAAAAAATAAATAAATAAAATAAAGTTTAATAGACTGGAGAAGGGGTAAAAGGACATAATGGTTTGAAATAAGGTAGGCATGCATGGTCAAATGAAAAATTGCCTTGTGATGACAGTAAGTGTGGATGCAATTTGAAGTGTAATTAGAAACAATTAGAAAGTTTTAAAGAAAGAAAAAGATGGTGATCTCATTTACCAGTTGAATATGCACAAGATTCTGTGATCTGGTTGGTATTATGGAGAATGCGGTGATGGAGCAGTGAATTTTACAGTTCCCTCTGCTTTAGAATTCAGACAAAATCACACTGGGGAAGGATTTTCCACTAACATATATTCACCTCATAGAAACATTTCAAAGTATATAGTTGTGTATATTTACATATATGTGTATATGTATATACATAACTTATATGTATTTTAGATAGATTTTCACACGCTTACAGAAATTGCCAAGATAAAACACATAGCCAGTTGGAATCTTGTATTTCTAAAGAAGCCATTTTACTTGGATTTATGACAAAGTGAAACATGGATGTCTTCCTTTCATTTACACAGCTTCTAGAGCAATTTATTGCCATTGTATTTTCCAAAATAGATTTTTATTTTTCCATCTTGTAAAAATATGATTGTTATTTATGTCCTTTCATTATTTATGTACCTTTCATGTCTCCAGATATTCAGCTTAGTGACAGTCAATCAAACTAATGAATTATGAAATGAAACTAATAGTAACTTTCCCAAATTGCTGGGATGGAAAGTAACAGAACTGATTCCTGAAATTCCAGGATGGTGGAGTTCTATAACCATATTTTGCCCCAGCATCAACAGTCTCATATTTGAGAGCCAAGTCATTCTCTAAGGTTGCACATTAATGGGTCACAAAATTGGGTTATTCAGCTGGTTGGGGTCCTGAACACTTAACAGTCTAGTCACCATCACTTCTTGGGAAGCAAGGGGCTTTGATTAGCATTATTCTAGGAACAAAGAAATAACATTTACCTCAGAACAGCATCTATGACCATTTGTGAAGTCTGAAATTTTGATCAACCTGNCAGATATGCAGATGACACCACCCTTATGGCAGAAAGTGAAGAGGAACTAAAAAGCCTCTTGATGAAAATGAAAGGGGAGAGTGAAAAAGTTGGCTTAAATCTCAACATTCAGAAAACTAAGATCATGGCATCTGGTTCCATCACTTCATGGAAAATTGACTGGGGAAACAGTGGAAACAGTAGCTGACTTTATTTTGTCAGGGCTCCAAAATCACTGCAGATGGTGACTGTAGCCATGAAATTAAAAGATGGTTATGCCTTGGAAGGAAAGTTATGGCCAAGATAGATAGCATTTTAAAAAGCAGAGACATTACTTCATCAACACAGGCCCATCTAGTCAAGGCTATGGCTTTTCCAGTAGTCAAGTATGGATGTGAAAGTTGGACTGTGAAGAAAGCTGAGTGCCAAAGAATTGATGCTTTTGAACTGTGGTGTTGGAGAAGACTCTTGAGAGTCCCTTGGACTGCAAGGAGATCCAACCAGTCCATCCTAAAGGAGATCAGTCCTAGGTGTTCATTGGAAGGACTGATGTTGAAGCTGAAACTACAATATTTTGGACACCTGATGCAGAGAGCTGACTCATTTGAAAAGACCTTGATGCTGGGAAAGATTGAGGGCAGGAGGAAAAGTGTATGACAGAGGATGAGATGGTTGGATGGCATCATCAACTCAATGGACATGAGTTTGAGTAAACTCAGGGAGTTGGTCTTGGACAGGGAGGCCTGGCATGGTACATGGGGTTGCAAAGAGTTGGACATGATAGAGCAACTGAACTGAACTGAACTGAAGGTATAAGGATTGGGAGTTCACTTGATTCTCAAAATGTTGGAAAGTCAGAAGCAGTAGGGGATATCGATAAATTCTTAGATTTATCTACCCTATCTCATGCTAATTTAAGCACAATAATGTGGACAAGAAAGTGAATTATGTAAGCTGCATCTTCCAGAGTCTAGTAAAGAGTAAGAAAGTGTCATTTGGAAAGCATTGGATTTATCGATCCTCACTTTCCTAAAGAAAGATGCTCAGTCCTCACCACCTCTCCCCAAGTAGAGAGAGAGAAGGTCCAGTTTAACTGTGATGTTATAGGGTTTAGATATTTTCTCTCTTGTCTTCTTAGACCCCTATTTCAATAGGGGAAATTGTTTTTTATTTCATATTTCAAATTTGTTTCATATTTATCTGGTACCTACTCAGAGTCACAAAAGAATCATTTTTGAACTGTGGTGCTGGAGTAGATTTTTGAGATTTCTTTGGAAATCAAGGAGATCAAACCAGTCAATCCTAAGGGAAATCAGCCCTGAGTATTTATTGGAAGGACTTATGCTGAAGCTGAAGTTCCAATACTTTGGTCACCTGATGTAAAGTGTTGACATGTTGGAAAAGATTCTGAGAAAGATTCTGGACAGATGGAGAAGGGGGTGATATAGGATGAGTTGGTTGGATGGCATCACCAACTCAACAGACATGAGTTTGAGCAAACTCTGGGATATAATGAAGGACAGGGAAGCCTGGAGTGCTGCAGTCCATGGATCACAAAGAGTTAGACATGACTTAGGGACTGAACAGAAACTGACCGGAATAGATGGAGCTCTTTTAGATTAGATAGTCAAATAGGGTCCTTCTGAGGAACTGGCAGGAAAGAGACAGACATAAAGTTCCTAGAATTTCAGGGCTTCAGGCAAAGACAAGTGATTATGAAAGGCCTAAGGTAAGGACAAGTTCTTATGGTGCTCAATTAAAAAATAAATAAATAAAATAAAGTTTAATAGACTGGAGAAGGGGTAAAAGGACATAATGGTTTGAAATAAGGTAGGCATGCATGGTCAAATGAAAAATTGCCTTGTGATGACAGTAAGTGTGGATGCAATTTGAAGTGTAATTAGAAACAATTAGAAAGTTTTAAAGAAAGAAAAAGATGGTGATCTCATTTACCAGTTGAATATGCACAAGATTCTGTGATCTGGTTGGTATTATGGAGAATGCGGTGATGGAGCAGTGAATTTTACAGTTCCCTCTGCTTTAGAATTCAGACAAAATCACACTGGGGAAGGATTTTCCACTAACATATATTCACCTCATAGAAACATTTCAAAGTATATAGTTGTGTATATTTACATATATGTGTATATGTATATACATAACTTATATGTATTTTAGATAGATTTTCACACGCTTACAGAAATTGCCAAGATAAAACACATAGCCAGTTGGAATCTTGTATTTCTAAAGAAGCCATTTTACTTGGATTTATGACAAAGTGAAACATGGATGTCTTCCTTTCATTTACACAGCTTCTAGAGCAATTTATTGCCATTGTATTTTCCAAAATAGATTTTTATTTTTCCATCTTGTAAAAATATGATTGTTATTTATGTCCTTTCATTATTTATGTACCTTTCATGTCTCCAGATATTCAGCTTAGTGACAGTCAATCAAACTAATGAATTATGAAATGAAACTAATAGTAACTTTCCCAAATTGCTGGGATGGAAAGTAACAGAACTGATTCCTGAAATTCCAGGATGGTGGAGTTCTATAACCATATTTTGCCCCAGCATCAACAGTCTCATATTTGAGAGCCAAGTCATTCTCTAAGGTTGCACATTAATGGGTCACAAAATTGGGTTATTCAGCTGGTTGGGGTCCTGAACACTTAACAGTCTAGTCACCATCACTTCTTGGGAAGCAAGGGGCTTTGATTAGCATTATTCTAGGAACAAAGAAATAACATTTACCTCAGAACAGCATCTATGACCATTTGTGAAGTCTGAAATTTTGATCAACCTGCTTCCAAAAAAGATATCACTGAAACTCCTTTCTGGGACACAGAGACATATTAGCATCATATAATTAATTTTTTCTTCCTCAAATAACCCTGCAATTGAACCAGCCTATTCAGTAGACGGGCTTCCCATCTGGTGTTAGTGGGAAAGAGCCCACCTGCCAATTCAGTAGACATAAAAAACACAGGTTCAATCCCTGGGCCTGGAAAGTCCCCTGGAGTAGGGCATGGAAACACACTCTAGTATTCTTGCCTGGAGAATCCCATAGGCAGAGGAGCCTGGCAGGCTATGATCCATAGGGTCACAAAGAGTTGGACATGACCGGAGTAACTTAGCATAGCACACAGCACATTTGGTATCTATCTACACTTTTTACAAACTTTTTTCAAAATACACATCTGCAATTCTCTTTGAAAACACATCCCGCAATCTTCAGTACTTTTATCAGAGTCCCTCTTTTGTGGGATGATATAGTGAAAAATGATAAGTTCAGAATTAGTTGTTTTCTGTTTTTACCATGTTTGACCAAGTTGACCAGACTATACCAACTAGGTGTCAACTTAGGTAGCTAAGTTACTTCACCTCCTTCAGGCAGCTTGTTTATTCATCATAATAAGGAGATTGGATTACTTGATTTTTGAGGTACTGTCTAACATAAAATATTCTTTTGCCTTGATTGTTTGATTTTACTTGTTTGCTTGCTCCCATCTATCATATATTAAAAGGCAGAGAAAGTCTTCCTACTCCTATTTATTATAATCTTTGACATATATTAAGAGTACAATAAGTGTGCCACTCTATATTTTATTTTTCTTTAAGGCAAAATACTGTGTTTACTTTCATTAGGCTTCACAATTTTAGCAAATATTTTATCATGAAAGTAGAAATGCCAGGTTAGGCAACAATTATGCAGAATAGTCTTTCCTTTCTGCTATTACAAGGGATACTTCCACCTCTTGCTAATCTAGAGAGCTTCCAAAGACTTTGAGAGATCATGTGATTCTAGCCTATGTTTTGTTTTTTTATTGCTTTTCATTTTCATTTCTGTTTATGTGTTTTTAAAGTATCACCATGCTCTTTAGCTTTCAGACCAAGTTTTAGCTTGCCAAGCCAAAGAGTCCACTTGCAGTGTTAAAGAAGATCAATATTATTTTGGATACATTCACACTATCTATCTCAAAATGCATGATTAAATGTGGTAGCATAACTTTTGATTATCTGTGTGACATGATTTAGTAAAATAGCAGATCATTCAGAAATCATTCATATTTGGCCTTGAGACATATTAGAGGATGCATCTTTGATCTCCTTTTCTAATTATGTTTTGCTTTGGTTTAATCTTAAAAAAAAAAAAAAAATTTGCATTCCCAAAGCACATACCAAGTAACAACAGAGAACAGGGACTTAGAAAAAGCAAGGGAGAGAGAACTAGGATAAGTTTTTCAAGTGCCACAGAAAGTCATAGAGTAAATGTGTATGCAAATAACCAAATATTTTATTAAATTTACCCTTTGTTCTGTAGGCCAGCTTTTATATCTTAAAATTATTTCCATTCCTCTCCTCCTTAAAACCAAAGTCACTGAAGATCAAAAAGTAAGCACAAATTCGAGAGGAACTTCTATAAATATGGAATAGTAGAGGATGCATGTTGAGAAAAGCTTCATTCAGAAGCTTCCAATCAATGCTGACCCATGAACTTAAAATGCATGCATTGTAGATAATAAGAAATGGCAGAGCACAAAATATCATATAATTAAAATTGTTCAATTGCTATGGTACAGTACATCCTCACTGAAAATGATTTAAGAGAGATCAGTAAGAACTGCTACATGAGAGACAGCATCACAGTGGTGTTTGAAATGGGGTTTTAAGTATGAGCAAAATTTGAGTAAACAGAAAGAAAGACCAGAGAAGCACCTCCAGATTCCAGTGTCCAGAAAAGAAAAGATTTGGAAATACATTTTGCAATTCAAATAACAATTATATTTGTGAAGGAGCTGGGGAAAAAATCAATTTACCCATAAAGTTCCAATTAAAAACTTGAATCAAGATGTTTTGCAATGCAAGATAGGTAAATACCCCTAAAATCTTTGCAATGAAAGAGGGGTAAATGTCCCTAGATAACTTTGTATATCAGGTGTTGAAATTCGCTGTCTCCTTCCAGTTAAGCACAGTAGCTGGATTTAAAAGAATTCTAAAGGCTAACAATCATTTGAAGTCTTGTGCTAAGATAGGGTGATCAAATCTCATGCTTTAGGGCATCAAGTTTTTGCTGAAGGGCCCTAGTGAGGATTTCTACCCAGTCTCATTGTCATGTAACATCAAGAAAAAGTCGTGTTCAAGATCAGGTTATTGATGTCTGTGTGAGCATAACTTTAGATAAAAATAAATTTCTATGGACTTTGACATATTTCCACTTTCCCACACCGCAAAACTCAGAGAATCCCTCAGTGCTTTTGGTTGCTTAAATCTTCATTGAGACAAGCTGGAAAAATGATGGCATTAATGAGAATCTTACTGTTTTTCAGAAAGTTTGATTGTAATCTATGCTTCTCATATACTTCACTAATTAATGATGCAGATCCTATGAGGTGTTTTGGAATTCTGCATTCAGATGCTTATATGTTTCTTTTTCTCCTTTGCTTTTTGCTTCTCTTCTTTTCACAGCTATTTGTAAGGCCTCCTCAGAAAGCCATTTTCCTTTTTCCATTTCTTTTTCTTGGGGATGGTCTTGATCCCTGTCTCCTGTACAATGTCACAACCTCATTCCATAGTTCATCAGGCACTCTGTCTATCAGATCTAGTCCCTTAAATCTATTTCTCACTCCCACTGTGTAATCATAAGGGATTTGATTTAGGTCATACCTGAATGGTCTAGCGGTTTTCCTTACTTTCTTCAATTTAAATCTGAAATTGGTAATAAGGAGCTCATGATCTGAGCCACAGTCAGCTCCCAGTCTTCTTTTTGTTGACTGTATAGAGTTTCTCCATCTTTGGCTGCAGAGAATATAATCAATCTGATTTTGGTGTTGACCATCTGGTGATGTCCATGTGTAGAGTCTTCTCTTGTGATGTTGGAAGAGGATGTTTGCTATGACCAGTGCACTTTTTTGGCAAAACTTTATTAGCCTTTACCTTGCTTCATTCTGTACTCCAAGGCCAAATTTGCCTGTTACTCCAGGTGTTTCTTGACTTCCTACTTTTGCATTCCAGTCCCCTAGAATGAAAAGGACATCTTTTTTGGGTGTTAGTTCTAAAAGATCTTGTAGGTTTTCATAGAACCATTCAACTACAGCTTCTTCAGTGTTACTATTTGGGGCATAGGCTTGGATTATCATGATATTGAATGGTTTGCCTTGGAAACGAACAGAGATCATTCTGTCATTTTTGAGATTGCATCCAAGTACTGCATTTAAGACTCTTTTGTTGACCATGATGGCTATTCCATTTCTCCTAAGGGATTCCTGTCCATGGTAGTAGATATAATGGCCATCCCAGTTAAATTCACCCATTCCAGTCCATTTTAGTTCGCTGATTCCTAGGATGTTGACGTTCACCCTTGCCATCTCCTGTTTGACCACTTCCAATTTGCCTTGATTCATGGACCTAACTTTCTAAGTTCATATGCGATATTGCTTTTTATAGCATCAGACCTTGCTTCTATCACCAGTCACATCCAACCCTTGGTATTGTTTTTGTTTTGACTCCATCCCTTCAGTCTTTCTGGAGTTATTTCTCCACTGATCTCCAGTAGCATATTGGGCACCTACCCATCTGGGGAGTTCCTCTTTCAGTATCCTATCATTTTGCCTATTCATACTGTTCATGGGGTTCTCAAGGCAAGAATGTTGAAGTGGTTTGCCATTCCCTTCTCCAGTGGACCACATTCTGTCAGACCTCTCCACCATGACCCGTCCGTCTTGGGTGGCCCCACAGGGCATGGCTTAATTTCACTGAGTTAGACAAGGCTGTGGTCCATGTGATCAGATTGGCTAGTTTTCTGTGATTATAGTTGCAGTGTGTCTGCCCTCTGATGCCGTCTCACAACACCTACCATCTAACTTAGGTTTCTCTTACTTTGGATGTGGGTTATATCTTCCTGGCTGTTCTAGCAAAGTGCAGCCACTGCTCCTTACCTTGGATGAGGGGTATCTCCTCATGGCCACCCCTCCTTACATCGAATGTGTAGTAGCTCCTGTTAGCCCTCCTGTGCCTGTTCAGTGGCTGATCCTTGGACGTGGGGTTGCCCCCTTCAGCTGCCGCCCCTGACCTCGGGCATGGGATAGCTACCCAAGAAAAAGAAATGCAAAAAAAGAAAAATGGCTATCTGAGGAGGCCTTACAAATAACTGTGAAAAGAAAAACAGTGAAAAGCAAAGGAGAAAAGGAAAGATATAAGCATCTGAATGCCGAGTTCCAAAGAATAGCAAGGAGAGATAAGAAAGCCTTATTCAGCAATCAGTGCAAAGAAATAGAGGAAAAGAACTGAATGGGAAAGACTAGAGATCTCTTCATGAAAATTAGAGGCACCGAGGGAATATTTCATGCAAAGATAGGCTCAATAAAGGGCACAAATGGTATGAATCTAACAGAAGCAGAAGATATTAAGAAGAGGGGGCAAGAATACACAGAAGAACTGTACAAAAAAGATATCATGACCCAGATAATCACGATGGTGTGATCACTCATCTAGAGCCAGACATCCTGGAATGCAAAGTCAAGTGGGCTTTAGAAAGCATCACCAGGAACAAAGGTAGTGGAGGTGATGGAATCCCAGTTGAGCTATTTCAAATCCTAAAAGACTATGCTGTGAAAGTGCTGCACTCAATATGCCAGCAATTATGGAAAACTAAGCAGTGGCCACACGACTGGAAAAGATAAGTTTTCATTCCAATCCCAAAGAAAGGCAATGCCAA
This sequence comes from Neotragus pygmaeus, assembly GCA_006410875.1. Classification (NCBI taxonomy): domain Eukaryota; kingdom Metazoa; phylum Chordata; class Mammalia; order Artiodactyla; family Bovidae; genus Neotragus; species Neotragus pygmaeus. The sequence goes on along the minus strand of SJYV01024707.1, from coordinate 161,238 downwards.
AGAATGCTCAAACTACCACACAATTGCACTCATTTCACATGCTACTAAAGTAAAGCTCAAAATTCTCCAAGCCAGTCTTCAGCAATACATTAACCATGAACTTCCAGATGTTCAAGCTTGTTTCAGAAAAGGCAGAGGAACCAGAGATCGAATTGCCAACATCCGCTGGATTATGGAAAAAACAAGAGAGTTCCAGAGAAACATCAATTTCTGCTTTATTGACTATGCCAAAGCCTTTGACTGTGTGGATCACAATAAACTGTGGAAAATTCTGAAAGAGATGGGAATACTCTGACCTGCCTCTTGAGAAACCTATATGCAGGTCAGGAAGCAACAGTTAGAACTGGACATGGAACCACAGACTGTTTCCAAATAGGAAAAGAAGTACATCAAGGCTGTATATTGTCAACCTGCTTATTTAAGTCTATGCAGAGTACATCATGAGAAACACTGGGCTGGAGGAAGCACAAGGTGGAATCAAGATGGCCAGGAGAACTATCAATAACCTCAGATATGCAGATGATACCACTCTTATGGCAGAAAGTAAAGAGGAACTAAAAAGTCTCATGTTGAAAGTGAAAGAGGAGAGTGAAAAAGTTGGTTTAAAGCTCAACATTCAGAAAACAAAGGTCATGGCATCCAGTCCCATCACTTCATGGGAAATGGATGGGTAAACAGTGGAAACAGTGTCAGACTTTATTTTGGGGGCTCCAAAATCACTGCAGATGGTGATTGCAGCCATGAAATTAAAAGACACTTACTCCTTGTAAGGAAAGTTATGACCAACCTAGACAGCATATTCAAAAGCAGAGACATTACTTTGCTGTCTAAGGTCCATCTAGTCAAGGCTATGGTTTTTCCAGTAGTCATGTATGGATGTGAGATTTGGACTATGAAGAAAGCTGAGTGCCGAAAAATTGATTCTTTTGAACTGTGTCATTGGAGAAGACTCTTGAGAATCCCTTGGTCTGCAAGGAGAGGCAAGCAGTCCAGTCTAAAGGAGATCAGGGTTAGGTGTTCATTGGAAGGACTGATATTGAAGCTGAAACTCCAATATTTTGACCATCTCATGTGAAGAGTTGACTCATCGGAAAAGACCCTGATTCTGGGAGGGATTGGAGGCAGGAGGAGAAGGGGACGACTGAAGATGAGATGGCTGGATGGCATCACTGACTCGATGGACATGAGTTTCAGTAAACTCTGGGAGCTGGTGATGGACAGGGAGGCCCGGCATGCTGCGATTCATGGATTCACAAAAAGTTAGACACGACTGAGTGGCTGTACTGAACTGAACTGATTAGGTATTTTGTTTTGAATGTGCATAAAAAGAATGAGGACAGGGATGAGGTTGGAGAGGCCTAGAAAATTTTAACAAAATAATAATAAATAAACATCAGATTCCTCTATCTGCACAAGAAACACATGCAAGTGAAAAAATCTAATGAAGTAGGCACAATTAGAGATAGTAAAATAAGTCTGATGGTTAAGTTCCATTCAATTCAGTCATTCAGCTGAGTCCAGCTCTGTGTGACTCCATGGACTGCAGCACACCAGGCTTCCCTGTCCAGCACCAACTCCCAGAGACTACTCACGTTCATTGAGTCAGGGATGCATCCAACTATCTCATGCAAACTATGTGGAATAGACACTGTGGCAAGGCTGGAAGGCATAAGCTACTACTTTGAATGGCATTACTAAGTGACAGAGAGGGGAATAGATGAAAGATCAGTCTCTGCCAAGATGTGGATCAGGGAAACATGTTTGAGTCCCCGTATTTTAGCATGTTTTTCTTTGAGTTAAATGTATTTATTCTTACTTGATGGGTGAGAAAAGTTGAGGTTTAATAAGGTTAATCAGTTTGTTCAAAACTATACACTTATGTAATTGTTAGAGCTATAAATAGAGAAGATTCTTGAGAGTCCCTTGGACAGCAAGTAAATCAAATCTGTCAGCCATAAAGTAAATCAACCCTGTATATTCATTGGAAGGACTTATGATGCAGTTGAAGCTCCAATAATTTGGCCACCTGATGGGAAAAACTGACTCATTGGAAAAGACCCTGATGCTGGGAAAGATTGAAGGCAGGNCAGCCATAAAGTAAATCAACCCTGTATATTCATTGGAAGGACTTATGATGCAGTTGAAGCTCCAATAATTTGGCCACCTGATGGGAAAAACTGACTCATTGGAAAAGACCCTGATGCTGGGAAAGATTGAAGGCAGGAGGAGAAGGGGACAGAGGATGAGATGGTTGAATGGCATCACCAATTCAATGGACATGAGTTTGAGCAAGTTCTGGAAATGGTGAAGGACAGGGAAGCTTGGTGTGTTGCAATTCTTGGGATCACAGAGTCAGACATGACTGAGCAACTGAACAACAATTGATAGATTAAAACTTGGGTGTGCCTATACCCAAAGCCTTTGCTTTTCTTCACTTATGAGCAAAGCATGAGTTGATTCTGCAAATGAGGGAATTATAACCTGTGATGATTTTTGAAATAATCAATCAGAGATTCAGCTGATTCCAGTCAGATCTTGTCATGAGACGAGAAAAGACACAGAGAGAAAGTGAAAGAGACCAAAAAAAAAAAAAAAAAAAAAAAGACAGAGAGAGAAATAAGACAACATCAGAGGAAGAGAACAAAACTCTTGAAAGTCAGGTAAATGATTTCCATTTTTTGATATTTTAATATATTTTAGATACTTATTGTATTAATTAATCAACACATTATGTTAATTCTATTGCAAGCTTAGTCTCTCAGTCCTGTCTGACTCTGTGACACTTTGGACTGTAGCCCACCAGGCTCCTCTATCCATGGGATTTTTCAGGCAAGAATATTGGAGTTGGTTGTCATTTCCTCCTCCAGGGGGTCTTCCTGACCAAGGGATTGAACCCATGTCTCTTATATCTCCCATATTGCAGGCAGATTCTTTACCTGTTGAGCAACTGGGAAAACCCAATGTTAATTCTATTACAGTTTTATAAAAAATTTCAACCAGAATATATCTTTATCATTTCTCATGTTGAGTATGGTTAGCTGCTGCATCTCCCAGATGAGTCTAACATTGTTTGCTTAGATCCATGGTCCCCATTCACAGGGGGAATTTTAAAATATTCTGATGCCTAGGTAACATTGCTTGTCAATTAAATCAGAAATTTTGAGTAGGATCAGGTGCCAAGGTCCTGCCCCGGTGGATCCAGGGAATTCGAGGTGGGGATGGAGTCAGTGAGGAAAAACTTATTTATTTAGAAATATAAAGAGAGATTAGGGAAGAATAGTGTACTAGGAAAATTAGTGGAGAAAAGAGGCTGAATAACTTTGTTTATGTGGAAAACCAATAAAGTTCCAACACAAGGAACTTGCACCATCTACGTAGGCCACTGGCACCTGCTTGAATAGCAGAGGGTGCCCCACTTTGGGGTCCCTCTCGCATGGATCTTAGAAGCCAGGGCACATAAGTATACACGGTGAGCCTCCATGCTCCAGATGGGAATTCAGCCAGAAAAGAATGACCTGGGGGAGCCAAGCATCAGTGCCAGACCCACGACCCACAACTTTATTTTCAAAATCAGCTTATATACCCCCAAGTTGTACATAAATAAATAATGAAATATGCAGAGTTATGCAGGGGCAGTGGTCCTGATCCTCATTGAGACCAGGCTTTCTTTTTGCATACCTTCCTGTATACAAAAGGTCCCAGGTGGTTTTATGTCATCTTCTGGCCAGGGGACATGTTAACATTTTTATGGCTCTCTTCCTAGATAAATNGCAGAGTTATGCAGGGGCAGTGGTCCTGATCCTCATTGAGACCAGGCTTTCTTTTTGCATACCTTCCTGTATACAAAAGGTCCCAGGTGGTTTTATGTCATCTTCTGGCCAGGGGACATGTTAACATTTTTATGGCTCTCTTCCTAGATAAATAATGTCTATCAACCAGAAAACTCTTTTTCCCTTGAAGTGTTTTTTCTTTAATCTGCATCACCCTCAAAGTACTAAATAAAGTTACATTCCTGTAGAACAAAGGTGCAGTGGGTTATAACAAAGAAAGTACTTAACTGGAAGATCTAATGTTGCTAATACCAGGGCTTCTACCTGTTTTTTCTATATACCAACTATATCGACAAATGAAAGATATGAAAATTTGGCAGCAAGTATTGGCTCAAAGAATGAAACCCTTAATCAGTCCTATTCTAATGATTTTGACTCCTCAGAAGCCCCTACATTCCTAGGATGTTTGAAGCTTCCTGTGCCTCTTGTGGTCAGGAGGCCACAAACAATCACATGCACAGCTGTAAGAGTCCAGCAGGCAGGGTAGAAAGCCATAAGAGGGGTTTTTGGATTGAAACACTTTTATTACGCCCAGGAGATTTATTATCTAAAAGCTCTAAATTAACTTTTTCCAGAAAAAGGTGGTGGGGGGACAGCACCCTGTTAATGTCAGAAGAGTAGGTGGAAAGCATAACACAGTAAAGCAGGCAGACTCTGGTTTTGGGGGGTAGATGCACGGGAACAGGGGGTCTCCTGAGGCTCGATCCCTCCTTTGTGTATGACGAGCCTCCTTCCTCATGACCTTGCCATGGGCAGAAATCCTCACACTGGCTCCCAGCAATCAGGCATAATAATTAAAAAATTCCCAGGGAGGACTTTCCTTGTGGAACGGTGGATGGAAATCCACCTGCTAATGCAGGGGCCATGGATTCCATCCCTGCTCCAGGAAGATTCCACATGCCATGGAGCAACTTAGCCTTTGTGCCACAGCAACTGAGCCTGTGAGCTGCAACTATTGAAGCCACAAATCTATAGCCTGTGCTCTGCAATAAGAGAAGCCCACACACCACAACAAAGAGTAGCTCCTGCTCACTGGAGCTAGAGGAAGCCTGCATGTAGCAATCAAGTCCCAGCACAACCAAGAAAAATAATTTCCCAGGTGATCCTAATGTGCAGTAGTATTGGGGAATTAGCAGTTTACTTGAAAATGTACTTACTTTTATTTTATCTTAAATTTATCTTAATTTCATGTTTTCCATATACAGGTAGATATCAGATAGTTTTGCTTAGATCTTAGGATTTAAACTCTGTGTAAACCTTAATTCCAAAACCAGCTCTGGTTTCATTCTTTTACATGTGGTTGATCAGTTTTCCCAGCATCACTTGTTAAAGAGATTGTTTTTAATGCATTGTATATTCTTGCCTGCTTTGTCAAAGATAAGTTGTCCATAGGTGCATGGATTTATCTCTGGGCTTTCTATTTTGTTCCATTGTTCTATATTTCTATCTTTGTGCCAGTACCATATTGTCTTGATGACTGTGGCTTTGTAGTAGAACCTGAAGTCAGGCAGGTTGATTCCTCCAATTTCATTCTTCTTTCTCAAGATTGCTTTGGCTATTCACAGTTTTTTGTATTTCCATACAAATTGTGAAATTATTTGTTCTAGCTCCGTGAAAAAAAAAAAACATTGATAGCTTGATAAGGATTGCATTGAATCTATAGATTGATTTGGTAGTATACTCATTTTCACTATATTGATTCTTCTGATCTATGAACATGGTACATTTCTCCATTTATTAGTGTCCTCTGACTTCTTCTACCAGTGTTTTATAGTTTTCTATATATAGGTCTTTAGTTTCTTTAGGGAGAAAATAATAGCAAATGAAGCAACTGGCAAACAACTAATCTCAAAAATATACAAGCAACTCCTGCAGCTCAATTCCAGAAAAATTAATGACCCAATCAGAAAACGGGCCAAAGAACTAAATAGACATTTCTCCAAAGAAGACATACAGATGGCTAACAAACACATGAAAAGATGCTCAACATCACTCATTATCAGAGAAATGTAAATCAAAACGACAGTGAGGTACCATTTCACACCAGCCAGAATGGCTACAATCCAAAAATCTACAAGCAATAAATGCTGGAGAGGATGTGAAGAAAAGGGAACCCTCTTGCACTGTTGGTGGGAATGCAAACTAGTACAGCCACTATGGAGAACAGTGTGGAGATTCCTTAAAAAACTGCAAATAGAACTGCCTTATGACCCAGCAATCCCACTGCTGGGCATACACACCGAGGAAACCAGAATTGAAAGAGACACATGTACCCCAATGTTCATTGCAGCACTGTTTATAATAGCCAGGACATGGAAACAACCTAGATGTCCATCAGCAGATGAATGGATAAGAAAGCTGTGGTACATATACACAATGGAGTATTACTCAGCCATTAAAAAGAATACATTTGTATCAGTTCTAATGAGGTGGATGAAACTGGAGCCTATTATACAGAGTGAAGTAAGCCAGAAGGAAAAATACCAATACAGTATACTAATACATATATATGGGATTTAGAAAGATGGTAATGATAACCCTGTATGTGAGACAGTGAAAGAGACACAGATGTATAGAACAGTCTTTTGGACTTTGTGGGAGAGAGAGACAGTACGATGATTTGGGAGAATGGCATTGAAACATGTATAATATCATATATGAAATGAGTCACCAGTCCAGGTTTGATGCATGATACAGGATGCTTGGGGCTGGTGCACTGAGACGACCCAGAGTTATGGTATGGGGAGGGAGGAGGGAGAGGGGTTCAAGATGGGGAACGCATGTATACCTTTGGTGGACTCATGTTGATGTATGGCAAAACCAATACAATATTGTAAAGTAATTAACCTCCAATTAAAATAAATAAGTTTATACATAAAAAAAGAAAATATGTAGTTTTTTAAAAATTCTAGCTCAAACAGATAATACAGTTCAAAACATAGTCTGATCATATTCCAGGGTTTACAAACCTAACACGTCCCTTGGGAGATAAATGACATGAAATTTACTATGTTGTCATATTTTATAATGTACTTGGAAATAAACTGTTGAAAAGTTTTGCAAAAAACAAACAAACAAACAAAAAGCTCTGACACTCCCTTGAGCATGCTACTTTAAATTACTAAATTTTTGTTTTCTTATCCATAAATAAATAACTTCCATTTCCCAATGGCCTTCAGTATTATATGAGATGATAGATAGAAAAGATCTGGTACAGTACCCCTCTATGGTGCTCAGGTAACATCAGCCCCCTTTTTTACTTTACCCTGTTTAATGAAATAGAGTTTGCTAACAAAAGCCTTTTATCCCAGGTTCCAGAGCTAGTTAAAAGCATAACAAAGCCTAGAAGCTTTCCAGCATCCTTCCTTCAAGCATTGTTTTCATTATAAAATTTTAAAGGTAGCTGGAGGAACAGTAACAACAGTAAAAACTAATTGAGAGGAATAAATAAACCTGTATATGGGTTTCCACCCTTTTGCCTGACAGTCCCCAATATGCCTCTGAATCAAGCTTAAGATCTACTTAATGTGTGTCTGCCTCATCATACTGTACATTCTTATCTCCTCTTTTGCAACAGCTTTCCCACTGAGCCTGACTTCTGTCTTGCAACTTTTACCCAACCTATTTTTTCCTCACTATTTTCTTCTTGCTCAGGGTGTTTCTTCTGTCTTAGCTTCCTTTTATCAGAATATGACTCATACGTTAAAGACCAAACAAAAATGTATCTGGTCTATGAAATATTTCTTATTTCTCCTTACTAATCTTGGCTGTATAATAATAATAATAATGATGATAATAATAAAAGTATTATATTATTAAGTTAAACATTTTCTGTTTATCCAGATGTTTACTAATTTTCTCCCCTGGGACGGGGTTGAGGGCAGAGAGAAAGATTAGAATGCAGTGCATCCTGGGGCTGGCTATTTGGGGATTTCTCAAATAAAAGAGAACATTTTATAGAGCATAAGATTGGGACAGACTGTTACAATTAAGGAAAGCAAAACATCACATAAGATTTCAATTACAAATATGAATATGCCTATAGTTTATTTCTATATGTGAAATGTGAAATAACCATTTAGATAATTCAGGCTTGTAAGTGCCCACTGCTATATCAATTTTCTAGCTATTTTGGAGAAAATGGTTATTTCTTCTTTAATTATTCACTTGATTATGTCAATTCTACAATTCATTTAGCCAGTGTAGACTCAGTCTCAACATTTTAATCCAGAGCCTGTCACTCACTTCCTCAATGACCTTGGGCAAGTCGCTTAATTTCTCCATATCTCCATTTCTTTGTCTGTAAAATTGGGATAATAATCTTGACCTCACAGAGAGGTTGCATGAATTAACTGATTAATGATTATAAAGCAATTTGAAAATACAGAACACTATATAAATGCTAAGTATTGTTATTAAGCAAATCAATTCAGAAAATCAAGATAATGACATTTATTTTCAATCTATTTCTTAAAGTCCCTAATGCCTTTGCATCTAAGCTCTGTGTTGTAAAAAAGCAGTTTAAATATTTATAACAAAACTTTCTAGTTTAACCAGTTCCTACTAAATACCATGAAGAAGAAGAGGAGGAAAAAAAAATTCTGGAGCTGGAAACTTGAATTTCTCACTCATTTTAACATTGTGTTTATTATCTAGTTTAATTTGGTGGATGGGGGGGTTGGAGGTCTGTCAATAAAATACATCTGTCTATCAGTTTACTGGAATCTTGGAATTTGAGAGTTAATATGAGCAATAAAGGCTTTATATTCCAATAACTTTGTTTAATTGATGTGGAGAAAATATTTGAGGAGAAATAATTGTTCATGTTTGTGTGGACAATTTGTGCTAGAGATGATTTCTCTTTTCAATCTTGACTTCCTAGCTTTCAGATGCAGAACAGATAACAAAACAGGAGAAACATAAGCCCATCCCTATGACCTTACTTGGAGAGACTTTTGAGTCTAAAAGCCTTAAAGATTATGATCACTTAATGTGAACTTTAAGAACTACATTGAAATAATTTGGCCAATTCCTAATTCATAAGTTGTGGAGTTTGTACATGCAGTTTTAGAGGTTAAAAAAAAAAAAACTATTAGGATTGACTATTATGCAATTTCCAACTTTAATCAACCTTTTCATTTGCTTACTTTTGTCACTTATCCTTAAAATCAGGTGACCCTGAGAATTAGGTTTCAGATTATATATAGAAATACACATTTTAAATAAAGATAAAAGAGGTAGTATAGAGTACTGATTTTCAAGTAAAATATCCCAGTTCTGTGCCTAGCTCACCTGAATAGCCTCAGCCAGATATCCTCTTACTGGGGCATGGTCCTCTAATTAATTAAATAAAATGTCAGGGTAGAAACCAGCTAGAATCTCTCAGTGCTGAGGTTCTGAATGCAGTCATGTTTGAAACCAGAGTTTAGAATTCCTCTGGTAGACAGTGGATTCTGAATAGGTCATAGACAATAAATCTGATTATAAAACCAGTCACACTTAAACCAAATGCTCATTTGAGGTTTCCTATCTTCAATGAATGCATTTGCAGATTGTTAATGCTGGAAGGAATATTAGAGATCATTTAATCTGATTCTCTCATTTTATGTTGAGAAAACTGAAGTCTTGAAATATTAAATAAATAGTCCAAGGTCACAAAGTCAATCAATGAGGAAGCCAGGTATAAAACTAATGTGAATTCTGGTTGACTTTGCTTTTTTCTAAATCATTAATTAAGATGTGTGCTCAATTGCTTCAGTTGTGTTCATCTCTTTGTGACTCTCCTGCATCTCCTGCACTTCAGACAGATTCTTTACCTCTGAGCCACAATGGAAACCCCTAAATGACTTTCAGATGAACTAAGATGACTGAGATAAATGACAATTTTCTGTTGAGGTTAGAACTTTCATAAGCCTATAGAATAGCTAAATCTATAAATATTGCTTCTCTTGATTTTCTTCCTTATACTCTTCACATGGGCTTATTATGAAGACATGGCTTTATATATTTTAATTAATTTATTTACTTTAATTGGAGGATAATTACTTTACAACATTGTGATGGTTTTTGGCATGCATTGACATGAATCAGCCATGGGTGTCCACGTGTCCCCCATCCTGAACCCACCTCCCACCTCCCACCACACCCCATTCCTCTGTTTTGTCCCTGAGCACCAGCTTTGAGTGCCCTGCTTCATGCATCAAACTTACACTAGTCATCTACTTTACATATGCTGATATATTTGTTTCAATGCTATTCTCTCAAATCATCCTACCCTTGCCTTCTCCCTCAGAGTCTAAAAGTCTATTCTTTATATCTGTGTCTCTTTTGCTGCCTTGCATATAGTATTATTGTTACCATCTTTCTAAATTCCATATGTAAGTGTTAATATACTGCATTGTTGTTTTTCTTTCTGACTTACTTCACTCTGTATAATAGACTCCAGTTTCATCCATTTCATTAGAACTGACTCAAATGTGTTCCTTTTTATAGCTGAGTAATATTCCATTGTGCACATGTACCACAACTTCCTTATCCACTCATCTGCCGATGGGCATCTAGGTTGCTTCCATGTCCTAGCTATTGTAAATGGTGCTGCGATGAACACCCGGGTACCTGTGTCTCTTTTTTTTTTCAGTACGTATGCCCAGCTGGGGGATTGCTGGGTTGATGGCAGTTCTATTCCCAAAAGGAATCTGCACACTGTTCTCCATAGTGTCTGTATTAGTTTGCATTCCCACCAGCAGTGTAAGAGGTTCCCTTTTCTTCACACCTTCTCCAGAATTCATTGTTTGTAGGCTTTTTGATAACAGCCATTCTGATTGTCATGAGATACCTCATTGTGGCTTTGATTTGCATTTCTCTGATAATGAATGAAGTTGAGCATTTTTTCATGTATTTATAACCATCTGTATGTCTTCTTTGGAGAAATGTCTATTGAGTTCTCTTGCCCCCTTTTTGATTAGGTTTTTCATTCTTCTGATATTGAGCTGCATGAGTTGCTTGTATATTTTGGAGATTAGTTCTTTGTTGGTTTTTTTCATTTGCTATTATTTTATCTCAATCTGAAGGCTGCCTTTTCACTTTGTTTATAGTTTCCTTCATTGTGAAAATGCTTTTAAGTTTAATTAAGGCCCATCATTTGTCAAAGATAAGGTGTCCGTAGGTGTGTGGATTTATCTCTGGTCTTTCTAACTTGTTCCATTGATCTATATTTCTGCCCATGCCAGTACCACACTGTCTTGATGACTGTAGCTTTGCAGTATAGTCTGAAGTCATGCAGGTTGATTTCTTCAGTTCCATTCATCTTTTTCAAAATTGCTTTTGCTATTCTGGGTTTTTTGTGTTTCCATACAAATTGTGAAATTATTTCTTCTAGTTCTGTGAAAAATAACATTGGTAGCTTGATAAGGATTGCACTGAATCTATAGATTGCTTTGGGTATACTACTCACATAGTTTTTGAAAGAGGATAACTTTTTCCAAAATAATAAGACTCAAGAGTCATACTGTCTAAAATAGCATCATCAATACTCACCTTTATCTCTGATGGCCTGTCAATAACAGGTTTCATAAGTTTTTTGCTGTATGAGTTGGGAGAAATCGGTTTTCTACTTCCTGTGAATGTTTTATTGAACAGTGGAGACCTCATAACTTTCTCTCTCTCCACCTTGGCTTTTCATAACTATCCTACAGATTAGGAATGGGTCTCATACCATTTACAGAGTAACACTTGTGAACTGAAATAAATGTAGCTGCGTTGACATCCTCTACTGAGCAGTTTGAAATATATCTTTCCATTAAGGTGAATCTTTGCATTGGCATTTGAGAACTCCTGAACCACTTCATAGGGCTTCCACTGGTGGTAAAAAACCCATCTGCCAATGCAGGAAACATAAGAGACATGGGTTTTATCCCTTGTTTGAGAAGATCCCCTGGAAGAAGGCATTCCTACCCACTCTAGTATCCTTGCCTGGAGAATTCCATGGAGAGAGAAACCTCGTTGTCTACAGTACATAGGGTGATAAAGAGTCTCATATGACTGAAGTGACAACATGCATGCACAAACTAGTTCTTATTAAAATTGAGTAGGTTTGTGAATATCTGAGGACCCACAGAATCCAATCTGTATAGCCTCACCTCACCCATTTGAAACATGGAGGAGGAGACCCCAGTAAGAACGTCCCATCTTCACAGAGGCTGGTGAACAGAAATGTGTAAATGTCATGTAGATACAGATTTGTGGATCTTCTTCAGCACCTGGTAATGCTAACAGTTTTTTCTGGATATAATGCTTGGCATTCAAGTGTGGAGTTTGTCAGCCTGGTGGAGAACACAATTTCACCATAAGATGATACAGAATAACAGATTTCCACAAATGGCTGGACACTGAAAATCTTGTTCATTTTCAAAATTTTGAATTAATAGAACAGGTATCTACCTATCATTTCTGAAATCAGAAGCCCATTGCTCAGAATGTTATTTTCATCACTATTGAAGTCTTTCTTAAGATACATCATCCCACTCACAATCCCCCATATTAATCTCCCATGGGAATCCCAGACTTGAAATATCTCACACATAAGTCACCAACTTTTCTTTTAAGCTGTTACAGTCAATGAACGAATTTACTAAATGATTTCTCATCACCATTGGTCTCCATATATGAGTCTCTATACAAAAGGATATGTGGGTTCTAGGAAATATCTGGATAAAGTTCCTATTTTTAGATGTCTGAAATTTCATGGGAATATCATTTCTGTTAAATATCTCTGAAAAGTAGCAAATCACCACTTACAACTTAGAATAAATGAATTTATTTGAAAATATCCTAGCACAATTTTAATGATAGAGCCCAGGAGAATGTTAGACAGAAAATATCATAGAGGATATATATACATGTGTGTGTTGGGGGATGAGGGTGTGTATACTTCTGGTTTTGGACATAGAGTGAAATCAAGAGATGATCTCAACTATGTAACTTTTCTATAATCCTTCCTACCCTTAAAATCCTATTTCTCCTGTCTTGGAAGATAACCACCAGATCAGTGGTCCTCAATTCTCTTTTCATCAAAAACACAGATACCCAACCCAACCCCAGAAATTCTGATTCTGGTTGGCTTGGAATAGTGCTATGTCAATGATATTTTTTTATCTGATTCTACAGATAATTCTGTTGTACAGTAAGCATTGAGATTCATTGCACCAGACATACACCTTCCTGCTTCCATCATCAGTTTCTGGCTTCCTCTGTACTTTTCATGTACTTAAGATGGAAAGTATTCCTCTAGTGTTAGTTGCCCTCTCAGCACAGTGAAATAAGGCATTGATCTCCATACTGTACATCTTCTCTAAGTTTCACAGTTCACAGCATGTTATTAAACATGAATGCTTTTCATCAGTTTTCCAGCACCTCCATTTGAAAAGATGCACTTGAACGTCAAGCACCCAGGGTACAGTATTCCTTTGTACATTAACACCTGAGAGTAGGAAAACCTATTTAGTGGTCCATAATCATTTGGGACAGAGAAGGCAATGGCATCCCACTCCAGTACTCTTGCCTGGAAACTCCCATGGATGGAGGAGCCTGGTAGGCTGCAGTCCATGGGGTCACTGAGTCAGACACGACTGAGCGACTTCACTTTCACTTTTCACTTTCATGCATTGGAGAAGGAAATGGCAACCCACTCCAGCGTTCTTGCCTGGAGAATCCCAGGGATGGCGGAGCTGAATGGGTTGCCTTCTGTGGGGTCGCACAGAGTCAGACATGACTGAAGTGACTTAGCAGCAGCAGCAGCAGCAGCAGCAGCAGCCATTTGGGATTAATCACTCAGTTGTGTCTGACTCCTTGTGACCCCATGGACTGTACAGTTCACCAGGCTCCTCTATCTGTAGAATTCTTCTTGAATAATACTGAAGTGGGTAGTCATTCCCTTTTCCAGGTGATATTTCCAACCCAGGCATCAAATCTGAGTTTCCTGCATTGTAGGCAGATTCTTTACCAACCAAGCCACCCTTTACAACCATTTGGGTTTAGGTTCTCTTGAGAATATACTGAGTATCATCCCACACTGAAACAGTCACACCCACTTTACCTTTCAGTGATGTCACAGCTCCATAAAATCAATCTCTTGACATCTATGGATCCAAGAACCTTGTGTTTAGAATGTATAAAATGATTTTTTTCAGGAATTAGGTTTCTAATCAGATGAAACCCTATAAAATGGCATTTTAAAATATGGGTTTTGAATTTGAGCATGGGCTTTAAAATCTATTAGTAGTTTATCTTAATCATCACTATCATGGCATTGGATAAAATATGTAATATTTTTGAGTCTCAATTTTCTTATATTTTAATTAAGGGTAGTAATATCCATCTCTAAAGATTTTATTGATATTTATAAGAAATCATGGATCTAAGTCATTTAGCAGAGCACTTGGCCACAAAGACTCAGTAAATAGAAATCATGGTGATGGTAATTGACAGGAAAAATAACCCTTTAGAAAATCTAGCATGTTCTAGGTAGATATAACTTTTGGAGAGAGTGAAGAATTGCTGTTGATATATTAGGGCAACCAAAACATTTTCCCCTTCATATAATTTTGTATTTGTCTGTTTGCATCTACACAAATGGTGCATGAATATTAGGAAGCTGATCTGAAGATGGAAATACATAAAAACTCACTATAGTAAGTTCAGCAGAAAAACGGGACAGTCAATGGAACAGTAAGAGCATGAAACAGATTAATGAGGACTAAGAACAAAGGGTTGGAATCTGATACAGAAACCAAATCTTTTGCCCTCTGCTGCTCCTGTTTGGTTCATCATGGCTTAGGATGACGTAGTCTTGTATGAGCCCATTAAGTAGCTCTCTGGAGTTGACTGTCTACAGCTGGCTGCTGGGAAGTGCTAAATAGAGTTAGGTAAGACCCCTCCTCTCTATTGGTGGAAGAAAGGCCAGAAGGTCTGAGTTTGGGGATTTAGAATGTTTATTCCTAACTAAGATTGTCTTCTAACACATGACTGATCTTTAGGCATGAGAGTAGAAAATAACCACGCCTGGTCGCCATGCCCCTCTGATGGAATAGGGCTGCTTCCTGCAGTTTAAGCACCAGAATAGGAGCACAGACTCCAGGGGGCTCATAGATCCATAGTGGGAAACATGCAACAGCTTGCATTTGTCACCTATACCTTGTTTTTCATAGACAAGTCATAATATTGGCTCCAAAATGGAAAACACACAACTCTAAGCTTGGTTTTGGCAGGCAAATGAAAATGAAAAGAAGATATCCACCCTTTCCTTATGGAATGTAAACACCTCACTTCTGGGCAGAAATTTACATCAGATTTTCATATGTTCAAAGGAATGTATATAAGTTACTCCTCAGACATTTATCTACATATATTTAAATTTTGATTGACAATTTTGAACCAGCTTATAAATGGCCTTTGATTTTTTGATACACACTTTTTTTTAAATCAGTTTCATATAATAGAATTTGGGCTTATAATGTATTTTTTTCTTAAATTCCTGGATTATTAATTTGAGTGTGTCATTCTGATATGACTGCAGACTGCCACAATGAAGTCTGAGAGCAAGGCTGAGCAGTTCCATTACACAAGTGTCTAATGGCAGGAAAGGACATTGAGGAGGAATGTGGAGGAGCAGGGTTTGGATTTTAATGGAGCCACTTGTCCAGTCTACACTATTTGACCTGCTTTCTGCTTCATACAGGCCAGGCTCATGCAGCTAAGTAAAAAGCAGACTGTAGGTAAAAAATCAGATACCACTTCTTAGCTAGAGATTTCCATGGCAAATAATGAAAATATAGACCCACATACATGAGTGAACCTGATTCAAAGACTGTTAGGTTTTTATATATTACTGTTTACATCCAATTATTCAGTCAACCTCATAGAGGCAGGGTTACAAGATGGATGCCCTTTTCATGTTACCTTTCTGAACTTTTTTTAACATGATGAAAAACAGATACCCAGATATGGAGAGAGTGAAGTGAAAGTTGTTCAATCATGTCCTACTCTTTCGAACCTCCTGGACTATACAGTCCATGGAATTCTCCAGGCCAGAATACTGGAATGTTTAGCTGTTTCCTTCTCCAGGGCATCTTCCTGACCCAGAGACTGAACCCCTGTCTCCTGCATTGGCAGATGGATTCTTTACCACAGAGTCATCAGTAGAAATCTAGCGGATGCCAAAGACGACTGCAGATAAGGAAGAACAGAGGAAATTTCTACTTTTTCCTATCCATTGTTTCGTATGTCTAGTTGAATCCGGAGAAGGCAATGGCAACCCACTCCAGTACTCTTGCCTGGCAAATCCCATGGATGGAGGAGCCTGGTGGGCTGCAGTCCACGGAGTCGCTAGGAGCTGGGTATGACTGAATGACTTCACTTTCACTTTTCACCTTCATGCATTGGAGAAGGAAATGGCAACCCACTCCAGTGTTCTTGTCTAGAGAATCCCAGGGATGAGGGAGCCCAGTGGGTTGCCATCTATGGGGTCACACAGAGTCGGACACGACTGAAGTGACTTAGCAGCAGCAGCAGTTGAATCCATTAATGACCAAACAGATACAGCCACACAAATAAAAACCCTAAAATGCACCCCAAGGATTTCTAAGACTGAAGGGTATGAGGAATTAATTCAAATTCTTCCCATTGCTGTGCCTTTTTCCTTTTGGAGTTCCAAGGTCTAAATAATTGCATAGAGCAAATCAAGGGAAAATAGGGCCCAGCTGCCTATGGCCTTTGTTGATGAATAGGGCTCTAAGTCAGTCACTCAGCTGTTTTATTACTTGTCTTTAAGGCTGATGAGTCCCAAGCAGACCTGCATCACTGAATTCTCAATAAAGGGTTAGTGCTTGTCCTGCAGAATAATAAGAACTGCTAATGACACCAATTAAGAGCTGTAAATGTCATTTATACTTGTTTGTTATTTTTCAAATCAATAAGGCTGGAAAGACACAGCAGCCTGAGATAATTTAGATTGGAGCAGTTTGTGGGGACATTTTAATGGATATATTGCAATCAGGATTCTAGTTCTTTGTGAAGAAATTGCATTCCTAGTTGGGTCAATTCTGATACTTATTTAAAGCAGAACTTAGGCCCCAAATAATTAAACATAGAGGGAAATATTTAGGGCGATAAAAATGAGAGACAAGTATATATCTGTCTTAATTATATTCATTAAATCCCCACTTTGAAAATGCCCCCATTTTATTTGAGAAGGAATCTTCAAATAGAATAATGAGTAATTTAATAAAAAGGGACAAATATATTCAGGAATAAAAAAAAATTAGTAATACAGACTGTAACACTATGTTCTGATGCTGTATGAATTGCAGAAACATATATTTTTATAAAGTCCTTACTCTTTTGCCAAATGTCAATAGTATACTTATAACTGGTGCATTCAAAAGATTGTGCAAGTTGTGTGTTAGGTATTAGTTTTGCTAGAGTATGAGGTAGTCAGACAGAAAGAACACTAGAGGTATGTGTTTCCTTAATTCCAAAAGTAACACAGGAGTCTCATTTCTCACTGGGGCCCTGTTCTAGTAAGAGGAAACTATTAAACATTTCACTGACGAAGCAGCAACCAGGGACAGCCAATCCATTCCCCAAAAAATGACTGGATTGTACTAATAATCATAGCTGAAGGGACATGGCACCAAAAAAATCTGAGAATAACTAACCAAATGAAATTCTGGGTGCCTTTATGAATGTGTTCTTAAAATTTTGTATTAGAATTTGGGATGTTGACACAGGTTATAAGAAGCAGCACATAAAACTTAAAATTGCCTCTTCTAGTTATTTGTGTCTATACTCCTTATCTGAGTAGGTTTTCTTCTATGTTTGAAAAATCAGATTTAAATGGTTAACTTTTGAAGCTTTGATTTTAGTTACTTTGAACAGGACAGTGAAATGACAAAGTAAGAAAAAAACCTTAAAAGTACAGCTTAGAACACTACTATTTAAACTATCATTTTGCAAGAAAATATACCTGACAATAAAATAATCAGTTAAAAATTTAAAATTTCAGATACTAAATTTATTGTCAATGCATGGCACTCATTATCCAGTTTGATTATTTACACTGAGGAGAAGCATGGGCATTTAAGGCTGTAAATTAAAATAATTTTTAAAATTAGCTGTTTTTTAAAGTCAAACACAATGATGCAGTAGGAATAATTAAAGTTTACAGTGGTCCTACTCTACCCATATTTCATTTCTGGTTGATTCATTGATACATATATCATTGGCCTTTTGTGAGTTTCAATAATGTGATATCATAGATAAGAGAAATAACGAAAAAAAAAAAGCCAAAAACTGACTTAGGCATCTGTCTTGGAATTTGTAGTTGTTCAGTTACTCAGTCCTGTCCGACTCTTTGTGACTCCATGGACTGCAGCACGGCAGGATTACCTGTCCTTACAATCTCCCAGAGCTTGCTCAAACTCACGTCCATTGAATTAGTGATGCCATCCATCCATTTATCCTCTATCATCCCTTCTCCTGCCTTCAATCTTTCGCAGCATAAGAATCTTTTCTAATGAGTCAGCTCTTCGCATCAGGTGGCCAAATTATTGGAGCTTCAGTTGCATCATCAGTCCTTCAAGTGAATATTCAGGGTTGATTTCCTTTAGAAGTGACTGGTTTGACCTCCTTGTGGTCCAAGGGACTCTCAAGAGTCTTCTTCAACACCAAAGTCCAAATACAACAATTCTTCGGCATTCAGACTGTGGTCCAACTATTACATTCATACATGACTACTGAAGAAACCATAGCTTTGACTAGATGGACCTCTGTTGACAAAGTAATATCTCTGCTTTTTAATATGTTCTCTAGGTTTGTCACAGCTTTTCTTTCAAGGAGTAAGTGTCTTTTAATTTCATGGCTGCAGTCACCATCTGCAGTGATTTTGGTACCTAAGAAAATAAAGTCTCTCACTGTTTCCATTTTTTCCCCATCTATTTGCCATGAAGTGACGGGACTGAATGCAATGATCTTAGTTTTCTGAATGTTGAGTTCTTAAGCTAGCTTTTTCACTCTCCTCTTTTACTTTCATCAAGAGACTCTTTAGTTCCTCTTTGCTTTCTGCCATAAAGGTGGTGTCATCTGTATTTCTGAGGTTATTATTTTCTCCTAGCAATCTTGATTCCAGCTTGTGCTTCATTCAACCCAGCATTTCAAGTGATGTACTTTGCATATAAGTTAAATAATCAGGATGACAATATACAGACTTGATGTACTACTTTCCCTATTTGGAACCAGTCCATTGTTCCATGTTCGGTTCTAACTGTTGCTTCTTGACCTGCATGCAGATTTCTCAAGAGACAGGTAAGGTGGTCTGGTATTTCCATCTTTTGAAGGATTTTCCAGTCTGTTGTGATCCACACACTCAAAGGCCTTAGTTTAGTCAATAAAGCAGAAATAGATGTCTTTCTGGAACTCTCTTGTTTTTTGATTATCCATTGGATGTTGGCAATTTTATCTCTGGTTCCTCTGCCTTTTTAAAATCCAGCTTGAGCATCTGGAAGTTCTCAGTTCACGTACTATTGAAGCCTAGTTTGAAGAATTTTGAAAATTATTTGCTATAGTGTGAAATAAGTGCAATTGTGTGGTAGTTTGAATATTCTCTGACATTGTCCTTCTTTGGGATTGGAATGAAAACTGACCTTTTCCAGTCCTGTGGCCACTGCTGAGTTTTCCAAATTTTCTGACATATTGAAGCAACACTTTCACAGCATCATCTTTTAGGATTTGNACAGAGGATGAGATGGCTGGATGGCATCACAGACTCAATGGACATGAGTCTGAGTGAACTCTGAGAGTTGGTGATGGACAGGGAGGCCTGGCGTGCTGCGATTCATGGGGTCATGAAGAGTCGGACATGACTCAGCGACTGAACTGAACTGAACTGCTAATCAGGAGGACAGCAAGGGTATTGGCCAGATGGAGAGTGATGTTGATGGCAGCGTCAAGAAAAGTCACACCTGAGGGGTCAGCTTACTACAGCTTCAAGTGCTATTTTCAACAAAAACATTGAAATAATATCTGACTATTCATAGGTAAAACAAATAGAAAAAAATGGCTTCCAATTCTATGAACATTTATCATAACATTTGCACCATCAAAACTTTTTCAGGCTATAAATAAATACAAACTGGTCCTATCTTTATACACATACTCAAGTACTTCTATATATGCACATACATTTTGTGTGCACAGATAAGCAGAATTTAGCTTTTGTTCACCAAATATTTCAGAGAATTTTTCAGATATTTAGCTCTCTTTTCTCATAGCTTTTTAAGGATATTTAATGTAATGGGGAAAAACTCCAGATTTTTTTAAATTCATTTACACTTCAATCATCCATGTTGTTTAATATTATCTATTTGATATTCAAGAGCCCTTGGGCTTTTTCAAACATGCTTTGGAAAAAAAAAATTTTTTTTAATTTTCCCATCCCTTAATATAGGAAGGAGAAGTAGCATTTTGCCAAAGGCAAGCCATAGTGAATGCCAGGGGAACAGTGTGCTACTTTACTCTGAAATTATGCATTTTGAGTAATATCTAAATTAGAAGAAAAGAGAACTCTTGGTCACTTTCTGTATGTGCTTACGTGGGCACCTCTGTTTTGAACAGTTACATATGCAATCTGTATTATCTTATGAATGTTAATTTTAACTTCATTCTAGAAAGACTGGCTATGTAGATATATGATTAGCTTGTTTCCCTCTTCCTCTTCATCCTCCTCCTCCTTCCCTTCTATTTCTCCTCCTCCTCTTCTTTCTTCTTCCCTTTTATCTTAAGAAAATAGTCATTGAGTCTAATTAATCTTTTCTCTTAAGATATTCTTTCTCATGTTGAGAAACAGAGACATAGAGCAACTTAAAAGAATCATGGGATTTTGATCTTTCAACTCGTTCATAATTTTTTTCTATTAAATATCATGCTGATAATGATCCAATCTCTAGTTTATTCCATATATGTGAGGCTCACTGACTTTGAAGGGAAGCAACATACTTTTTAAAAAGTCATCATTATTTATACACTCCTGTAGGAAAATATACAAGATTTTATAGAGTTAGAAGCCCAAGTGTTTTGGTGACCCTCTTAAAGGTAAAGAATCAAAAATTTAAATACAGAATCAATCATGAAACTTAATATTTAGTTAAATTATAAGCAAAACTATAGTATACACTCTGGAAAGTATAGAAATCCAGAAAAATAACATATTTATATTTATTATATTTATTTATTAACTGCCTGGCATAGTATTTACCATTTTCCTGAAACTTTTTGACTGCTTGATCTTTGATCATCTCTCTATATGCTAATGTTTTATAGCATCATTGCTTTATAGGATATGCAGAAAAAAAATGTCTTTGTTTTAGCAAGTTTTGAAAGATATGTGTTTCTAACCATTGATAATTTGCTAACTGAATAGTTTGCTAAATTTTCTGTCGACATCTTGTCTGTTATGTCACATAAAATGTTGAGACTACTATCTAATTTGGGTAAACATCTCCCAAGGTATTTTATTTTTCATATCAAACTATTAATGTAAAAGATGTCAGAACATTTCAGCGTCTGTGTCTGTGTATGTGCGTGTATACATGTCGTGATGAGCCTAAGATCCTTTGTGAATTAATGACACATACCAGCCAATTTATGATAAACACCCTTTTTATAGTGGCCTATTAACAGTTTTATGTTATCTTTACCAATATTTATACTTTGTATCAGATCATTAATTAATAAGAACCAGTGTAGATGCAAAGGAAAAGACTCCATTAGACAAGGACAAGTACGGGCAAAGTCATGGCCTGGGTGCTGACGAGGAGAATGATACGGTGCAGTGGAATCTCCAGAGATCTCCAGGGACGATGAGAGACGTGTGTGTGGAGCCAAGCAGGGAACTGAAGAGAGGACTGGTCACTGGACAGTGGCTCTCAGCCTATCAGAATTTGAAGATAAGAAAACGACAGGCTGTTACTAGGTTATTATCCACACGAAGTGTAGCTTTATGATTGTTTTCATTCAAGTTCTACACATCTAGTTCTTGCATATATTAGCCTATGGAACCTAGACAGAGGCAATCTAACCACACAAATGTGACTGTGTACTGTATAAACATAACATATTAAATTTGCATTGTATGTGTCTGCAAATGAACTTCTCTACTCAGATTTCAGGAAACCAAGAGCCACTCCAAGGTCACTTGACAATAATGATTTGGCAGAAGGAAAGCTGGAGTAGAAAGAGAAAGTGTTAGTAAAAGTATCTTATCTTGTAAGTTTTTCATAAAGATATGACCATGTGAATGATTGCATATCTGGCCTGCAGAAGCAAAGCTTCCTGTTGTATGAAGTTTCACTGACTTGATACTGATATGCCTCTGTCCTTCCCCTTTCTGTATCTGGCCCTGGATCTACGCTTTTGGAACTTTCAGTATGAATCTTTTAAGCATCTGAAGAGAGCTGCATGTTTTTTGTTTTTAAATCTCTTCTCTCAGATAAACATCTTCGCTTGGGCTCACACTCCAGAGTATTTAAAATGTTTCCCCTCTACTCTCGCCATCCAGTTTGCCATTGTACCTCAAAATGCAACTTTAGGAACCAAACATCAAAGGAGGCTTCTGGTGTTTATGGTTTATACATTTGTTATTTAGATTATACTTAAGGTCTGATAGAATCGCACATTGGCAACTATGTGAAGGTACAGCACACTCTCATCTACAGCTGGTGGAAATGTAAACTGGCACAATCATTGAGGGGGAGTATATTAAGAAATAGCTATTTAAATTAAAAAAAATCTGCATACTCTATGATATAGCACCAGCGCTTAATCATTTCCGCCCTAGAGAAACAGGCATATATGCAAAGTAAGTCATATAGAAGGATATTCGCCCAGCACTGTTTATGTCAGGGAAAGTTTGGCAATAGTGCAAATGTTAATTTAACAAGGAAATGACATTGAAACGTGGTGCATTTGTATTATGGCATACTGTAGAAGCAGTTGTCTTTACAGAGTGATAGATATACGGATTGATAATAGATTGATAGTCAAGACAAAATTTTCACTAAAAAGTAAGCAAAACCATCAGAATGATATACAAACCATAATGTATTTTTTTGTAAAAACCAACAGGCATAGAATATGTATAAATGTTATGTAGAACATATAGCAGCAAACAAGGAGGATTCAGATTGAGATGACTGGTTAAAGGAAATTTTTGCCATANAAAACCATCAGAATGATATACAAACCATAATGTATTTTTTTGTAAAAACCAACAGGCATAGAATATGTATAAATGTTATGTAGAACATATAGCAGCAAACAAGGAGGATTCAGATTGAGATGACTGGTTAAAGGAAATTTTTGCCATAGATGTAGACTTTTTAAATGCTTAAAACAAGGAGAACATATTCAAATAGTGTTTGAGTTACTATAATTTTCTAAAACAAAATCATGATTTTTACATGAATAAATAGAACATATAATGCTTTATTACTGTTCCACTGCTTATTCACACACACACACACACACACACACACACACACACACACACACCTCAGGAGAGGCTTTACATGACAAGTAAAACAAACAAATTAAAAATTCTAGATTTAAAGTGCACACATACACCAAGTACACACAAACTCCTTTTTAGTGACTCAGAATCATAAAGTCACGTCATCTGGCATAAAAAGTTGTTATTGAGATAATGTTAACCTGACAAGAATCACATGGGAGTCTCTGGTGTGGTTTCAGACTTTAACAAAAAATCTATTTTTTTTTTCTGTTAAATCTTGGGCTCTCTGACCAAGAATAGATTCCAAAATATGTATTTACACAAATGAGACTGGACAGGTGGGGAGATGCAGGGCAGTAGATGCAAGCACTGGTGGGGAAGCCTGAGATGAGCACCTCCTGCTCTCTGGTCCATGTCCTCATCTACACCATGGGCTGTACTCAGCCACACACACTTCGTGGGAACATTGTAAGGGTCACAGAACAGGATATATGTAAGCTCTTCTGAAAGTACAAAGTGCTTTATGCATGCCAGGCATCATTTCTCTCAACTTGGTGATTAACCCACAAATGAAAGATTGTTATATATCTTTACTAACCATAAAAATGAGAGAAAGGGAGTCCACACCTGCTTGATGAATAGTGACTGAGCTCCATGATGTCAGAAGCCCATGACCATGTCCATGGCATTCACAAGTCAGTTGAATGAAAACAATCACCCTTTAGGTAGACTTTGTGAGATTTTTACTTTTGTAAACAAGGTCAGTTGAATAGCCAATGCTGGGCAGTATGAACTTAAAAATAAGTAATGTTATCTTTATGGCTACCCTTAAATTATAATCAGGAGAGTCTTGTTCAAATGATACTTGCTCCTCTGAATGTCCAAAGTCTGAAACCAGTCAGAGAGGAAAAAATATTCATCAAAGGATTTTTTAACTGGTAGTATATTTGACCTAGATTTTAAGATGATTTACTCTCTTCCTCTCTCTAACAAAATAATAGCTTCTCTGTTCTTTTCTTTTGCTCTCAAGCCTGAAGATGATTTGTGCCAAATAGAGAAGATCTGAATCTACGGCTTTAAGGTTGTTTTATCATAGTTTTCATTTTTAATCTGTAGATAATCCTAATATAATGGACTGGGAATCAGTATTTATAAATGAATTTTAGTCTTTTATAGCTGATCCATTAACAAACCCCAAATTTATTGAGCTATAAAAGTTGGCCCAAAGCTATGGCGTGTAGTATAGTCTTATAGTTCCCAGTTGAATCACTAGGTGCTGTAGATATGTTGCTTCTCACTGCACAAGTGCTCTCNGTTTAAAAAATTGTTCAGAACTGGTTACAAGAAAAGAATAAAGTGAATGAAAAGGTCAGGTGAACCATCCCATAGATAGCAATTATGCTATCTGGAAAAGAATATAAGAAAACAAATATTTAAAAGTACTTGAAAGCATCCAAAAGCAGGCAGAGGTCAAGGAAAGTTGTTTTTTTTTTGAAAACGGCAATGGAGAAGGGGTAAGGGTTGAGACTCTATGGTTTTCTCTTTTTTTTATCATTCTCTGAAGAAAAGTCATATTTCATTAATCCTCAAGTTCCTTCGAAGATTAATAATAAAAGCTTAGTATATATTATCAAGAAGTCCAACTGTAGGGCTCACAGAAAACTCAAATGAGTTTAAGGTGAGTTTGCTTCTTTTTCATTGGTTTCATCATCCATAACCTTTTCTACATCTTCTACTTCTGGAATATAAAACTGCAGCAAGTTCTGAATTCCATTTTTCAGAGTAATGATTGAACTGGGGTAGCTGGTACAAGAACCGTGGTGTTTCAGCTGTACGATGCCATCTTCAAAGCCTTTATAGATTACATCTCCTCCATCTTCCTGCACAGTTGCCCCTATTCTAGTATCTGCTGCTGCTGCTGCTAAGTCACTTCAGCCATGTCCGACTCTGTGCGACCCCATAGACGGCAGCCCACCAGGCTCCCCCATCCCTGGGATTCTCTAGACAAGAACACTGGAGTGGGTTTCCATTTCCTTCTTCAATGCATGAAAGTGAAAAGTGAAAGTGAAGTCACTCAGTCGTGTCTGACTCTTTGCGACCCCATGGACTGCAGCCTACCAGGCTCCTCCNGCTCCCCCATCCCTGGGATTCTCTAGACAAGAACACTGGAGTGGGTTTCCATTTCCTTCTTCAATGCATGAAAGTGAAAAGTGAAAGTGAAGTCACTCAGTCGTGTCTGACTCTTTGCGACCCCATGGACTGCAGCCTACCAGGCTCCTCCATCCATGGGAGTTTCCAGGCAAGAGTACTGGAGTGGGATGCCATTGCCTTCTCTGATTCTAGTATCTAACAATTCCTTAATCATTGCCACAACTTCATCATCTTCTTCAGATTCTGATTCTTCTAAAGGTGTTTCCTCAGTAACTAAAGGTAAGCCAGATGAAAAGAATCCATAATTGTAGCATAGATATCTGGTTTCAGTAAATTCCAGTCTAATTCTTCATTTTCCTTTGTAACAGTGATGAAATCTGGTCCAAAAAAGACACTTTTTACTCCCTCAATCCTAAATAACTGCCTAGCCAGAGGGTAGCAAAATGCTATAGCTGGTGTGGGAAAATCCATGGTCCTTGTCTCAAGAACTGGTTTTCCTGGAATAAACTTTGTACTGTTGGGATTTGGAGTATCTTGTGTTTGAACAGACACGTATCTCACTGGGTTCCCTAAGGTTGCAGGGAGTGGGAAAAGTGGTCTTTGGGCAAACTGATGCAGAAGCTGTTTCTTAATGGATTCATCACATCACAAAATAACACATGGCAGAGGCAGCAGCTCCCCAGCCCAGCTGGCCACCGCTGCCATCTTAGTCCAAGTGTGCAGGCGTAGGACAGGCTGCTCTCCTACCCACCCCCCACTCCCCTGTCTTCTAAATCTATGGTTTTCTTATTGTAGTGTTAGTGGCACAGTCATGTCTAGATGTGTATAAGAGACAGCCTTAGGNTATATAAACTTTCTCCTGATATTTCCAATAAATAGAGAGAGGGTCTTCAATGTTCTAGTCACAAACATTTAGATGCCAAATAAAGCCAGGTGTTCAGTAAATTCAGATTAGTCAATGTGTTGTATGGAGATATGTATGCCTCTCCTTCTAAATGAGCTCAGTCTAAGAGACTCTTTTCCTTTTCCTTTACTTTTCCTTTCCACTGAACGGTTTGTAATAACAATAAAGCAAAAGAGAAAACATTGAAATTGACCAAGATTAACTTAGTTTTATTCTCCTTGGTAAGATTCTACCATGACAGTTTTTACTTTATAAAGCTGCAACTTCACTATAATAGAGAGACAGCCCAAGTCACTAGTTGTGCCTTTTTTGGTGAGCAACTGAGTTGTAATGGAAGCTGAACACATATACTAAGGAGTATAAACTGAGAATTAGCTATTGTTTTTCACCTGGCAGAGTCTGGACTGGAAAATTTTAAACCAAAGACAAATTCTTATTTTATAGTCAAAACACTCCACATTTTATCTCTACTCCAATATATAAAGCAGTTTCTCTGATTTCCCTTAAATTATCTCATCTTTATTGATGAGGTTAAAAATATGTTTTTACTATAATCCCCAGATCTATATTGTCTCTCATTGTTAGAAATAGGGACAAACATAATAAGCACATATGAACATCACACATGCTACTTAATTAGCCCAGCAAGAAACAAACAAACAAAAAAATCCAATTGTCTTTGTCAACCTTATAAAGATGTTTGATACATAAAATTCAGAATAATGAGAATTTATATTCCTTCTCAAAATTGATTGTTTTGTTGATGCTCAGACACCAACAGAATGGCTCTCGTATAGCATAAAGTTCTAAAGAGAATCATTTTGTACTTGTTTTCCAGATAGGGACTTCTGGATATTTATATACAAATACCATGTTTGACTGAAGTTATGATCTCAATTTAGTAAAATAGTATGAGAAGTTGCTTTTGCTTATTTGATATTAAATCATCACTCACAGGCCTTCTCACTTACAAACTGATTATTTTGACTTCATAAATACATAGAGACATGCTAAGAATGTTTGATAGTTTAAAACTTTTGTGGTAGTTCAGCTAAGTGACAACCAAAAATTACAGAGCAATTATTCTATACAAAAATAATTTCATCCACAAAGATATAAGAAAACTTCCCTTTGAGGTAATTTTCAATCAAATTCAAATAATCATATCATTTGGAGGTACTGTAGGTGTTTCAAAGATATATAAACCCTTTCTTAACCTAAGAAACTTATCTAGCATTCATGTAAATGTGTATGCACAGCATATGACAGAGATAACAATGAATTTGAGAATTTTTAGTTGGGAAATTGGAAGACTCCATTCAAAAACAGAGAATAAATTCCACCAATTAGTTAAAGAAAGGGATAAGCATCCAGAAAACCATCCTAATAATACAGACATTTCATAGTAAAGAGACAGGAAAGAAAATTCTACCGTGGATTTCTGAAGCCCCAAGTCTCAAATGTGAAATATGCCAACCATCTTTAGTTTTCAGTATTATCATGATCACAAATGCAATGGTGTTTAAATATGAAGATGAAAACTGAATTGGATGTCCAAAATGTTATAAATGAACATGAGATCTGCCATCCCAGAAGAGAGGAATGATCTATATTGTTATTATCCTGAAGAAGAAGGCGATTTATATAGCACTGACAGTGCACTCAGCTCTGTACGGTGGGCGGGTAATACCTGTTTCGGTTCAGTGGGCTTCCTGTCTAAATAAAGCTGAAAGCAAAAGAGGACAAAGACAAAAACTAAATTCATCATCAGAGTTACAGATCTGCTCTCATCCAGTCCACTAATCCAACTCTATATGTCTTTACCCACAGGTGTCACCAAGAAAGTTTATAGAGAAAACGGGTAACATCTAACCTTCCTACGCCAGCCCAAAATATTCCCAGATTTAGCACTCCCTTCCCACATTTCTTTGTATCTCACCCTAATAACTGGAGCTCCTCTGTTCTTTTCTCTTCTCAGTCTCATCTGTCACCAAGTTCTGAAGATTACTCCCAAATGTATGTTCATGTCTTTTCTAATTGGCAGATGTTCCTTTGGGGCTCACAGCGATAGGGGAATAGAATGAGCAGCCCTCCTTAATGGGGGAAGGTTGACACAGTCACACAAGCCAGATTAAATCACATGATCAATGAATGACAGATGTTCCATCCCCATCAGAGCGGCATTCAGGAACCACTCTTCTTCACTCTCCCCCATGAAGTTTCTCTGTAGATTCTGAAATCTTTAAGCATGTAGAGAAGGGAATGGAGAGAGCCTCTCTGAGGAGGGCATTACTATTTATTCAAGAAATCCTTTCAATAAATATTTACTGATCTCTGAGTTGACCCTTTGGGGATGATAAAGCATTTTATCAATGGAGTTAAGTATGTAGCAGGGCNAGCATATAGAGAAGGGAATGGAGAGAGCCTCTCTGAGGAGGGCATTACTATTTATTCAAGAAATCCTTTCAATAAATATTTACTGATCTCTGAGTTGACCCTTTGGGGATGATAAAGCATTTTATCAATGGAGTTAAGTATGTAGCAGGGCATTACGGAATGAAGAATCAACATGAACACTATCATTAAAACAGTGAGTGATTGAAAGTTGCTCAGTTGTGTCCTACTCTTTGTGACCTCATCGACTAAACAGTCCATGGAATTCTCCAGGCCAGAATACTGGAGTGGTCAGCCATTTCCTTTTCCATGGGATCTTCCCAACCCAGGGATCGAACCCAGGTCTCCAGCATGGCAGGCAGTCTTTACCAGCTGAACCACCAGGGAAGCCCAAGAACACTGGAGTCGGTAGACTATCCCTTCTCCAGCAGATCTTCCTGACCCAGGAATCAACTCGGGGTCTCCTGCATTGCAGGCAGATTCTTTACCAGCTGAGCTACTAAGGGAGCTCTAGGCATTAAGGCATAGTTTTCCTATAGAAAACTGATCAGTACATTTGATTATTAATAGAACATGCAGTTGTTATCTGGCTTCTAGCTAACTTTTGTATTTTTACATGGCCATTTAAATGTTATGTGTATGTACATTCATATGGTTACCAGTAAACATGCTCTGGTTAGAAAAATTGATTGTCATGGTAAATTATTTTTTAGGTTTTCTTCTTTATTTCCTGATGGACAACTCAGTCTACAAATGGGAGTCAATGAAAAAGGGTAGTTAGGGTAGAGAGAACATGAGAAGTCAGATGATAAAAGTAAATAAATATATATATATATATATAGCTTGAAAAGTAGAGAAACAGAATGGATAACACAAGGATAGAAAGACAGATGCAGTTATCCAAAGAGTATTTAATGAAGGATCCTTTTAATCACTGACTTTGCTTGGCTTCCTTTCAGTTACTGGATTTTGGATCAACAGAAATTCCCTCAGGACCAGAGGCCTTCTCTCACCTTCCTCTCTAAAACAGCCACAATGTCACTGACTCAGGCACACATACATGAAGAAATTCGACCACAAAGCAAGGACCAGAAGGCCCATGTTCCTGCTCTTCTTTTATAAACTGTCTTCCTACCTTTGAAACTGTACTTCACATTTCAGTCCTGCCTAAAAGCAGGCTAGGAAGCTGGGTCCTTATTATTTCCACTTTTCTTCTTCTTCTTCTCTATGTACTCCTGTATTAATTCCAAGCCTGCAACCCAAGTGCCTACTCTGATTCTAAAGTTGCCTGAGCATTAATCTAGCATGGCCTCTCCTATAGAAGTATATGTGCAACATCCATGATGCATATTAGATATTAAATGTTATATAAGTATATGAGCATGACAGAAAAGAGAGAACTCACGAGCTACAGTCTGATGGGCAATCCAAAGGTACAGAGTAAAGGAAATAGGTAGAGGCCATTTTATCACAACTGATTAGTCAAAATAAGGGAGTTGGTGAAATTTATCTTTCACCCCTTATCTAATTTTTCTAGTGACTTTTATCTCCTCCTAATTACAACTTCCAAATATCAAGTGCCCTCATGCCATCAGCAACACTGATCAGTAATAAGAAAGCTGTGGTACATATACACAATGGAGTATTACTCAGCCATTAGAAAGAACACATTTGAATCAGTTCTAATGAGTTGGACAAAACTGGAGCCGATTATACAGAGTGAAGTAAGCCAGAAAGAAAAACACCAATACAGTATATGAACACATATATATGGAATTTAGAAAAATGGTAATGATAACCCTGTATGCAAGATAGCAAAAGAGACACAGATGTATAGAATGGACTTTTGGACTCTGAAGGAGAGGGAGAGGGTGGGATGATTTGGGAGAATGGCAATGAAACATGTATACTATCAGGTAATAAATGAATTGCCAGTCTATGGTCAATACAGGATACAGGATGCTTGGGGCTGGTGCATGGGGATGGATGATCCAGAGAGATGATATGGGGTGAGAGGTGGGAGGGGGGTTTAGGACTGGGAACTCATGTACACCCATGGCAGATTCATGTCAATGTATGGCAAAACCAATACAGTATTGTAAAGCAAAATAAAGTAAAAATAAATTAAAAAAAAACCAGCTTAAAAGAATACATTTCAGTTGTCTAATGAAAAGAAGGTATGCCTTTGTTTATTGTTTATTCATTTGACATGAGAGATTTCCTACTGAACAGTTGGTATCTGCATGTATGTGGAGTTCAGATTAGGAAGGCAAGATTGAAATTCTGACTGTTACAGTCTAGTCATGTAACCTATATGGCATACAATTTCACCTTCTTATTAAGGTGATAATAATAGCTATTTAATGGAGCTATTTTTATTAAATGATCTAATTGCATAAAAGCACAAAGAATCATGTTGGGCACAAGGAGCCTATTAAAAATGTTAACAAAAACATCAATGTAGTTTCCCTGAATAAATGTTAATTCTTATCCTATGTTTTTTTCTTTTCTTTTTCTTTTATTTTTACTGCTTTCTTTTTATTGTTCTCTTTCTCCTCCTTTAAAATTGGGAGTTCCCATCATAGTAAAGTGTCTTCTGCTGTGAGTTCTCAGAATATATTTAAATGAAATTGAATGTTTAAGGGAGTCAGTGAATGAGTGAGGAAGTAAATTAATGCCAAATTGCAATGTCTTATCTTTCTTCCCCTTCTATTTGGGAATCTGTAATCAACTTGTGAAGTATCACCAGTCTAACACATCCATCCAGGACCAAAAACTTTCCTGTCATTTTTTAAATGAATTATTCTGTTTTGAAAGTAATATATTGCCTTTAATTCCACATTTTGTTACATCACAGATAATGCATTGCTCAATTCTCTATAGTCTTTAAAAAAGTGAATAGGTGATCCTGGTTCTGCTTTTTCAGGGCTATGAAATTTCACCATTGAAGAACAGTTAGGTTTTTTAATCAAATAACTTCTTTGGTCACACAGATAGAAGGCCACTGAAAACCAAAAGACAGTGTGGGCAATAAGTATTTAAACAAAGCTAACTATACAATGACTACTGTCAGTGGAATTCAATAAGCTTTGATGGTTAATATTAATTCAAATAGCATGCCTCTGTGAACAGGTAAGGGGCCCAAGAACCTTGAATGTTGAAAAGAACTATAGATCTTCAAAGTCAGACACACAAATGGAAAAAAAAAATTAAACAAAATTAAAAATAATAGTGTGCAATGGAGACTTGAATAATGTAAAAGACTTGGTTTGAAGCGAGGGAGTTGGACAAAGCACTTGCAAATCATTTTATTTGTAGAAAACTCCCATGGAGAGTATATTTTCTACTAACTTAATGTGCAATGGGTTGGCAGTTTCAGTTTTTTTTTTTTTTTTTAAAGAGCCTACAAGATCATCATCATCATAGGGTCAGATGTTAAAGACAAAGACAGATTTAAAATTATGAGAGACAAAAATCCAGGCAATCCTACAGAACTCCTTTAGGGGAGAATTTCTGAAGAAGGCAAAGGGTTGGTACTGAATTAAAAATTTAAACTGAGTGGAATAAGCATATGGATGCTTTACTTCAAAGGAAAGGGTCAAAACACAGTACACTGGACTGTGGCATTTCAAGTATCTTAGTTTAACATGTTGCTTGTTAGTCTTTCTAAAAGGGTGGAGGAGGGTGATAAAAGCAACTCCAGCAATAGAAGCAACACCAGGACAATAATTAGAAAACAATGCAAATTTCTTATTATACTCATTTCAGCTATCCCAGGAGAGTAAAGGGTCTGTACAATGGGGAATGAAATGGGATTCATAAACATTTTCTGATGAATATCATTATTTAATAAGGATATTTAAAATAGCATGTCATGTATTTTTCCCTATGAATTGAAGTTTAATTGGTTTCAAGTGAATCCTGAGAGAATTTCCGAAGAGGAAAAGAAACGTACATACACAAACACACAAATTTACAGCTACCGGTGGATCATTCTCAAATGATTCTACCTTCTCATGCCCAGGGACAGCTCTGTTTTCTGATAAGGAATTCCTGGGACAATCCTTCCTGGAACATATGCCCTTTTGAGAAGCTACTATTTTGTGATATGACTTTTTCCTTTGAAATCACACTGTCTCCCAGATTAAAACTGAAAAAAAATTATCTAAATAAAATTACCTAAATTATATTTAGGTATTCCTGGAGTTCCAGCAAAGGGACTGGGAATTGCCAGGTTTGAAGGTCAGTGGGAAGTGATTACAGAACTTCCACGGAACTGGGTCTTAGAGAGCAGAAACAAACCTTCATACACAACAGGACCCAGGGGAAAGGAGTAGTGACCCCTGAAAGACTGAGCCAGACTTGTTTGTGTGTGGTTGAGAGTCTCCTGCGGAGACGTGATTGGACAGTGGCCTGCCAAAAGCACTCCTGAGAGGATGGAATATTTGCATATGTCTTCTTGGAGGAGGTCACCAATAGCCCTACTATAGAGCCTGCAGACCGAACATAGAGACTACAGCAGAGCGAACTGGGCCACCTCTGGCCAATCTACAGGGAAGGAGCACTACTGAGCATGACCCTGCCCACCAGAGAAAGACCCAGTTTTCCCCATAGCAAGTCCCTCATAGCAGGAAGCTTGCACAAGCCTCTTATTCTCATCCATCAGAGGGCAGATATAAGAAGCAAGAACTGCAACTGTATGGCCTCCATAATGGAAACCATGATCAGGAAACTAACCAAAATGATCACACGGATCATAGCTTTGTGTAACTCAACGAAATTATGACATGACCCGCAGGGCCACCCAAGATACATAAGACATGGTGGAAAATACTGATAAAACATGGTCCACTGGATAAGGGAATGGCAAACCACTCAGTCTTGCCTTGAGAACCCCATGAACAGTATGAAAAGACAAAAAATATATGAAATAGGAAGACGAGTCCCCCAGGTCAGTAGGTGTCCAATATGCTACTGGGAAAGAGCAGAAACATACCTCCAAAAAAAAAAAAAAAAAAAGAAGAGGTTAAGCCAAAGTATAATATGCCCAATAGTGCATGTGTCTGGTGGTGAAGGCAAAGTCTAATATTATAAAGAGTATATTGCAGAGGAACCTCAAATATTAGGTCCATGAATCTAGGTAAATTGCAAGTGGTCAAACAGATGGCAAGAGTGAACACTGACATTAGGAATCAGTGAACTAAAATGGGGAGGAATAGGCAAACTTAATTCACATGGCTATTATATCTACAACTATGGGCAAAATCCTTTAAAAGAAATGGAGTAGCCCGAATAGCTGATGTGGAAATTTCTTTGAGATGGGAATACTAGACCACCTTATCTGCCTCCTGAGAAATTTGTGTGCAGGTCAAGAAGCAACAGTTAGAACTGGACATGGAACAACAGACTGGTTCCAAATTGGGAAAGGAGTAGGTCAAGGCTACATATTGTCACCCTGCTTATTTAATCTATATGCTGAGTATATCATGAAAAATGCTGGGCTGGATGAAGCTCAAGCTGGAATCAAGATTGCCAGGAGAAATATCAATAACCACAGATACTCAGATGGCACCACCTTTATGGCAGAAAGTGAAGGAGAACTAAAGAGCCTCTTGGTGAAAGTGAAAGAGGAGAGTGAAAAAGCTGACTTAAAACTCAACATTCAAAAAACTAAGATCATGGGAACTGGTCCCATCACTTCATGGCAAATAGATGGGGAAACAACAGAAAAAGTAACAGACTTTATTTTGGGGGGAGGGCTTCAAAATCACTGCAGATAGTGACTGCAGCCATGAAATTAAAAGATGCTCGCTCCTTGGAAGAAAAACTATCACCAACCTAGAAAGCAGATTAAAAAGCAGAAACATTTCTATTCCAACAAAGGTCTGTCTAGTCAGTTAAGGTTTTTCCAGTAGTCAAGTATGAATGTGAGAGTTGGACTATAAAGAAAGCTGAGCACCAAAGAATTGATGCTTTTGAATTGTGGTGTTGGAGAAGACTCTTGAGTGTCTCTTGGACTGCAAGGAGATCCAACCAGTCCATCCCAAAGGAAATCAGTCCAGAATATTCATTGGAAGGACGGCTGCTGAAGTTGAAACTTCCATACTTTAGCCACTGGATGTGAAAAGCAGACTCATTGGAAAAGATCCTAATGCTGGGAAAAATTTAGGCAGAAAGAGAAGAGGACAGCAGAGGATAAGATGGTTGGATGGCATCACTGACTCAATGGTCATGAGTCTGAGCGACCTCCAGGAATTGGTGATGGACAAGGAAGTCTGGCGTGCTGCAGTACATGGGCTCACAAAAAGTTAGACATGACTGAGTGGCCAAACTGAATGAAATAGTTAAGTAGAGTCTGAAATGTAGCATTTGGGTGCAATCTCAGAAATGACAAAATGATCTCCGTTTGTTTCCAAGGCAAACCATTCAATATCACAGTGATTCAATCTATGCCCCAACCACTAATTCCAAAGAAGATGAAGCTGAATGGTTCTATGAAGACCTACAAGACCTTAAAGAGCTAACACCAAAAAAGATATCCTTTTCATCATAGGGAACAGGAGTGTAAAAGTAGGAAGTCAAGTGATACTTTGAGTAGCAGGCCTTGGGAGAACAAAATGAAGCAGGGCAAATGTTAACAGAATTTTTCTAAGAGAACACACTGGTCGTAACAAACACTCTCTTCCAATGACATGAGATGACTCTATACATGGACATCACCAGATGGTCAATACCAAAATCAGATTGATTATATCTTTTGCAGCTGAATATGAAAAAACACTATACAGTTAACAAAATAAGTCCTTGAACTGACTGTGGCTCAGAGCATGAGCTCCCCTATTTCAAAATTCAGACTTAAATTGAAGAAAGTAGGGAAAACCAGTGGGCCATTTAAAGTGAAAGGAAGTGAAAGTCACTCAGTTATGTCAGACTCTTTGCAACCCCGTTGACTGTAGACTGCCTGATTCCTTTGTCCATGGAATTCTCCAGGCCAAAATACTGGCATCGTTAGCCATTCTCTTCTCTAGGGGGATCTTTCCAAACCAGGGATCAAACCAGGGTGTCCTGCAGTTCAGATGGATTCTTTATCATCTGAGACACGAGGGAAGCACAAGAATACTGGAGTGGGTAGCCTAAACCTTCTCTAGCAGATCTTCCTGACCCAGGAATCAAACTGGAGTCTCCTAGGTGGCAGGCAAATTCTTTACCACCTGAGTTACCCAGGGAAGCCAAAAGACCCCATTCAGGTATGACCTAAATAAAATCCCTTATGATTATTCAGTGGAAGTGACAAATAGATTCAAGGGATTAGATCTGATAGAAAGAGTACTTGAGAAGTATGGATGGTGGTTTATATCAGTGTATGGGAGACAGTGAACAAAACTATCCCAAAGAAAAAGAAATGCAAGATAGAAAATGGTTGTCTGAGGAGGCCTTACTGAGAAGGACTTCCTTACTCAGCTGATAAAAGAAGAGAAGAAAAAAGGTGAAGGAGAAAGTGTAAGACATACCCAACTGTCATGGCAAATAGATGGAGAAAATATGGAAACTGTGATAGACTTTATTTTCTTGGGCTCCAACGTCACAGTGGACAGTGACTGCAGCCATGAATTCAAAAGACAATTGCTCCTTGAAAGTAAGTCTATGACAAATCTAGACAGTGTATTAAAAACCAGAGAACTCACTTTAGACAAAGTCCATCTAGTCAAAGCTATGGTTTTTCCAGTTGTCATTATGGGTCTGAGAGCTGGACCATAAAGAAGTGATCCATTCAAACTATGGTGCTGGAGGAGACTCTTTAGAGTCTTTTGGACTGCAAGAAATTCAAACCAGTCAATCCTGAAGGAAATCAACCCTGAATAATCATTGGAAGGACTGATGCTGAAGCTGAAACGCCAATATTTTGGCTACCTGATATGAAGAGCAGACTCATTGGAAAACACCCTGATACTGGGAAAGACTGAAGGCAGGGGAAGGGAATGACAGAGGATGAGATGATTGGATAGTATCTCTGGTTCAGTGGACATGAGTTTGAGAAAGCTCCAGGAGATAGTGAAGGACAAGGAAGCCTGATGTACTGCAGTATATGGGGTCACAAAGAGTCAGACATGCTTAGCAACTGAACAACAACAAATACTTAGATATTAAGCTGGTCCATCAATTCCACCTAATATGAAATTTGATGGCAACCCACTCCAGTGTTCTTGCCTGGAGAAACCCAGGGATGGCAGAGCCTGGTGGCCTGCCGTCTACGGGATCTCACAGAGTTGGACACAACTGAAGCAACTTAGCAGCAGCAGCAGCAGCAGGAGCAGCAGCAGCAGTTTTCAGCTATTAAAACAGTTCTTCCCCAATGATTGCCTCCTAATAGTCAATCTTAGGTGGATCTTACAAATAGGATTCTTGATATTTGTGACTTTAAAAATTTCTTATTTAAATGCAGTTGTTCTATTAAGAGCATTTAAAGAGAATGTTCCTTTCTGTCTTGATACTGTTAATTTCATCCTAGGTAACCAGAAGTTTAGAAATAGTGTAATTTTTTGCTTTTTAATATTCTCACATTTCATCTTAAGGGTAAAACTAATCAACACTGATTAGAAAGAAATTCTTACATTAGCTGTAGAGGGAAGCATATAAGAGGCTTTCCATATGTTCTAGAAAATAGATCCTCTCTTAGCTCCTGTGATCATTTGGAAGGGGAAGGAAAAGAGTTTCTTTTTAGAGACTAATTACTCTCATTTTAGGGAGAAGGAAATGGCAACCCACTCCAGTATTCTTGCCTGGAGAATCCTGTGGACAGAGGAGCCTGGAGGGCTGCAGTCCATAGGGTCGCACAAAGCCAGATACAACTGCAGTAACTTAGCATGCATGCATGCACCAATGACATGTGAAAAATGAGAGCCATAGGGTTTTTCAATGATCAATGAGTTTCATTTTTCTATTTTTGATCCAAGAAAGCATGGACCATATCTGATTTGCTTAGGTAGATCAATACGAGATACTTAGTCATCCCTGATGAAATAAAATATTAGATTTTTACTTTCTTCAAAGCTCCTGAGTGAATCAGATTATGCCTAGCTGGGCTCATAAAGGGTAAAACTCTAATGATCTTTGTCAAATTAGCACTAGGCCTGAGATACCACTCGGACACCATAGAGTAGAGTAAAGTCAGTGGTCTCTCCTCTGGCCTGATGGACAGATATACCTCTCCCAGGGCCTGTGGCTCTCTCTCAGGTAACATTGCCTAGCCCACTTTGTCTGTTGGCCTGCCTCTTTTAAAGCCTGGCTTATAGAACGTTCAAAATCCCAACAACTTCTTAAAGAGAGTTTACTTGAGTTCATGTCTTTGTGTAAATGTGTAAATGTGCCCTGATCAAGAGGGGGAAAGAACCCATGCTATGTTTATGTCAGAACCCAGAAAGGATTAGTGTCCTTGCCCATTTTTGTCACTCAGTTATCCTAAAGCACTCACCTTAACAAATTGACTGATGCTCTCTCTTCCATTCTTCCCAAGTCTTCTGTTTGGATGCCCTGATACAATTTATAGTTGGATAGAAACAAAAAATGGCGATATGAATGGATTACCAAGGACATGAGAAATGCAAACTAACACACTAGACACCTCAGAATCTCTGGGAAATCACGATGGTTAACTTGAGACATTTGGAAAACACACAAACACACACACACACAAACACAAGACTTAAAATCTGGACTCCAGACAGTTGAAGTCCCACAAGCATATGAGTACTATTAATACCTGAGATATTTTTAAAAATAAAGTTATGGGTATCATTCATTTGATAAATGGAAATTAGGAAATATTAAGAAAATAGCCAAGAGTTATGTAATCATAGATCTGCTCACTCATACATACATTGATGACGACAGATGACACTCAAGTATTCCATTCAAGTTATTATAGAAATGTATTTAAAGACAAATGACGTGCAATTCTTGCCCATGAAATGCAAATGTCAATCACAGCTCAAGGATAACAAGACCTGTGAGGGAGGTCCTCACACCATTCCAGTGCAAAAGGAAGACAATCTTCTTCTCATAGAGAAGCAGGCAACTTCAGAAAGGAAGCACATCAAAGCTGGCATTTCCAAGATTTTTAAAAAAAGGAAGAATAAAGATGGAAACAGCATTTTAGCAAAGGCTCAGTCTCCAAATATGCATAGCAGAATCACATCTGTGTATTCTATCCATATTCTCTGGAATTGGATGATGACCATAGAGGTCCTGCAACCTAGATGCTGACCACAGGCTTCTGACATAGGTAAGAGGATTTCTCAGTTGTTTTGGTCCAGCCTCAGTTTTAGGAAGGTCCTGTGAAGCAGCTTTGAGGGTGGGACTTTTTCAGCCTACCTGCCTCACCTCCTTTGCAGCCAGACCCTTATGAATAAGAGGAGTTTTGCATGATGCTGCCCCTCTTTTCCTCACCTTTTTCTCAACAGTAGCACATCTGTCACAATAACAGATTTGGCCCAAGGCTGCATCTCATCCCTGTCTCTGTGATGCGGAGTTTTCTACAACTATCCCCAACTGGCACTTTGGTTGTCTGTGTGCCCCGGGAAAGTGGCTTTATTGTCTCTCACTTACAGATGTAAAGCTTTCACTTTGTGAGTGAGAAGGGTTGGGAAGCCCACAGGTGTTCCAGGCATGTCCCTCCACCATAGTCCCCATCAGCTCCTGCATTATCAGTAGACTTAGTCTCTGACTCTGCCCCAAACTTGCTCCTCACCACTTGGTGGGAAAGATCTTTCATGTGAATACTGCTTTTCCTTTGGCCAGGTGTTCCCAGAAATACTTGGCAATGGCTTGTTAGCCCACACTTGGACGTTGAGAGCTCTTTAAAATTTTAGCTGATCCTCACCTGCTTGTTTTGCAGCCAAGAAGTCCTTTCTATGTTCTGCCATAGCTGAGACAGATCACGTGTTCCAGCTTACCTTGGAAAGACTTGGAATGAGAAAGAATCCACTTGGTATTTTATGGTTTGGGGCTGCCTTGCTACCTCAGTGGTCACATGGGCTCAAGAAAAATATAATTTTGTACATAATCTGGGTCTTATTTATTTTTTAAGACGGAAACGATTTTCTTTGAAGCTTCCTGTAACCCAAGGCAGAAGCAGAAACCCCCTTAAAAATATTGAAAGCAGAAAATTTACAGAACTAAAAGGAGAAATAGACAAATAGCACACAGACATAGAGGTTTTACCAAATGTCTCTCTCTGTCTCAATGATGGACAGAACAAGCAGATTTTCTATACCTTATCCACATCCATATCTATCTTTTCCACAGATAAGCAATTATCCTTAATGAGTAACTGAGCAAATAATTAAGAAAGGACATATTTTTAAAATAGCACTTAGACCCTTATGACCCAGCAATCCCACTGCTGGGCATACACACCAAGGAAACCAGAATTGAAAGAGACACATGTACCCCAATGTTCATCGCAGCACTGTTTATAATAGCCAGGACATGGAAACAACCTAGATGTCCATCAACAGATGAATGGATAANTCCACATCCATATCTATCTTTTCCACAGATAAGCAATTATCCTTAATGAGTAACTGAGCAAATAATTAAGAAAGGACATATTTTTAAAATAGCACTTAGACCGAAACAATTAAACTCCTAGAAAAAAATTACTAAGAAATTGAAAGAAGAAATCAAGAATAAAAAGCTGTCAATCAAGAAATATCTCAGTCCTTCCTATTTTTCAACTATAAAACTTTCCTACTTCTCTGCCTGCTTTTGAGTCTCCACCAAATACAAGTGAGGTCAATGACTCCTTTTTTATAGCAACCTCTGAATAGGTGCTGCTTGTTTATTTCCACAAATACTGTATGAGCAACTGAATTTCTATATGTTGATTTGCAAACTGATTTCCACATGGGCAGTAAAGAGAACCTAAGAAAGAAGCAGCCATTCAGATTGGTAGGTGGTGGGTCTAAGAAGAAGAAAGCTTACATGGGAGTCTTTTCTAGGGATTCATAAGGTGATTAAAAACTTGCCTGTGCTCAACAGCATATTAAGAGCTTATAGAGAGGTTTTAATAGGGGTCAGTCACATACACTGTTCAGATGGTCTCAATAACTCATTGCTCTCTCAAGGCTACATCCTTGAAAATTACCCCAATGCTAGAAAGATGGTCCGAATACACATTCTAAGGACAGAGAGGAGGTGAGAAGCTTCCAGTTGTCTATGTCCAACTCACAGGTCAATCATCAGTCATGCTGTCTTGATGACCTCCTCTAAGACTACATATGGAAAAATGAGCCCTGACCTCCTTCCTTATAGCATGTATAAATTCCAGATGGGTCATTTATCTAAATGCAAAAGATAGTAAAAATAGTACAATAATATAGGATAATATCTTAATGACCTTGTGGTAAGCAAATATATGATTTTAAACTTTGCACCAAAAAATAGTAACACAAGAACAAAATTGTTGAATTGAACCTCACTAAATTTTAAAATCTCTATTAATTTGAGGAAATCCTTGAGAAATTAAAAATTCAGGGCTCAGAATAAAGACATTTGTCATTATTACCAATAAGATGTTAGTTATTAATAAGACTGAACATCTGCCTAACCTATGAGCCAGAAATGCACATATATATATATATATATACTCAATAGACACTAGTATAAATGAATACCAAAAGACAAGTATGATGAAGTCCATAACAACTTCATTTAGAATAGCCATAAACCAAGAGAGAGGGGCCTTCAATAGAAGAATGAAATAATATAATGAAATAATATACAGGAATGAAAATGACTAACAAATAATATATACAACACATTTGAATTTCATAATTAATGTTTGTAAAAATAAGCCAGACACATACAACATCTTTGAATGTCATAATTAATAGTTGTAAAAATAAGTCAGACATGAATACACACATATGATTTCATTTGTATTAAAGAGCAGAAAAAAACAAAAGCTGTTCTAGGAAAAAAATAGCTGTGAAGGATGCTGAAGGCATCTAGTGCCCTGAAAATTTTACCATCTTGATATCGGATCTAGTGGCAAGGTTAATAGATTTGTAAAAAATAATTGAGCTATACACTTAAGATTTATTCACTTTATGTGAATAACACACCATTATGTGTCAAGAAATAAGATTTTTATCAATTGGAGCATTTTTGCAGTGATGATGGCTTCAGGAGTGTGGTGACAATAGTATTGTAATGTTAGTCACTCAATTGTCTCCAACTTTTTGTGACCCATGGACTATAGCCCACCAAGCTCATCTGTCCATAAAATTCTCAAGGAAAGAATAATAGAGTGGGTGGCCCTTTCCTTCTTCAGGGGATATTCCCCACCCAGGGATCAAAGCCAGGTCTCCTGCATGACAGGTGGATTGTTTACTATCTGACCCACCAGGAAAGAGTTGAGAATTTAGCACAAGTTTCAGTACTAGTTGGCTTGTTGTTGCAATGTAGTCATGGGAAGTATAGCAGTATTAAGATCAAGACTCTTCCTGGGACATTATATGCCAGCGATTTTTGCTGTCTAGACTTAGTTCTTGCTCATTTTTATGAACATGTTTCTCTAGCATTCTCTTGGAGTCTATAAGCCACTCAATAACTCATATTTTCTGTATAGATTTTCTACAGTTAATTTCTGTTCCTTGCAACCAAGAATTCTAGTTTTAAAAAAAAAAAAGAAAGAAAAGAAAAGTATCAGAAGTGAAGTATCACAATATAATAGTTTAACCAGAGAATATATTGAAAAGTGAGAAGGTTTCCATATTTCAGATTGGAATGTTTGAAATATTAGACAGTAAAACAATGTTTTAACCACAGCTTTTGTATTTTGAAAGTTAGAACATGTATATACTAAGCACAACAATAGTCTAAGAAAACATTGATATCCTGGGCAGCTT
This sequence comes from Neotragus pygmaeus, assembly GCA_006410875.1. Lineage (NCBI taxonomy): Eukaryota > Metazoa > Chordata > Mammalia > Artiodactyla > Bovidae > Neotragus > Neotragus pygmaeus. The sequence continues at coordinate 118,491 of SJYV01024707.1, read as the reverse complement.
CAGAAAGAAACAAAGATACTGGTTTGGTCTGATACTGGCTATTTTGAAGCAGTGAAAAAAAAAAAAGAAAAAAACGTAATCATTGTTAAAAGAGAACTCCTTGAATTATGAAATCTATAATTTCAATTTCTACCTTCATATTTTTGATCTTCACAGGTTCCCGAAGAACCAAATGTGAGTTCCCTGCTCTTTTCAGAAATCTTCCCAACTCAGAGAAAAGTCTCCCCACCAAGCTAGCTCCCCTATTACTTGCCCCAGCTGTACCCTAGCCAGTCCTCAACCCAGTGGATTCTGCCTGCCTGCCAAACCTCAAAGTTATTCTGTGAAGCCAATTCTCCCATGGAAACAAGGGATGCCTAACCCTTGGATACTACAATGTCTGCCTCCCACAATCTTTTTTGATTCACTCTGTTCATAGTTGCAGTTCCTGTGTGGCACAGAAAGCCACTAATACACAGCAACTGATAAACTGCTGTCAATCTCATCTGTTTAGGGTTTCAGGTATCTCATGGTCTACCATCTTGTACTATTTCGAGTGGTGGAAAAGAGGTTATCAGCAAGCTCCTCTGCTTGCAGACAGAATCCAACGGCTCAAAGTCTAGACATCTGAAGTCTGAAAGGCCTAAAAAAGGCAAATTCTCATCTCTGAGCTAGATTTTCATAAGAAAAATCAGGCAGTAAATGATATAACAGAATGTATCATCACAAACTTAACACAGAGGCCTTTACAAGGATCTCCTGTAAATATTCTATGACTACAAAGAGGACAGCTGAACTCCTGATGAAGATGCAGCCTGAGGATAAGAGCAAATTATCAGCCTCTCTCCACCAGAATCTGTCATTGTGAATCACCTAAAGGCAGAGGCCATGATCAATACAGACACTTTTAAAGAAAGTGGCTCAGAGATGGGCAGGACTTTGAAATATTTTGCTTAGGAGACAAATATCATTGGACTCAAGTACTCAGACAAGTCAAGATCTATAACTCTAGCTAAAAGTCTGCTGTGTTCCAAAGCCAATAAGTCGTTTTGCTGGACAGCTTGGTATGGCAATATGAAGTCTGAAACTGCTACAGCCAATCTACCATTATGAAAATAAACCTTATTTTATGAAAAACAGAGCAGAAGAACCAGACAAAACTGGCTCCATGGTATCTGTGAGCTACTGAATCAAAAAATTCTGAAATGAGACTTACTTGTGGCCTTCTAGGTAGATGGGAAAACTTTTCTTTTCTTTTTTTTTTCTATAACTTTTTCTTACTGCTATAATCATTCTGGTCATAGAGCCCTAAATAATTTTCTAAATAATTTTTTAAAAGATGGGTTTATAATCATTGGAATATTTCTAGATATTTTAAGGCAAATTAGACCACTATACCTCTGAAATGACCAATTCTAATTTAATTTTAGGGAAATACAAATTTACAGCTATGGAGTAAATCAAAGACTCAACAATGGACATAAATAATAATGAGAGAATGGCAGGGAAAAGATGGGGACAATTAAGACAAGGAAGAAGCCTGGATGAGTGGTACTTATGAATTTCAAAATAAGGTAAAAATGTTCAAAAATGAACACATGCAGAAAGGAGAAACTTGAAGGTATAAGTCAGGAAGTTCAGTTCAGTTCAGTGGCTCAGTCATGTCTGACTCTTTGCGACCCCATGAATCGCAGCAGGTCAGGCCTCCCTGTTCATCACCATCTCCTGCAGTTCAATCAGACTCACGTCCATCGAGTCCACGATGCCATCCAGCCATCTCATCTTCAGTCATCCCCTTCTCCTCCTGCCCCCAATCCCTCCTGGCATCAGAGTCTTTTTCAGTGAGTCAACTCTTTGCATGAGGCTGGCCAAAGTATTGGAGTTTCAGCTTTAGCATTATTCCTTCCAAAGAAATCCCAGGCTTGATCTCCTTCAGAATGGACTGGTTGGATCTCCTTGCAGTCCAAGGGACTCTCAAGAGTCTGCTCCAACACCACAGTTCAAAAGCATCAATTCTTCTGTGCTCAGCCTTCTTTACAGTCCAACTTTTACGTCCACACATGACCACAGGAAAAACCATAGCCTTGACTAGATGGACCTTAGTCGGCAAAGTAATGTCTCCGCTTTTGAATACACTATCTAGGTTGGTCATAACTTTTCTTCCAAGAAGTAAGCGTCTTCTAATTTCATAGCTGCAGTCACCATCTGCAGTGATTTTCGAGCCCCAAAAAATAAAGTCTGCCACTGTTTCCACTGNCTGCTGCTGCTGCTGCTGCTGCTGCTAAGTCCCTTCAGTCACGTCCGACTCTGTGCGGCCCCATAGGCGGCAGCCCACCAGGCTCCCTGGGATTCTCCAGGCAAGAACACTGGAGTGGGTTGCCATTTCCTTCTCCAGTGCATGAAAGTGAAAAGTGAAAGTGAAGTCACTGAGTCGTGTCCAACTCTCAGTGACCCCATGGACTGCAGCCCACCAGGCTCCTCCATCCATGGGATTTTCCAGGCAAGAGTACTGGAGTGGGGTGCCATTGCCTGGTGTGCTGCAATTCATGGGATCGCCAAGAGTCAGACACGACTGAGCAACTGAACTGAACTGAACTGAACTGAACTGACTGATTCTACCTATCTCTTTTTATAAGTATGGAAACATAGACCAAGGGAAGTCATCATTGAATCAATACTGTATGCCTACTTTATTTATAAGTTCACTATAATAAAGAAAGACAGAGACGTAAGCCAAGTGCTGTGACATTATGATGAAGCACATGCATGGTTATGTCAGAAGCAGAGACTTAAGGAAAGTTAAATGTGGGATATTGGAGCTGGGCCCAGAAGAACTGAGATGGAGAAAGAGGGGAAAATGAAGAAAAACTTAGTCTTGATGGAAAATACAGAATTAGCTGAAGCACAGAGGCATGAAAACTTCAGAGTTTACTCAGGGATTATATATAGTGAAATCTCTTATTTTAAAGAAAAGGGTATTTTAAAGGAAATAAGATATTCCTCAAAACATCAAAAGTCTGTAAATTTAAAGTGAAATTTTAAAGGGTCTTAGACTCCATGCCAAGTAGTGTGAATAAATTATCTAGTATAGAATTCATAGGAGATTTTTGAGTAATAGTATGATCATGGTTGTTAGGAATACACTTATAGATATATAGTTTCTGAGATGAACTTGAAGAGAGAGATAACAGAAGATTCCAATATACTCTAAGCCCAAGTGTGATCCTCATCTTGAACTGACATCACATTGGGTGGGAAATCCAAGTGGAATTAACCTCAAAGCTCAGAGTTCTTAAAGGGGCATAATTGTGAATATTGAATCCTCATGGGATAAAGACAAGTGGAGCAATGGGTTCCAGAAAGCTTGCAAAACCTTCATTGATATTGTAGGTATGATCAAGATGTCAGTCGGAGATGGTGACAGGTGATGTGGGCTGTATAATTGGAAACAGGCTTCAAAGAAAAGAATTAAAAGAGAAGCCAATAGTGAGCAGCATAAGGGAGCAGTCATGTGGACCTCAGCTCACTTTTGGCCCTGGGAGAATGCTTATGGGGGAATGAAAAGCTGCAACTTAAAGGTCATAAGAAATGGTGCTTAAAAAAAAAGTTAATATTTTTGGGTGGTTGAAGAGGTAGAAACAATTATAAGAATAGTTGGAAGATAAAGGAAAATTTCTATGTAATGAAAGAGGTGTTCCTGAGTGCACTGCAGGGTTTAGAAGTTGACGCAGACAGAATGAGGTTGAGATAAAGTAGTGACCATTAATTTTTAAGTTCAAACTAAAGTTTAGATCCTCTCATTCTAGATAAACACCATATTAAATAGTTGTATGACTTATAGCTAAAAGCAATATCCATTAACTGTCTTTTCATCACAAGACATACAACTTGTTTAAACTTCAGCTGGATGACATCATGAAACAAGCATTGTTAGAACATAATTGATATTGTAATAGTTCTGAAAATGTGTTTTCTTGTATTGGGGTCAACACTGGTTCTGTTAACTAAATAACTCCATATGGAAATTCTTCATACATACTGTTTACTTCGAATCATTTCTTCTTTATAATCCCACCATCAGTTCAGTTCAGTTCAGTCACTCAGTCGTGTCCGACTCTTTGCGACCCCATGAATCGCAGCACACCCACCATATTGTTAAGTAAATCCAAATGATACCTTCTTGAGCTATCAAAGACATTTTTTGGCAGAGAGAGAAAAAGAGAGAGAAAGAGCTCAATCCTACTGTCCTTCCTTAACTTTTTTCCTTCCAAACATACCTACACAATGTGTATTTCCATTAACATTTACAATGCAACCTTACTTTACCTAATGATTCTACTATTCATTTAGGACTGTGTGTTGTGAATAACACCTCTGTTACTTATTTACTTGTTTCATTGTTTTGTTTCCCCCAACCCTGCAAATTAACTCCTTACAATTCAGTTGTAACTGAGAGCATACAAGCTCAGTTTTCTCCCCTTCTAGAAAATTCCATCCTCAGACCTATTGCTTACTTTGATTCCATTTTATTCTAATTTAGCTATACTTCTTGAAAGAGCTATCTACACTTTATCATTAAGAATTTGCATTTTTTTCCCTTAAATCAGTTCCTAAGAGTGAGTTAGTCAAAAGCCTTATAATTTTTTTTTTCTATTTTAAGTCTTCCTTGAAAGTTCTTCACAATCCTTCACTGAAAAGAGATTTATTCTTGATTTTCATTTCCTTCCTGTAGATTTTTTTTTTACTTTTCTCTATTTTTCTAATATATTTCTGTATTGCTTTATAGCATTTTAAACTTAAGTTTATTGTTGACTAATATTGAACCTTTAGTTATCCTGTGCTTTTATTTTCTCATTTGTTGGCTCTTAACAGATACTAACACGAGACAACCCAAATTTATTTTATAAAATTAGACAGTTGTTTGCCCACATTCTGCTTTTATATAAGCAAATAGGAGTTCTGTTAGGGGTTGATTAGGAAGTGAGAGTGAGATCCTCAAATTATAGCTAAAGTGTTGCTATTCCCAGGCATACCTTGTTAAAACACAGCCACAAAGTCATTGTCTCTTTGTTCATTCTCTTCCATTAATGCTTCATGGTCTTTCCCTATTTTGCTCACTGCTTTATTCTAGAAAGCATCTGGCACATATTTGATGACTAATAAATACCTATTAAATGATTAAAATAGATTAAATATCTGTTAAACAGACTTACTTTTCTGCCACTCTCCTCTCTCTCTTAGCTTAATGAAGAGCCTTCAAAAAAAATTAAAACAAAACAAAACAAAACTTAGGGCAGGGGGATGGGGGGGAGGCATTTTCTGCATTGAATAGTGTGTGTTTAATTTTGTAATAAAATGCCATTTTGTTTGCCAAAAAAAATAAAATAAAATAAAAAGTAGAGCATTTAAGAGAATAACATTAAAAAAAAAAAAAACTTTCAAAAGTAGCTTCAGATAATGTTTCTCCATTTCATTATAGTTTCACTTTTAGATTTTTCCTTTAATAAAGTTGATTTGGCACCTTCTCTTTATGTTTCTGCTTGCTTTGTAATTTTCTAGGTGGATTCTTTTAGAGAAACATTAGGTTTTCTAAAAGCTGCTTCTCGTGTTATGATGGCTCTCAATCCCCATGACCATTGATTATATTATCTTTTGTTGAAGAATTTAGGTATTGAGGTGCTAAAAGCTGTATAAATCGTTAATGAAATGGAGACACTTGGATGCATAATTCAATTGTATTAGATGAATAGGTCAGATATGTTAGAGCCACAGCACTGGCAATAGATGGGAGATTTCTTCAGGACTACTAAAATACAGGGCTGAGAGAGTTACTGGTGTTACAACTAGGATGAATTACTGCGACCAGCCGAGATATAATAATGGTATGAATTATTGAATTGGCATCTTCCTGAGACAGCTTTGGTCACAGCCTTGCTATGTTCTGGAGATGATAGAAGAAGATTTGTGTGATGTAAATTTATAATCAAAGGGAGTTCAGGATGAAAGATGACCTCCAAGGTTATGAACCTGAGCAGGAGACTGCATCATCACATGAAAAAGAAACAGTAAAATATGAAGCATTCTTCAGTTACTAGTTGGAAGTCAAAGAAACTCTACTCTCTTACAAATTTAACACTAAAAAAGTTTCAGATGGGTAGAGATAGAATATAAAATAGTGAGATAATTATGCTTTTGTTGGTGGAGGTGAGGAAAGCAGATCAGTACAATATTATTAAAAAATGTTTCTTGAAATTCTACCTAAGACAAGATTAACAACTAATAAAACATTTGGGTTTTGAGGAGCACAGAGACCTAAAGTTACACATACATACAAACACACTACATTTACCTGGCAAATACTTAGGGAATTTGAGTCCCATTATGGTTAGAAGTGGGATATTTTGTTAATGTACTGATGGCTTCAAATAGATCAAAGGGATACCATTATTTTGGAAAAATATCCTGCTGACTGGAAGCATCCGTTTTCTTCTGAGCTCAGCTAACTATGCAAGAGGAACCTAAACAGGCTGAGAGCACATTCCTTTGCCATCACTTCTTGACACACTGAGTGATGGAGATGGATCTGGGAGGCAGCATCTCCTTCTGAAAACAAAGTAGCCTTTTAAAAGGGCTGTTAAACTGCTGTCTCTTGTTTGATTATTCTGTCCTCAGTAAAGTCCTTTATTTTTTATTACTAAATGGTCATTTTTATGGATGACATTATTTTCATTCGATGACTGTTTCAAGAAACAATAGGTCAAAAGCAGCAAACTATAGACCAGAGCTGGGACTATGAAGAAAATTATCCCAAATAATAGACCATGGTGAATTCAATCTAAAAGAGCCTCCTCCAGGAAAGTGTGTCAGAAAATTCAGGGAAAGTTTAGGGAAAATCTTTTATAGACATGGTTTTAATTTAATGTAATGAAATAGTAATGCATAGATTTATAACATGCAATAAGACATTTTTATGTCTATACATAATTTCAAATTACATATGAAAAATACAGTAACTCAAATTAATGCATTTCTAACATATGATCAATTGCATTGCATCTCCTGGCTGTTAAAATCGTGTTTTATAGCATCAATAACAAATGTAATAAAAGGTATTTCCTTATTAGGTCCTTCATTTTTTTTTTTTAAGAAAGGCAATAACATAAAATTGCTATCTTCAAAGTTACTTTCTTTTTAAAAATGACTTAATTGTTCTTATATTGTGTAATAAAGAGAAGAGACATTATTGACAAAATTAATTTCAAAAAAACCCCCACACTATTCTGCTCTTTTATTTTCTTCTAAGACAACAGCGATATATCAAAGACAACTGAAAAATAGTCCTAGAAAAAGAACTTATTATTACTTATACTGTCAGAATCAGTAAAATGCAACCTCCTTGGTTTATTGACTTGAAGATATTTAAATCACTGCTCTTTTAGTTTTAATAATTTATTGTTTTCAGATTTTATTTACTTAAATAGAAAGTGTTTAAAACTTATACTCAAAAGAACTAATATTTAGCTTGTCTGTATTTTTTCATCTCCAGTGAGTATTCTGCTTTCTTTCCCATTGCATGCACAGAGGCTCTCAGCTATTCTTTTCCCTCTTCTGTTCCCCAGCCTAGAGAAAACAAAGTTTCTCATACAAGAAGAGAGGAGATAGTTCAATAAAATAATTTGTAAAGGGGCTAAGAATTTTCTCACTACCTAACAATTGGAGAGAATTGATTTCTTTTTAGATTGAGAATAATACTAATTTTCAAATTCTGTTTTCAAAGCTCTGAATGCTTATTCTGTGGAATCCAAGACTTGTTTATATCCTCATGTCACCTACTGAACTCTACAGCCGTGATAGTTATAAAGAGGTAAGTAGCCGTAAAAGTGACTATATTCAAAAAGTCCAGAAGGGAAAAAGACACAACATTAAGTATTTTGTGTTATAGTCCACTAAACATGAATTCTATATATATTTTTAAATGAAAGTAAACCTACCATTGAAGTCTACTAAGATGACTCGTTGCTCAGTTGGTAAAGAATCTGCTTGCAGTGCAGGAGACCAGGGCTCGATCCCCAGGTTGAGAAGATCCCCTGGATAAGGAAATGGTAACCCACTCCAGTGGGTTGCCTGGAGAATCCCATGGACAGAGGAGCCTGGTGGGCTACAGTCCAAGGTATCCCAGTAATTGGACACAACTTAGCAACTAAACCACCACCAAGATTGGCTTGAAATGGCCTTTTCTGGCCTAGGCATCTATGGAACATTAAAGATTATTTTCATCATACTTATCAGTGACCTTGTGACCTGAACCCATTATGGACAATGTCCAGTGCTATATGCTGAAATTCCTGCTTTGTGGAATACGAAATCCAACTAAGATAAAAAAAAAAAAATCTTACACGTGTAACAGTACAAGATGAAAGTGAAAGTTGCTCAGTTGTGTCCAACTCTTTGCGATCCAATGGAATAGTCCATATAATTCTCCAGGCCAGAATACTGCAGTGGATAGCCAACCCAAGGATCGATCCTAGGTCTTCCTCATTGCAGGCAGATTCTTTACCAGCTGAGTCACAAGGGAAGCCCACAGTACATGATAATAGATGCTAAGATTCATGATGAGCCAGGATAGGATTCATTATATAAAATATGTTTTAAGTTCCATTCACTGAAAATGCATTCCATTCCTTTCACTCTTATTTTTTGTTCCTAATATGTCAATTCACAGTTAGAGTATTTCCTTTTACTGGCACATCATTTTGATTTGAAGAGTTGTATGAAGATATGTTTTCCCCACTCACTTAGCTGATGTGCTCACCTCCTAGGAGCAAACATTTTCTAGATTCTCTCATTTCTCAGAAACTCGTGGATGAGCCTGGCAATTGACATCTTTAAATTACTGATGACCTGTAGTATTAATCCTTTCACCTTGCTAAGGCATGCCTGCTCGGCCATGGTAATCAGGCTTTTTTGCTCATCATAATCCCATTAACAAATTGAAAGATAGAACAAGACTTTTTTTTAAACAATCCCTCTGACAGGAAGCAGTGCAAAGGGGTTATAATTATGGATTATGTCTTTTATTATACATTGGAGCAAGCACACATTAGCCTAATTAAAAACACAGTGTGAATATTCAACTGCATCGAGCTGCAAATGTTTAAGGGCTGTCTGTAACAGCTGAAATGTATTTTGGTCTCACAGCAAACCTCGTCAAGTTGTATGGAAAACTGACTTCAGGCATTGAAGATTGCACATTTTTGTGTTGGCAGATTTACCGAGATCCCATCTTGTAAAACACTTTCTAATCTAGGACTCAGAGACAAAGCATAGCTGAATGAACCACAGGATTGTGAAATGAGGCTTTGCTGAGGTCTAGTAACGGAAAGAAGTCAGATCCTCAGTTTCACTAACTATCCCAATCTGTTTTCAGTTTCACTAAATATACCAAACTATCTTTAGAAGAATCCTTGAGTGAACAGAAATCTACCCCAGACCGAGGCAGAAAACACTGTTTCAACACTTTAAGAAGCTACCTGATTGTCAGCTTCCAGTGATGACTTGGAATCATAGAACTGTAGAACTAGATTCACACATATCTAGGCAACACAGTTTAATTCTAAAATTAGACTGAAGATACAACAGGTGAAATGACTTGTCTAAATACATGGGGCAGACAGGCAGCAGAGTTGGACCAGAATTTTGTTGTTCAGTTACTCAGTCATGTCCAACCCTTTGTGAACCCATGGACTGGAGCACACCGGGCTTACCCCTATCTCTCGGAGTTTGCTCAAAATCATGTCCAGTGGGTCAGTGATGCCATTCAACCATCTTATCATCTGTCATCCCTTTCTCCTCCTGCCCTCAAGCTTTCCCAGCATCATGGTCTTTACCAGTGAGTCAGCTCTTCACATCAGGCGGCCAAAGTATTGGTACTTCAGTTTCATCAAGCGTCATGCAGGGTTAATTTCCCTTTGGATTGACTGGTTGGATCTCCTTGCTGTCTAAGAGACTCTCAGGAGTCTTCTCCAGCATCACGATCCAAAATCATTAATTCTTTGGTGCTCAGCCTTCTTTATCTACAAACATTTGATTAGGCTGCTCATTGCATAACTCCAGGAAGCACTGATTATGAAAACTATGATGAACAACCTGTAGAGTCCGTTGCCAAAGCTCTAGAAGTTTCTATGATTCACAGTTTGCTTTATGACCTAATACCTTTTTAATCTACCTCTTTTAAGTATTGAATTTTCTCCACTTTTCATCAGAATAAATCTCTTCTATCTCTAACTTAAATTATTTTTATTGAAACTGTATTCTCCTTATTTTACCATCAGATTCAATACTTCTTTAAAATATGCCATTATGCTGTTGACATCTAATAAAAACTATTTTCCTCTTTCAGGTAAGTACTGAGCGTTAGTTCGGAAAGTGCACTGTTAATGACTTAGCTTTAATGCACTAAAATATCAGCGTGAGTCATATGTGCACCAAAGCTAAATTTAAGGTCACTGAGCAGTGATGGGTAGCAATGTAATCTTTCCAGTATGTAACACTATGGCAAGCAGAACTCAGAGAGTATGGTACATGCTGTCATTTGCTTGTATTGGCAACACAGTGATCGGGTCTAGGTCATGGCATCAAAACAGCATTGGATCTTTCCTAAACGTGCTACCTAAACATGAATCAAATTCCTTCTCCTGCTCTAAGTCTGTATTCTGAGCTACATCATCTTGTACCTGAAAGATGCCAATATTCTCTGCATTGACTGAGTTTTTGCACAGCTGCCTACTTTTAACCCATTTTCCACAAAGCAGTCATCAGATAGTCTTAAAATACAAATCCCATTATATCTCTTTCCTTTGAACTATTTCAGTAGCTGACTAATGCCACTAAAATAGAGACCAAATCCTTTACCATTGCTTCCAAGGTCAGGCCAGTTCTTCTGACCCTTTCTTTGCCTTGGTCTGCTCCACTCCCACCACCATGGTCACCATTCTTTTCCATCCATGCACCAAGATACTTCCTGTCTCAGAATCTTTGAATCAGTAATTTTCAATCCCTAGAAAGCTTTTCTGTTGCTTTTGGAATAATCAAATCTTTATCTTTCAAATTTCAGCATAAACATTTCATTAATGACTTCCTGTTCCCATCTTGTAACTCCACCCCATACCCTAGGTAAGGCATTGTGTCATGTTCTTTCCAGGGTTTATTGTCATTGTAATTTAACAATATTCTGTGTAACTATTAATTTAATATCTATCTATTCTCCGAGATTAAAAGTTCCATGAGATCCCAGACCCAATTTTTTTTCATCACCCTGTTCCCAACATGGGGAAGAGTGACTATACATAGCACATAAAAGTGAAAGTGAAAATGAAAGTCACTCAGTTGTGTCTAACTCTTTGCAACCCCATGGACTATACAGTCCATGGAATTCTGTAGTCCAGAATACTGGAGTAAGATAGCCTTTCCCTTCTCTGGGGTATCTTCCCAACTCAGGGATTGAACTCAAGTCTCCCGCATTGCAAGTTGATTCTTTACCAGTTGAGCCACAAGGGAAGCCCAAGAATACTTGAGCAGGTAGCCTATCTCTTCTCTAGGGGATCTTCCCCATCCAGGGTCTCCTGCATTACAGGTGAATTCTTTACCAGCTGACCTGTGAGGGAAGCCCATACAAAGCACATAGCAGACATATAATAAATACTGTGGACACACATTGGGTAGGAAGTAATGAAATCAAGTCTCTGAAACTGCAGGACACTTGCACATCCTATTCCATCTGCTTGAAATAATCTCCTTTCTACTTTAATGTCTGTTAAACCTTCAGAGCCTAGTGCAAATATCATCTCATAATGATTTGCATACCGAAGCTAATTCTCTCTGTTGGGCTCTTGTGGCAGCTTTCACTAACATTCATAGCATTTTTCATGATAATTTGATGTTTAATTGTGCAAAAGTTTTATCATTATCTTCCTTGCACTTTAGCTTAAAGAACACAATTTACATGAAATTCTGCTTACCAATGTGCTAGGTTTTCAGGACAGTATCTGAAAATATTTCAGAAAATATTTATGAAACGGCTAAAGTAATGAATATTCAGTAAGTGTGTTTATGGGATTAAGATGTCCATTCTGAAAACAGTTTTTACTTACCATCATAGTAGTTATGTGTGTGTGTATGTGAATGTTTGTGTGTTAACACTAGGGCACTCCAGAACTCAGTAGGACAACTCACTGTTCTATTGAACAGAGAGTCTTCGATGTACATGTTAAAAAGCAAAACTACATTTGTTATGTTGGTTTAAGATTTTCTTCATTGGTCCAGGCTCCTCAGGGTGCTGCGGGGTGGATCACTTCATTTTGTTCCATCAGAATCCTTGCGTAAATGTCAAGTTACTTCAGTCGTGTACAACTCTGTGCAAATCTATGGACAGTAGCCTACCAGTCTTCTCTGTTCATTGGATTCTTCAGGCAAGAAAACTGGAGTGGGTTGCTATTTCCTCCTCCAGGGAATGGTTGCAACCCAGGGATCGAACCTGTGTCTTTTATGTCTCCTGCATTGGCAGGTAGGTTCTTTACAACTAGCGACACCTGGGAAGTCACATTTGGTTATTCATTAACTTGCCACACTTGTAGCTCACAGCCAGGGAAAAATGCAGTTCACAGGAACATTCTGATGGTCTCAGTAAGGTCATGGACAGAAAGTTACCACCAGATCATATTGATGTCTTCATTTACATGTGGCTTAAACAAGAAACTTAAGAAAATCCATCTGTTTGGATACTGAGAAAATGCCACAGGAGATAACAATAACCCTCCCTCAGTATTCTTTTCTCCAGACTAAATGATCCAGTTCTTCCAGGATTTCTTAATAGAGTTTACTCTAGAGCACTACATTTTCTGGCCACTGTTCTGAGTTGTTCAGTTCAGTTCTGACACTCAGTCATGTCTGACTCTTTGCGACCCCATGAATCGCAGCATGTCAGGCCTCCCTGTCCATCACCAACACACAGAGTTCATTCAGACTCACGTCCATTGAGTCAGTGATGCCATCCAGCCATCTCATCCTTGGTCGTCCCCTTCTCCTCCTGTCCCTAAACCCTCCCAGCATCAGAGTCTTTACAATGAGTCAATTCTTTGCATGAGGTGGCCAAAGTACTGGAGTTTCAGCTTTAGCATCCTTCCTTCCAAAGAAATCCCGGGGTTGATCCCTTCAGAATGGACTGGTTGGATCTCCTTGCACTTCAAGGGACTCTCAAAAGTCTTCTCCAACACCACAGTTCAAAAGCATCAATTCTTCAGGGCTCAGCCTTCTTCATAGTACAACCCTCACATCCATACATGACCACAGGAAAAACCATAGCCTTGACTAGATGGACCTTAGACAGCAAAGTAATGTCTCTGCTTTTGAATGTGCTATCTAGGTTGGTCATCACTTTTCTTCCAAGGAGTAAGCGTCTTTTAATTTCATGGCTGNCCCATGAACAGTGTGAAAAGGCAAAATGATAGGATACTGAAAGAGGAACTCCCCAGGTCAGTAGCTGCCCAAAACGCTACTAGAGATCAGTGGAGAAATAACTCCAGAAAGAATGAAGGGATGGAGCCAAAGCAAAAACAATACCCAGCTGTGAATGTGACTGGTGATAAAAGCAAGATCTGATGCTATAAAAGAAGGGGGAGGCAAAGGATGAGATAATTAGATAGCATCACCGACTTGAAGGATGTTAATCTGGGCAAACTTTGGGAGATACTAATGGACAATGAAGCCTGGTGTGCTGCAGTCTGTGAAGTCACAAAGAGTCTTAAAGGATTTAGTGACTAAAGAACAACAATGGCCTCCATATCAACAAGCCCTTGCTTGTCTGGTGCTAAGAAAGGACTCAGGAGGATTAGTTCCTTTTTGTCAGTCACCTTCCAAGCAGCAACAAGTTTTCCATTACTAATCTTAGTAATACTTTCTTCCTGGTTCCTACTTTGACAGACACCAGATATATACCAAGAAATATCTTAACAAGACATTAATGAAAGAACTTGAAAAAGAGACAAATAAATGGAGAGGTTTGACATCCTCATAAATTGCAAGAACCAATATTGTTAAAATGTCTATGCTACTCAAAGTAATCTGCAGACTCAAGATAATATCCATCATATTTCAATAGTATTTTTTCACAGAAATAGAGCATGATGATAAAATTTATATTAAACCAAAACGGTGCTAAATAGCCAAAGAAACATTGAGAAAGAAGGACAAAGATGGAGGCATCATGCTCCCTGATTCCAAACTATATTACAAAGCTACAATAATCAAAAAGTAAGTAACTGACATAAAAACAGAAATATGGACCAATGGAACAGAAGAGAGAGCCTAGTAATAAATCCAATAATTTACAAGAAAGAAGCTAAGATATACAATGGGGAAAGGACTGGCTCTTCAATAAATGATGCTGGAAAATCTGGGCCGTCACATGCAAAAGCTCAACCTCTGTCTTGTACAATACACAAAAAATAGCTCAACATTGATTAAAGATTTAAAGTGAGACCTGGAATTGTGAAAATTCTAGAAGAAAATACAGGCAATAAGCTCCATGACATAGACCTTTGTGATATTTTTTTTAACTTGACACCAAAGCAAAGAAACTAAGGCAACAGTAAATAAGTGGGGCTGTATCAAGCTAAAAACTTTGAACAGAAGAAGAGACCATCAATAAAAGGAAAAGACAATCTAATGAATGGGAGAAAATGTTTGTAAATCATATATCTGATAAGTTGATCACACAATTCTATAGAAAAAAATAAAAATCCAATTAAAAATGGGCTGAAAATCTGAATGGATATTTCTCAAAGAAGACATATGGATCACCAACAAGTACATGAAAAGATGCCCAGTAGCATTAACTATCAGGGAAATGCAATCAAAACCACAATGGGATATCATCTTACAGATGTTAGAATGCCTATTATAAAAAAGACAAGAAATAATAATTGTTGACAAGCAGGTGGGAAAAAAAATGAGCCCTTGTGTACTGTTAGGAGGAATAAAAATTGGTGCATCCTTTATGGCATCTTCAAAAAATTATGAAGCATCTTCAAAAAAGTATGGAGTGTCTTCAAAAAATTAAAAATGGGACTATCATAGGAACCAGAAATTTTACTTTAGGTATTTATCCGAAGATGAAAACACTAACTCAGAAAGCATATATACACCTGCATGTTCACTGCAACATTAGTTACAATAGCCAAGATATGAAAACAAATTAAATGTTTTTCAGTGAATGAATGGATAAAAAATTGTGATATATACCTAAATAATTTTATCCATTAAAACACAATGAAATCTTTCCATTTTCAACAATATGGATGAATCTAAATGGTATTAGCCTAGTGAAATAAGTCAGAGAAAGACAAATACTGTATTATCTCTCTGATATAAGGAATCTAAAAACAAATAAATAAGCAAAAAGCCAAGCTAATAGATGCAAAAGAACAGATTGGTGGTGCCAGAAGTGTGGGAGAAATGCGTGAAGAACTTTTTAATAAAAGTTACAAGAGTTAAACACAGCACTTCAGCTCCTGTAGATCAATGCTAAATCAAATAGAACCATAGTTTTTTGATGAACTGCATCCAATCAGACACAAGTTGATAAATTTTTATTTAAAAAAATATAGCTTCTATAGTAATTGATATGGTATATTTCTTAGAAATTTCTTTTAGTGCTCAACTGATATTTATAGATTACTAGTGGAAGTTCTTTTGTTTCAGTGATAGATCATTATGGAGACAAATCTGTCAGCAGTGATCTATTTATTTGGATCTCTGTAAGCTATACCTTGGCTGTTTTAACTTCTTGGCTGTATTTACAATGTGAGGCTAAGTATAGACAATTTTAACTGATAAGATGATAAGGCATGAAAAGAATAGTTTGAGATATGAAACTAGGAAAAAAGGTAAATTGACCCTTAGCATTAACCCTCATAATATTTAATATTTACCAATAACTCTTTCTCATTTACCTCCTCAAAATTGCTATTGCTTATGAGGAGAACTGATTAACCTATTTCAATCTGTTCCTAATAACTATAATTCATATTTCCTAATTATTTTAATATTAAAAAAATCAGTCTTCTAAAATATATTATCTCTGGTAATCTTCAGAACAGCAAAAGGAAGTAGATATACATTTGTGCCTCTTCAGAGGAAAACGGGGCTCACATGGGTTATATAGCACTACTTCGTAATAAAATCAGGGCTCAGTCAACAAGCATAGAGTACAGAATATTGTTTTAATATTCACCTACATTTTTGAATAAAACATTGCTATGAGCCAGATATTGTGCAAGGCATAAATCATCATCATCTCATTCCTTAAGTAACACATTCCCAATAATTCGCTAAAGAGCTTTCAGTCTAAACAAGGATCAAATTCTACTTGAATCTGGATTCTTATGTACTCATTCAATATTTATACGTGATTGAGTTTCCCAGTGACCCACATGTAGATTGTATTTCTTGGCTGGTAGCACTTGGTACACATTGGGAAATATAACTGGTATCCACATTAAGGTAAAACAATCAACCTCCCTCTTTAACCAACTACAAATTGAGACATTAGAAATCTCAAAACAAGAAAACACAACTACTAGCAGATTTAATTCACTCATGCATAAATATGTCTTTCTTTTGTCATCACCTTCTTGCCTTTCTTTCATTTTTATGTTCTTGTTTTCTTCAATATTTTCTCCTGAAAAAATTTAGGAAAGAATTCCTATGCTTTTACAGCTTGAAAAAAATCAAACCTCTGTTGAAAATCAGAAGTTCCATCCATGAGAAATTTCTAGTTTAAAGCAAAACATGAAATCAAATTAACAGCAGCCAAAAAATATAATTCTTTTGAGATGTTTAAGTACAGGTGTCTATTGTAGCATAAATATGGTAATGTTCTACAGAAGGTTGTTTTTAAGATTATTTAAAAATTGAACAGAAGTGTTCCAGGGAGCAAAGGGAGTTCCCATAGAAGGGGCAGAAAAGACAAAAAGCTCTCTGAGCCCTTAGAAATGACTTATGTCTATTAATGAGTGGTGGGAAGATGGAGGGAAACAGGAGCAAAATGCTGAACAGCCTCATTTGCTGTGCTCAGAAAGCAGTGAAAACAAAATGTAAAGTTCCAGGATTTTTGTAACACTAGTATTAGATTAACTAGTGTTAGATCTACTAATGAATTTTATTTTCTTGGTTTCCAAAATTGCTACGGATGGTGACTTCAGTCATGAAATTAAAAGGCACTTGTTCCCTGGAAAGAAAGTTATGGCAAACCTAGAAAGCATTTTAAAAAGCAGAGACATCACTTTGCTGACAAAGATCCATACAGTCAAAGCTGTGGTTTTGACTTTGCTCTCTGATACCTCTAGTCTGTCAGGCTAAATGGTAAAGAATCTGCCTGCTGATAGAGGAAATACAGGAGAGGCAGGTTTGATCCCTGGCTGGGGAAGCTCTCCTGGAGGAAGAAATGGCAACTCACTCCAGAATTCTTGCTTGGGAAAATTCCATGAACAGAGTATCCTGGCAGGCTGCAGTCCATGGAGTCTCAAGAGTTGGACATGACTGAGGGAATGAGCACACACATAGTTTTTCCAGTAGTCATGTATGGATGTGAGAGTTGGATGATAAAGAAGGCTGAAAACCCGAGGCTAAAGAAGACTTCTGAGAGTCCTTTGGGCTGCAAAGAGATCAAAGCAGTCAGTCCTAAAGAATATCAACCCTGAATATTCACTGGAAGAACTGTTGCTAAAGCTGAAGCTCCAACACTTTGGCCACCTGATGGGAAGAGCTGACTCACTGAAAAAGATCCTGAAGCTGGGAAAGACAGGGTGAAAGGAGAAGGGGGCAGTGGTAGGGGATGAGATGGCTAGATAGCACCATTAACTCAATGAACCTGAGTTTTAGCAAACTCTGGGAAATAGTGGAGAACTGAGAAGCCTGGCCTTCTAACAGTCCATGAGGTCACAAAGAGTTGCGCATGACTTAGTAGCTAAACAATAGCAACAGGGAAACACACATGATGCAGTAAGATGCCTTTAAAAGCTTAAATTTATTTTAGATATACAAAAGAGTTTTATCCAAAATTGTAACATCAACTGTGGCCTGGGTACTTCCATCAGAACAGATGTGTGATCAATCAAAATAGTTTTCAGCAGGAAGTACAAGCTGAAAATTGATACTAGCTTTGCAGGAAGGAAAAGTATCTGCTGGGGACTTGAAGTTGTCCTTCCAATTCTCCTGCCAGAATAGTTCTGAGTATTATAAAGAAATTTGAAGAATTAGGGAACAGCAAACTCTTGTTTTGATATCTGTGTCTTCATCAATTTTCTAACTGATTGATCACATAGCCTTCACTACAAGAGACCTTTTTCTGAAGCAGCAGTTTTCAAATGTGTCTTTATTAGTTTATGAATCCTTATCAAAGTTCTCACTCATTAGTCCAGCATGAAAAGTCTCCCATAATCATGTCCAATTAGATCATCTGAATCTACCCCCTATGTGCTTCCATTAGTTGAGCTTTCTGGTCAGATCAAACATGGCCTCTACTTTCATATTACTTTGAGAAAATTTGGTTTAACAGAAAGAATATGAGTTTTGGTTCAGCATAGCTCAGTGTGAATCTTATTTCTAACTCTATGACCTTGGGCTAGTTCATTAACTTCACGGAATCTATATCTTCAATTGGAAAATGAAATGAATAATATCTACCTTGCAGAGCTATTGTGAGCATTAGATAACATTTTATAAAATGTCAAGCAATGTGACTTGCACGTAATAGCTCCTCAATAAATGGAGGCTGTTATTGTAATTTCTTTCTCCAGATTTCTGTTTGGCAGCTCCTGAGCATCTTTGTACTCCCCAAGGTGTTGTCCCAGTTCCTGTTCTATGTTCGGCTGATGTCAATTAATTCCTTCTAAATTGTTACCTGGTGGGGAATCAAGGGCCCTGGCTCTCCTCTGCCATTAGTACACTTAATAACCTTGAACAAGTCACTTACGTTTTCTAAAATGTAAGTGACTTACATTTTACACTTACATTTTGCAAACTGTAAAGTGAGGTGTTTGACTAAATTGTTTCTAATGCTGTCTCCAGCCCTAGGATTATGGATTCCATGAAATCACTCCTTGTCCATGCCTTGTGAATTCCTTGAGTCCTATGATAATTTCCAATGTATGCTCAGAGACCCCTAGATATCTAGTTCTGATTAACTGATTACCTGGATGAAAATTAAGGTAATCAGTGAATCAAACGATAGCCAACAATGGAAATTCCACATATACTTGACCTTAAGATTTTATTTTGATCTTTCCATGTTGATCCAAAAGTACTGTCAAAGCCATGGTTAAGATAGGTAGATGTTACCAGGTCAATAAAGGGAAGAAAGTTGGTATGTTTTCAGTCTAAACAAGTTTCAGACTTTTCCTTTTAACCTTAATGTTTCATACACAATTACAAAAAGGTCCAGAGTGCTGCCAGATACGTGGGTTATTGCAACTGATTATCTAATTTGGATCCAATAATAAAACTACTTTGGTAAGAACCTCTGCTTCACCCCACCACCATTTGTAGCTGTTTGTGAAGAAGGCTGAACACCAAAGAATTGATGCTTTTGAACTGTGGTGTGGGAGAAGACTCTTGAGAGTCCCTTGGACTGCAAGGAGATCTAACCAATCCATTCTGAAGAAGGTCAGCCCTGGGATTTCTTTGGAAGGAATGATGCCAAAGCTGAAACTCCAATACTTTGACCACCTCATGTGAAGAGTTGACTCATTAAGGAGAAGGGGACGATAGAGGATGAGATGGCTGGATGGCATTATGGACTCGATGGACGTGAATCTGAGTGAACTCCGGGAGTTGATGATGGACAGGGAGGCCTGGCGAGCTGCGATTCATGGGGTCGCAAAGAGTCAGACATGACTGAGCGACTGAACTGAACTGAACTGAACAACTGGCAGAAATAAAAAAGAAATATGTCTGTCAGCTAAACTGGAGAGGGTATCTCCAGTGTCAAGATGGTTGACAATCAAGGAATAGGCTACACAATGTGAAATTAAGGCATTAATCTGAATAGAACCACTTCCTCTATCAATGTTCATTACTTGCCAAGTGGACACTCCTGAATTCCCAGACTCTAGGCTACTTTAGATATTCAGAGCCTGTATAGCATTAACCAGTGTGAGCCATAGAAATCAAGAGGTCAGTCACCTACAGTTGACATCGTCTTTTGTTCCCAAACTCATCAAAAACTGGATTCTCTTCTACTTTAAATATACTGATTGTTTCTAGCAATTTTTTTTCTTGTAATTTCTTAAAATTTCAGAGTTATAATTTCGGTTTTAAAAATTGACATTTAACTGAGAATCAGAAACTTCTTTAGAGTTGATACATTACATATATGTGATTTTTTTGGCAAAGGTTTATTTCTATCATCATCTCTTCACCATTTTGAGGATCCAGATGCATGAATTATATATATAATTCAATATTTTAAAAGCTATTTTGTATTTATATTTGAAATATAAGTATTTGAATGCATATTTTTGAAGGAATGAAATAAAGAATGAACTAAGCTCAAGCTTTACATTGGAGAATGAAACCAGCAATTTTCTTGTTTCATGATTTGTTGTTTTTCCATTGCTCCATTGTGTCTGACTCTTTATTGCCCACTGGAATGCAGCACACCAGGCTTCCCTATCTTTCACTATCTGCTAGAGTTTGCTCAAACTCATGTCCACTGAATCCATGATGCCATTCAACCATCTCATCCTCTGTCACTCTCTTCTCCTGCTCACAATCTTTCCCAGGATCAGGGTATTTTACAATGAGTCAGCTGTTTGCATCAAGTAGCCAAAGTATCGGAGCTTCAGTTTCAGTATCAGTCCTTTCAATGAATATTCAGAGTTGATTTCCTCCAGGATTGACTGGTTTGATCTCCGTGCTGTCCAAGGGTCTCTTAACAGTCTTCTCTAGCACCACAGTTCAAAAACACCAGTTCTTCACTTCCCAGCCTTCTTTCTGGTCTAGATCATATCCATATATGACCACTGGAAAAAACAGTCTTGACTAGACGGACCTTTGTTGGCAAAGTAATGTCTCTGCCTTTTAATATGCTGTCTAGATTGGTCATAACTTTCCTTCCAGGGAGTAAGCATCTTTTAATTTCATGGCTGCAGTCACCATCCACATGAAATTGGAGCCCAATAAAATAAAGTCTATTACTCTATTTCACACACACTCCCCCATCTATTTGCCATGAAGTAGATGGTGATTGCTTGCATATCTGGAAGTTCTCAGTTTATGTACTGTTGAAGCCTAGCTTGAAGGATTTTGAGTATTACCTTGCTAGCATGTGAAATGAACACAACTATGCCGTAGTTTGAACATTCTTTGGCACTGCCCTTCTAAGGGATTGGAATGAAAACTGACTTTTTCCAGTCCTGTGGCCATTGCTGAGTTTTCCAAATTTGCTGGCATATTGAGTGCAGCACTTTCATAGCATAATCTTTCACAATTATTTTAGTCTAATAAGAATATAGAAAATGAAGAAGCATATAAAGTAAATAATTATAAGAGTTTCTCTGAAACAAACAAGATGCTAAAGAATAGACTGACTCCTTGGTAGTGTTGAACAATGTTCTTGATAGGCAGTCCAGGAAGTCGTCATTGCTAAGGTGACACTTACATTAAGATCTTGAGTCTGAAAAGTGATTAGTCTTGTACCAACCTGAGGAAGAGAGTGTTATGGACTCATTTGGGAGTCCTTTCTGCCAAGAGTAAGGAATTTGAAAGCACATATCTACCTGATCTCAGAAATTTCACCATACAAATAGGGGGGTGGAGCAAACACAAACAAATAAGTATCTACCCTGGGAAGTTTACAGGATATTCCATCAAACTGAATGTGAGAGGTGAGCAGAGAGAGGGACTGGAGTGCCCTGATACAACACAGCAGCAACAATGACCTGAGAGAACATCTGAATCTCACCTAGACAGGGAATCGATTCTCAAAATATTATTATTAACTGAAGCTCTGATTATGGTTTGGAATACGATGTCTGTATTATCTCCACCTATAACATCCCTCCTTTATTAAAACTTCAGATCAAGGAAAGCAGTATGGTTTGTTTGCTTAATTGCTTTGTTTATAGATTCAGTGTCCAGTGGAGTGCCCTGTTCACAGTGGGCAGTCAGCAAAAGTTCTTATCTGCTTACCTGAAGAGCTTAAAGCAAAGATGCAGAGTTCAACCACTCTTGGTCTTTGCAATTAATAATGTAAGCTATATTAAGGACAAAACATCAAAGAGGTAAGTTCAGTGCAGTTCAGGATTCAAAGGGGTTCTCTCAAGCTATCTCATAGAGACTTGCCTTAGAATGGCTGTGGAACAAATAACCAAGTATTAGTCAAGGGGTCAGGGCAACTTAATCATTTTAGTTTATTTCAACACTATATATATATATAAAGGATAATAATGTTCAAGAGACCATAGTTAGTGAGGTCATAGCAAGAGAGGACTCAAAATGTACAAAAATCAAATATTTTTCATTTGGATGAAAAATTTATCACTAGCTTTGTTTAAAGAGACATCTTAGCTCTTCTAACACTTGTTTTTAGAAGTTGAGACCAAAAATAAGAGGTATATTATTTTCACATGCTAATTTATATCTCTGCCCAAGAGGTGGCCAAGTCTGTGCTTCAAGGTCTGTGAACTCACTGGTATTCATAGACTGCTTAATAATTGAGAGTGGATCCTAAGAGCAATTGTTTGATGTTTAGGAAAAAGATTAAGTGCAATTAGAAGGTAGTCACATTGGAATTGCTCCTAATTCTGCAGAATGACCCATATGATTTAGGACCACAGAAGGGTGATTGACAGGTTGTCAAGTTTAACTTCATTATGTTGACAATGAATGGCTAAACTATCACCTAACATTCACATGACTGATAAAGTTCCTCTTTGTTTCTCATGAAACTGTTTCTGCTTTTATTTTGGATACCATATCTTGGTACAGTGAGAAGAAAGATTCCCTTCATTAGATTAAAAAAAAAAAAACTTTCCATTTTAGTGAGCACTCAATTACAACACCTAGAATTTGCTAAACAACCTTATATATTTAGACACCTGCCTATTGATTTGATGAATATTAGAATGATCATTCTGACTAAGACCTCCCCTAACCTGTAAACCCTTCTATTGTTTATTTCAATTAAGGTATCTCAGTCTCTATAAGGCAGTGGCACCCCACTCCAGTACTCTTGCCTGGAAAATCCCATGGACGGAGAAGCCTGAAAGGCAATAATCCATGGGGTCGCTGAGGGTCGGACACGACTGAGCGACTTTTCACTTTCATGCATTGAGAAGGAAATGGCAACCCATTCCAGCGTTCTTGCCTGGAGAGTCCCAGAGACGGGGGAGCCTGGTGGGCTGCCGCCTATGGGGTCTCACAGAGTCAGACACGACTGAAGTGACTTAGCAGCAACAGCAGTCTCTACCCATGTTCTTTAGGTATTAATATCTCAATGAGATCTAAGATTATGAGTACTGTTGTTATTCACTTGTTTCTGGCTATTTGTTAATGAGGTCTCCCCATATTTTACAGTGTAGCTGAGGGTCAGAACTGAAGGGCTGAAACATTTGATCTGGTGTGAAAGTGGAGTTACTGCGTTAGTCTGGAGCTTTAAGGAAGCATGTCTGTCCTGAGCCGGATTCTGGAGAAGGGAAAACAGTTGGGAAATTGGAGTTTAGATGAAACATGAAGGGATGGTGGGGAAACAGGGAGGTGAGAGAAAACAAATACTCATCTCAAAATGTGAATAAAGTTGCACCACACCAGCAATCCAATATCCTAATCTCTCATCACTAATTCCATTAGAAATTAATTTGCTGTTCTCCTTTCCTTTGCTTCCAAATTCCTGGGGTCTCTAGCTCTTTCCTCCTTTCCCATCAGTTTCTGTCTCTGTCCTTTCCAACTGCAATGTCCAGGGAGCACTCAATCAGTAGGAAGCTATTTTAATAAGTGTGAGATCATTAAAAACTTTAAATCTCCATGAGGATATTATTCTGGATGATAATCCTGCCTCGGAATTTGCAACGATCTATGAGGGTTAGAATAAAATATGCAAATTTATGCAATCGTTATCTGAGTGTGCACATATACCAAAAAAGCATTTACACCTGCAATAGGCACTCAGGAAGAATTGGGNAGAAGAGTTGACTCATTGGAAAAGACTGATGCTGGGAAGGATTATGGGCAGGAGGAGAAGGGGATGACAGAGGATGAGATGGCTGGATGGCATCACTCACTCGATGGGCATGAGTCTGAGTGAACTCCGGGAGTTGGTGATGGACAGGGAGGCCTGGCGTGCTGTGATTTATAGGGTCGCAAAGAGTCAGACATGACTGAGCGACTAAACTGAACTGAACTGAATGAAAAAAAAAAGCCCTTCACAGATGTGCGTCATTGTTTCTGAGGCCATTTCTTCTAAAATATCATATTTTTTGTTTGGCTATAGTTCACTCTTGACATAACTTTTATAAAACTTGACTTTCTATTCCTCCTACATACTGTATTGACTTCTATTTGATTAACATATCTAATAAATTAGTTATAATTTTTTATAAAGACAGAATTTAAGGCATATATATGTTCATCATAAATGGATAAGAGACCTAGAGACTGTCCGACAGAGTGAAGGAAGTCTGAAAGAGAAAAACAAATAGCATATTCACGCATGTGTGTGGAATCTAATGAAAATGGTATAGATGATCGTATTTGCAAAGCAGAAATAGAGACGCAGATGTAGTAAAGAAGCATATGGACATCAAGGAGGGCTATGAGATGAATTGGAAGATTGGGATTAACATGTATACACTATTGATAGTATGTATAAAATAGATAACTAATGAGAACCTATTGTACTCAGTGCTCTGTGGTGATTTAAAAGGGACGAAAACACACGAAAAGGGATATATATATATGTACGCACACACACACACACACACACACACACACACATATATATAACTGATTCACTTCCCTGTACACTAGAGACAGAACACTGCAGAGTGACCTCATGGACTATAGCCCTCCAGGCTCCTCTGACCATGGAATTCTCCAGGCAAGAATATTGAAGTGGGTTGCATGCCCTTCTCCAGGGGATCTTTCTGACCCAGAGATAGAACCCAGGTCTCAAAGCAACTGAATTCCAATAACATTTAATCTTAAAAAATGGCTAGGAGAGAATGACAAGCAAAACCTTTTTTATGCAGACCTTTTTAGACTACAAAAAAGATAGATATTTTCAGCTTGCCAGCATTGCTAGCCAAGTTAATAACTCATCCTGACTTGTGGGCCCGCAGACTAATCGCATCAGTCTTTGAATTTGGTTAAACAATAGCAACAGAGGCCCACACTGCTCTGGCAAGTCTGAATGGAGCTGTCTTGCTTGTGGATTTAAAACTGATATGTAAGAAATCATGCTCAACTGAAGCCATTTGTTCAAGTAAACTTCTGGGAGTATCTTGTTTCTTTGGAGGTATTCTGAAAATATCTAAGTCTTCTTGATCAGGCAGATACAAAAAAACAAAAAACAAACAAAAAAAAAAAACAGAAGAACCCCAGAAAGTCTGGTTTATCATCTGGTAATGACTTAAGAAAAAAAAAAAAAAAACAGAGCCACAGGTTAGGGTCCGTCCCTTTCAGACACAAACTTTCAGGCCACTCATTAGGGTTTTCAAAATCAAGAGGAGACTCAATTCCTCCAACTTGAACATTTTCCACAGCTCTGAAAAGTCAGAGGATTTGCGAAGTGCCCACTGTTTCAGCAAACAGTTTTCCCAGCTGGATTTTTGCATTTTCTTTATAAGTAAACTGGTTTATTTTAAAGGCTGGGTAGGAAGTAGTCACATGGTAAAAAAAAAAAATCCGTCTGCACTGCAGGGGCCCTGGGTCTGTCTCTTATACACATCTGTGGCAGNCCCAGCTGGATTTTTGCATTTTCTTTATAAGTAAACTGGTTTATTTTAAAGGCTGCGTAGGAAGTAGTCACATGGTAAAAAAAAAATCCGTCTGCACTGCAGGGGCCCTGGGTTTGACCCCTGGGTTGGGAATATCCCTTGGAGAAGGGAATGGCTACCCACTCCGGTACTCTTGCTTGGAGAATCCCATGGACAGAGGAGCCTGGCAGGCTACAGTCCATGGGGTCACACAGAGTCAGACACGACTGAAGCGACTTAGCACACGCACAAGAACTGAAATACAGTTGAGGTTCTCTAACACCTATTCTATGAGCAGACAGTCTGTGAACTTAATAACCTAACGCTTCCTCTGATCTCTCCAGGCAGTAGTCCTGATTAATATTGTTTTATACGGTTAGGAGCTTCACTGCTGGCTCAGCGGTTAAGAATCTGCCTGCTAAGGCAGGAGCCGCAGGTTTGATCCCTGGGGTGGGAAGATCTCCTGGAGGAGGAAATGGCAACCACTACAGTATTCTCCCTGGACATATATATATAATCCCATGGACAGAGGAGCCTGGCGGCCATGGGGTTGCAAAAGAGTGGGACATGACTCCAGACTAAACAACAACATACGGTTAGGAAGG
The DNA here is from genome assembly GCA_006410875.1 of Neotragus pygmaeus. NCBI lineage: Eukaryota > Metazoa > Chordata > Mammalia > Artiodactyla > Bovidae > Neotragus > Neotragus pygmaeus. The sequence continues at coordinate 91,880 of SJYV01024707.1, read as the reverse complement.
AAGGCAGGGAGGGAGGGAGGGAGAGGAAGACAGAAAGAAGGGATCTTCCCATTGAGCAGGCTGCTTGGGGAGGCGGCTCCTGCCCTTGCGGTCAGGACTCACGGGCCTGCAGGACCCTGTGGAGGTGAGGACGGGTGGCCCTGGCCTTGTCCCGCAGACTGGTGGGGAGCCACCTGCCACTGAGGGTCAGGCTGTAGGNTCTTCCCATTGAGCGGGCTGCTTGAGGAGGCGGCTCCTGCCCTCGCGGTCAGGACTCACGGGCCTGCAGGACCCTGTGGAGGTGAGGACGGGTGGCCCTGGCCTTGTCCCGCAGACTGGTGGGGAGCCACCTGCCACTGAGGGTCAGGCTGTAGGCCTCAGCAGGAAAGAAGAATGCCTCTTTCCTGGTGTTAAACTGACCATACTGTCCCTCCAGGCCCAAAAGACTGGGGTTCCCAGGACTCACGTTTTATGGCACCGTGGTTGGAGTTGCTCACAGCCATTCTCAGTGGTTAAAAATCTGCAGCTCAGAGACACAAGTTGGAGCCACAGCCAAGTGTACCACTAACCCAGAAACAGCATCTGTTACCACCCCAGTCTCAGATTAGGGGCCATCACTCCCGCCCTGGCTCTGACTTTCACAGGCCTTTATCTTCATCTCGGGAATCTGCTGTCCTTCGCTGTCCTTCTTGCCTCCTTCCACCAGGTCTTGGAGAGGCCCTTCTCCATCCATCCCAGCTGATCTGAAAACTCAGAGAAGAGAGTTTTGATCTCTTCCAGAAGGTCTGGGGGTCCTTTTAAACCTGTTCCTTCTTCAGTCACCTTTGAGCTCTCATTATTAATGCTTTCTTGGAAAGAATAAAGATCTCTCTTATCAGTGAGAAATGGAGTATTTCCTGCCACATCAGTAAACAAAGATGGCATACTCATCAGTGATTCTGGCCTTGAAATGTGAATTTCTGTGCCTGCAGGCTCCCAGGAAGAAGAACAGCATCTGCAAGCAGGCAGCCGTCAGACTGCAGCCACTCCCTACGATGAGCTCTGAGGAGCTCAGACAGCAAAAAACACAGGACACTGCACCCCAGACAGCTGAGGGGCACATGAAAAGAATGATTTCAGTGAGCCCAGACTCTCGCATTTTTCCATATATAGAAAAACACTAAATTCCTTAACTTGAGATATCTGGTTTTCTTTAACTTACAAAAATACTTTGGATGTTCAGACCACCTGCCCTCTGTTGCAAAGGAGCAGTCCTCTCAGAGTTACTTGAGATGCTGCCTCCCAGACTTAAGTCCTAAAAATTTCTACTGAATAAAACATAACCCTCAACTTTTAGGTTGCAACTATTTTTAAATTTGACATCAGCTATATGTGCTACAACTTTGTAGGTACCAAGCTGTTGAAAAGCCTTCTACTCAATCTGTATCTGTACCATAGCTGTGTCCCAATCTACCCCATCTCTATTTTTATTTCTCTTTCCATCCTTCAGTATATCTCCATCTTTCCCCTTTTCTCTTTATATTTCTTTAACTAACCTGTTAATTTAATTTACCTGTCCCTCTGCTTAGTTCTGTTAAATATTACTAGCAATAATTCATCAATTGATGAATAAACTGGCGTGTCAGGACCTTGATGGGTTCTTGGATTTGAGCTCACATTGTGGCTGGAAAAGGAATCTGGAGAAGATATGGGGGCATCCTGAGGAGAGGTGTGAGGGCTTGATGAGCAGTGATGTGAACAATGGAGGAAAGACTGACATTCAAGATGACTCCATGCATAACCATTTGACTGATTTATAGAGTACCAGTGGAATGGACACCATTAGGAGGGTGAAAAGACATGAACTGTTCTGTAGGGAAGGCACAGCTTCAATCGGAGAATGCAATTAGACATCCAAGCGTGAAAGGCCATCACACTGATAGAACTTCCAATACCAAAGATGACCACAGTGAACCATCCTGGTAATATCTTCGTCATTGCTCACAGATGGTAAAATTGATCCTTAATTCTCATTTAAAAATAAAAAAGTCACCATCAGTAAAAGTACATTTTTACTCTCTTTCAAAATAGAAAATGCCGAAGAATATTAAGGTTCTCATATATTTTACATGAAGCAACAGGAAGAGTGTATACTGAGCCTTAGTGGGCTTCTCTGATTCTACTGTTCATATTTTCAGGGCCAAGGAAATCTTAGACACATGCAGCAGGTCGTGGACACAGCTCATCAGACTGGAAAATCTAAACCTGTTGTAAAACACACTGGAAACAACATTTACCAAAGAACTTCAAAATTCTGGCCCGAGCCCTAACACTGAAAAAAGGAGGAGGAGAAACTTTAGCAAAAACAAACCCAACACTCTTTCCATCAACCTCCATTTTACTTTCGAATTTATGTCCAGTCACATGATTATATTTTTAAGCCAATTAGGATGAAAGACTGTATAAAAATGGAGGGGGGAAAAGGACCAAAAGTCTTGTATAAAGCCTAGTTTGATGAAATGTTATAAGCCTTTAGAAAAAAAGAAAGAAAGAAAGTGAAATTGCTCAGTCGTGTCTGACTATTTGCAACCCCATGAACTGTATGTAGCCTACCAGGTTCCTCTGTCCAGGGAATTTTCCAGGCAAGAGTACTGGAGTGGGTTGCCATTTCCTTCTCTCTCATTANAAAAAGAAAGAAAGAAAGTGAAATTGCTCAGTCGTGTCTGACTATTTGCAACCCCATGAACTGTATGTAGCCTACCAGGTTCCTCTGTCCAGGGAATTTTCCAGGCAAGAGTACTGGAGTGGGTTGCCATTTCCTTCTCTAGGGGATCTTCTGGACCCAGGGATCGAACCCAGGTCTCCCTCATTGTAGGCAGACGCTTTACCATCTGAGCCACCAGGGAAGCCCCATTAGAAGGGCTTTACTATTTGAGCCATTAGAAGGCACAGTTAATGAACAACCTTTTGTGATTCAATTATAAACAAAATACTTCCTCTACTTCTTTTCTCTTGTTTTCTGACAGAACTTCATTAATTACACGTTTAATGCTCATGAAAGAGCTTTAGGACATGTCTTTCTAAACATATAAGATGGCACAAAACTGGGCAGCTAGACACACTGAAGTAGTTAATATCACCTGGCACTTCCAATTTTTGGCTTGAGAGTCAAACTTCTTTTTCTTTCTGCAATTCTTGATGTGGGTAAACTGATTAACACCACTCTCTCATATTTATAGAAATATTTTTTAACCATTTCAGGTAAAAGAAATATAAAGCCAAGGTTCAAAACTTATAAAACATTGTAAGGGAATACATTCCCACAAAACTAAAATGTCAGTTTCTATTGTTTGTAAATAAGCAATTTAAATACACAGTCACTTTTTTTTTAATTGAACTGTACATTAGAATTTATCTACTCACAAATTCTCATTTTACAGGTAACAAATCAGAGGCAAAAGATGTTAAGACACTTGCCCACTAGCATTGGAAATATTTAGTACTGAATC
>SJYV01024707.1:54434-88217 GCA_006410875.1 Neotragus pygmaeus | reverse complement strand
GGGATGTGATCTTCACAAATGATTTAGTAAAAGCCAAAGAAAACAGACTGTGATCAAATATCCTACTTTTTATAAAAGCAAATGTAAAGATGAGTACCTCGTATTTCCATAGGCTTTAAAATATTTTCTTATATAAAAATCACTTTCAGTAATATCACAACCGAAGTACACTTGGCAATGTTCTTTTTTTCAGGTTCACACAAGTTCATTATGTTGACCAGAAATCATGTGACAGTTATTACAAGTTTTGGCAGAAACTGCTAGGAAAAAAAGTCCCTTTATAGTCAGAAATGACCCTTTCACTCCCTCAATCAGAGACTTAAAGAGCGGGAATATTGGGGAATTAACATTTGGCTCAGAACTCTTATGACTTCTCCAGGCTGGCCGTCACCACAAGGTATTGCTTATCTTAGTTCTCATAAGATTTTCTAGCTCAGTGGGTCAGGAATGCTCAGATCACTTTGGCTAAGTACCCACATTAATTTCTTCCTTCCCCATCATTTATAGACTGGAAACCCCCTCTTACTTTTCAATTTATGAATATGAAACAAATGTCAACATTTTAGTTTGTAAAGATACTATTATTCAACACTCATGGCATATTCAGCAAATTGTACCTCTAAGAAAGCTAATGTTGCTAACAGGGGAAGAAGATACAGTTATTTAATATCCAACTTTGCTTCTTTTTTACCTCTATTTTTATATGTTGCTTGCTGTAGTGATGCAGACCAAGTATCTTCCCCCTCAGATTCCTCCTTAATATGTACTGAATAATTATGTTGAAGTGCAACACTTAAGATAGCAATTATAGGCTGCTTGTATAGAAACCTTCACATACTACTTCAGAAATTACAGGGACAGGAAATTTAGGATTACTCAGGGTTTTATATACATAACATACCTCCAAATAACACAATTATGGTACACAAAAAGTGGTCTGCTAAATGGCCGCTAGTCTGCTGGTATTAATGTTTTCAGCACGGCGCCCTCTAATACTTGATGGAGTTTATAACTGCTTGAGAGGGCCCCATTGCCCAGACAGGTTGAGGTGCTGTCCCAGCACACCTGTGGTATCAGAGTCCTCTAACTCAGCTGAGCGGCTTAATGTATGGTTACCATGAACTCAAGGTTGTGATCATTCCCTGCTTCTCAAAGAGAAAAACTGCTCTGCAACCATAAACTGGAGGCCCTTTTCTATTCATAGATGCCTGCAGCTCTCCATTCCTGGCCATAGAAAGTGATAAAATGCAAAACCTAGCATTTCCACTACAGAATAAACTTAAAGCTCAGAGATTAAAATATCACATTGCCTCATGGCCAAGTGCACCATTTGGAGTTTCATCAGCCTGTGCTGAAGTCACAGTTCAGGAGTTAAAAAAAAATAAAATCACAGTTCAACCTCTGAGTCATGTAATCTTGTGGAAATGATTTGACTGTTTGCAGAGGTCAAATATGATATTTAACTCATCAGCTTTCTGGGAGATTTAATGTACCTGGCAAACGGGAGTTAATAAACATTAGCTATCTCTATTAATTATTTCATTTTTATATACACATGGCTGGTTTCATGTCCACTGTTTCAGTAAAATGTTTAACATTTATTTGTCTGTTGATATCCTTCTAGAAGCACTTCAGCTGTTGACACCCAAACACAGTTTGCATTATTCAGTGCAATGTTAAATCACTTTTTGAAATGCTCTTCATTAACCTATTCTCTCTACAGTTCTTAACAAAATCGATTTTCCTCATGATAAATTTTCTTCGTATAGATTGGCTAAAAATGCTAAACAAGTGATGAGCATCCTTAAAAAAAAAAACTTTTAAACTTTCAGAGAAATTGCATATTGTGCAGAGTTTTCATACTCCTCCCTCACCTTCCCCTGAAGCTTACAAACTACATAATCATGGGATAAAAGTGGTGATATATTATTTTCAACAAAAAAGAATAGTTAATGACTGAATTTAAAAAAATAATAATGTTCTAAAAGCAGTGATTTATAGATAGAGTCACATTTGTAGAGAACAGATATATGATTGGTTACTAAGGTGGGGGGAAAGGAGATGGGGTAGATTGGGAGATTGGGCTTGACATATATATTCAGTGTTATATAAAAGAGGTAACTATGAGACCTTATTGTATACTCAAGGAACTCTATTCAGTGCTCTTTGGTGACCTAAATGGGAAGGAAATCCAAAAAAGAGAGGATATATGTATACATACAGCTGATTTGCTTTGCTGTACAGAAACTAACACCACATTGAAAATCAACTATACTCCAGTAATAATTAATTTAAAAAATAATCAGTGATAGCCTAACTTATTGTGAAGTGTCATATTTTTATTTGAAAAGTTTGTGTGTGTGCTCAGTCGTCTCTGATTCTTTGTGACCCCATAGGTTGTAGCCCGCCAGGCTCCTCTGTCTGTGGGGTTCTCCAGGCAAGAATACTGGAGTGGGTTCCCATGCTCTCCTCCTCCAGGAGATCTTCCTGACCCAGGGATCAAATTCATATCTCCTGCGGCTCCTGAATTGCAGGAGGAATCTTTACCACTGAGCCATTGGGGAAGACCTTGAAAAGTTTCAGTTCAGTTCAGTTCAGTCGCTTGGTCGTGTCCGACTCTTTGCAACCCCATGAATGGAAGCACACCAGGCCTCCCTGTCCATCACCAACTCCCAGAGTTCACTCAGACTCGTGTCCATTGAGTCCGTGATGCCATCCAGCCATATCATCCTCTGTCGTCCCCTTCTCCTCCTGCCCATAATCCTTCCCAGCATCAGAGTCTTTTCCAATGTGTCAATTCTTCGCATGAGGTGGCCAAAGTACTGGAGTTTCAGCTTTAGGATCATTCCTTCCAAAGAAATCCCAGGGTTGATCTCCTTTAGAATGGACTGGTTGGATCTCCTTGCAGTCCAAGGGACTCTCAAGAGTCTTCTCCTACACCACAGTTCAAAAGCATCAATTCTTTGGTGCTCAGCCTTCTTCACAGTCCAATTCTCACATCCATACATGACCACTAGAAAAATCNAGAGGCAGATCAGGTGGTCTGGTGTTCCCATCTCTTTCAGAATTTTCCACAGTTTATTGTGATCCACACACCCAAAGGCTTTGGCATAGTCCTTACAATACCAAAAATCGCATCAACATTTCTGTATTATACTCAAATCATCTTCCTTCATTTCCAGTTTTTTAAAGTGTAACTTCCTGAAGAGTATGGGGAAGAAGTAAAATGCATATCCTAGTGTTAAATCTGATCTTATGTCATATCTTCTTACATTGAGATATAATTTGATTAAAGCCTACAAAATGTCTTTATCATCATCTGCACAGTTTTGAGTTATGGTCCCTTTATGGAGCTTCTTGGGAAAGTATCTTCATCTTAGCCAGTATTCTTAACTTCTCATCCGAAAAGAGGACAGGTAAATTTTATACATTGTGTAAAGAGTGTAAAAAAAGCTTAAAATAGCATACAATTCTTATCTCACAGTCTTTGCAGGTCAAAAGTCTGGGCATAGCTTAGCTGAGTCCTTTGTTTTGATTTCACGATGCTGTAGTCAAAGTATCTTTTGACCAAATTACATTATCATCTGGCAGTTCAACTGGGGAAAATCCACTTCCAAGCTCACTCAGTTATTGGCAAGTTCATTTCTTTGTGTATGTACACTCTGAGAGATCCAGCTTTCTGCTAGCTGTCACCTGGAGGCCATCCTCAACTCTGCAGTCCCTGCCTGTCGTCTTCACCATAGACAGTTTACAACATAGCAGATTGTTTCTTTAGGAAGAGCATGAAAGCAAGTACAAGTCTGGCCAGACAGAGTATATAAAACCTGATATAATCATGGAAAGTATATCCTACTACCTTTGCAAACTCTACTAGTTAGAAGAAAGGCACAGTTTGCATCCACACTTGAAGGGCGAAGGCTTCGCAAGAGCATGTGCATTAGAAGGTGGGAGTCGTGGGGCCACTGAAAGTCTGTCCACCACAGACTGGATATGGTTTAACATTCAGAGAGTCTTCAATCTTGGAAAACAAGTAATCAGCATGGTTTCATCCATCACATCCCAGCTGATCATCCCATCCATTTCACAAAGATCCTCAGAGGTAAGAAATATAGTGCTATAAAATAAAGATGATATTGGAGGGCAACCTGTTTGGTGACTGGTGAGTGATGAAGTTGCTGTTCATCTTGCTATTATTTGTGGTGTGAGCTTCTCATTTCTAATCCTAGCTATGATTCAAGGTCTATTAATGATGACAGGCCTAATTCCTCTTTAACTTCTTCCTCAACTTTCAAAATGTAGATGATGAAATACATCAATCTTAGAAAGGCAGTATGAGCTTTAGCATGTAAAGAATTCAGCCCAATTTTGTACAGAAATAATTTTGAGTAAGAATTCAGCAGAAAGCAACATAAATCTTTAAAGAGCTGCATAAAACAGTGCTGGGGAGGTGATAGAGTTCTAATTTAATACAGAGATATGAAGGCTAAGGGGTGATATAATCATCATCTACAAATATAGGAGAAATTTCTATAAGAAATCAATTATTTTGCATATTCAAGTAAGCCCAAATTAGACTGAATTAAAGAAATAGGGAAATTTTTTTATCCAATTTTTTTTTTTAAATTTTAAAGAAATTCTGCTGTCTTTTCTAGGGGAGCTAAATTGGCATGTGTTTTAGGATGAACTGGAAATGTTCTTTACACTCTTTTTCTTTTTTTTTTTTGTATCTTATTTTTTAGTATATATTACCTAAANTTTTTTTTTTTAAATTTTAAAGAAATTCTGCTGTCTTTTCTAGGGGAGCTAAATTGGCATGTGTTTTAGGATGAACTGGAAATGTTCTTTACACTCTTTTTCTTTTTTTTTTTTGTATCTTATTTTTTAGTATATATTACCTAAAAGTGTAAATTTCCTTCTAAACTAAAAAAAATAAGCAATTTTATTTCCTTATGCAAGAAAAATGAAGCAAACTGTTCTGAATTTTGATACTATAAGCTGGGTTTGTTTGAAAAGTCACATCATGTTAACCACAGAAGGTAGCTGAACATAGAATGGTATAAAACTACTTTTTAGTACGCAAATTCACTCTAAATTTTGTGTTTTCATCAGTGAACAAACTGAAGCTGTGACTATGCTTATATATGAAATAATCATCATTAAGACTTTAAGGTGAGCTAAAAAAATTCAATAAACACAGAAAGAAAGGAAGAAAAGAAAAAACAACCAAACTGGTTATTTCACCAAACTAATTGGTTGGTAAGTGGTTAAGACTATTGTTGGGAAAGAAGAAATTTTCTTCTACTCTTCTAGGTTCTTCTGACTGGCCTAAGAATTAAATTGACATGAGACACATTAATAGGAGAAAATCAAGGCAAAATTTAATAAAATGCATACAATAGACAGACCCAGAAGAAGTAACTTTCCAAAACGACTGAAGCCCTTATCTTAAATTTCATCTTTAGCTAAAGACACAAGAGGATGATGGAGGTAGTGCTTTGAGAACTCAAAGGGTAGGAAGACAACCCTGGTCTCTAAGAATTCCTCCCTCTATCCCTAGCCCTTATTCAATGCAGAGACCTCTGGTGATAGAATTATTACTGTGCTAGCCCCTCTATCTATATTTCTAGATATTATATATTATATATTATATATTTCTATATCTATATATCTAGGGGGAAAGTTAGGGTGAAGGTGGAAGTTTCTTCTTGTCTTTTGGGCCTGAATTGTACTCAGCTTGAAATAAGCTATATGCCAAAGAAGCACTTAGGGGTGGCAATTTTTGCTCCCTCACATTGTTCATTCTCAAATAATGATTAGCATCATGGACTTTGACTGTGAATGTCACCAGGTTTATCTCCCAACATATATGTGATTCACTTCAATACCTTGGGCATATCTTCATCCAAATTCTCCTGAAATCATTTCATTCATTAAAACCTCAACTATTCCTCAGTTAATTTATTTCATGTTGTATGCTGAGAAAGTTCTTTCTTTTCTTGATCCTTATTTTTTTTCCCCCGTAGGACTATTGTTTCCTCTGGAGTTTATTTTTCACCTTAACATAGATGACATTTTGCAAAATGAAGAAGATCACCAAGATATTCCTTTAATATTCTCATTTTTCAATCATCATCTTGAGTTCTTCAATGGCTTAATTTATTAAGCAGTCTTAAGTTCTTCCAGAAGCTTTCCCCATGCCTGACACTGTATATGCTAGAGAAGAGATAAGAGCATAATGGGCTAAAGTGCTTATTAGACATGGATGGAGTGTTGACTTGCTTATGAATTTAACTTCGAAACCAGTTGCTTAATCAGTTCATCACAAAGACACAGACTGGCTCATAAAACAACAGATGAGTGAGCACACAATAAAATCTAAGCTGTAAAGGCCATTAAACACTAAAGATATATTATAGAGTAGAACTTGCTTAGGTAAGAACTTCCTGCCCAGAGCCACACCATGATGATTAATGCTTGCATATGTGAACTTTATGAAAAAGATAATGAATTGAATGTGTTCTTAAAAGATGCCATTTTAGACCTGTTTGGCTTTCTCTCCTCCCTTGGGAATCAACTGACCACACTCTGTTAGTTTAAACAAATGAACATTTAATGTTGGCCATTCTGCCAACCAACTTGGGGGAAAATGGAGTCATTTATCAAGGGGGGAAAAAATAGGAAACATAATGAAGTGTCTTCTATTCTGGGAAGAAGGTAAAAAGCAAACTAAAAAAGGAGGCTGCCACAGATTATGACTACAGGTATAAAAGAGGCAGAACTTTAGGTTTGCTTTTATACTTCGGTTTCTGCCTGTTTTGGTATGAGAGAGCTGATTTTAATCACATCGTGAGTCTTTCTTGTACCTTAATGATCGCTTTCTTTGGCAACTTTAATGCTAGCCATTATAAACACATCTGCTTTTTCTTGGTAAATATCAAATAGATTGCAAATGATAGTAAAATAATTAGGACATTTATAAGTAGAAAATGCAACTTGAGGGTCATTTGTGATAATAGACTAAAAGTTATCTTAGATATATATCTAATATTTACAAATAAATTCATTAATCACCTGATATTTATTATACTTAGTACTATTCTAATAACTGAATAGAATACAAAGGGAATACAAGTCACACCTCTGTCCTCAGGAGTTTATAACATTTTCAAAAGAGAAAACATGTACCTAAGAATATATACATACATTCATATGTACATAAATTATATAAGTGAGATCTATAGGTGAAGAGAAAGAAAGGAGCCATCTTTGTTGTATAAAATGTATTGAAAGAGACTGAAGAAAACACTGATTTTTTTCTGTATTATATTATTGATTATGTCTATGCTGTATTAAAGATAGTCAAATTATATATATAGTTATGAGTGAGTGAAGTCACTCAGTCATGTCCAACTCTTTGCGATCCCATGGACTGCAGCCTACCAGGTTTCTCTGTCCATGGGATTTTCCAGGCAAGGGTACCGGAGTGGGTTGCCATTTCCTTCTCCAGGGGATCTTCCTGACCCAGGAATCGAATCCAGGTCTCCTACATTGCAGGCAGAAGCTTTACCCTTATATGTGTATACACAATTATAAGCATACACACAAAATTGATGAATAGTTCAAATCTGTTCAGCATCAAGAGAGAGATTTTCACTCCAATATAGTCATTGCACTCACACCAAATATGAAAAGAAGGACCAGGTTAGTGAATAAGAAAATGCAACACAAAGCCTTTTTTCCGTTAGATGATGATGTTTCACCTTCAGTGAGCAAAAAAGTAGACATATAAGTAGCTTGGGAAATTTTTCTGAAATTTTTTATGTACTGATTTTGTTTTTTTTTAATGATCCATTCACACATTTCCTGGGAGTAAGGCAGCTTGAATAAAGCCAGATTTTTGTCCTCTAATTACCGGACTCATCCATGATCTTGCCTTACTGTGTCTAGATAAAGGATGGAGGGAACCAAAGTCTGAGCTAAGCTGGGGAAGGTGTTTTGGTATTTCCCATGGACAGAAAAAACAGAGAAGTACTCTTCAGAGAGAGAATTTTCTTGAGCAGTAGTGAACATTAATTAAACATTAATTAATTAAATATAAGCATTAATTACATTAGTAAAACCAAGAGAAGTTAGAACTCAGACAGGGTAAAAAGGACAAAACAAAGCATGAAAATCAGCAAGATGACTTCAAATTCAAGAGTAAGGGTATGTAAATACATAGAATAAATTCACCTAGGTGATGTGAGGATGTTCTCTTAAAGCAGCCCCAGAATGTTCTGTGGTTCCTTTATGAGCAACTAGCCAGTTTTTTGTTGGATGTGCCATATTTCTAGAGGAACTAAATGAAGGCAAATGAATATTAAAGGATCTATATGTGTTTTTCTATAGAAAAAATATTAATAATATCTGCTTGCTTTTCTTTTGGCGTGCTCATGTAAATAGTATATTAAAAAATGTTTTTACATCTGTATTACTAATAAGAAAACATGAGAAACATCTTTTATATCTGAAACAGTAAAATATCTAAGAAAATATGGCATAGGCCCACAATGAAAATCTCAAGACTGACACATTTAAAGTCTATGTTAAAATATAAAAAATGCTCCACATAATAAAAGGAATTGTCAAAATAAATGTTTCTTTTCTTCCTTAGACTAAATATGTCACGGTTACTGTAGATGAATATTTTCTTCCCTTCTTGGTGGTGGGGATAATGTCTTACTCATCCTTCTACCCCTCTTAAGAGTTGACTCTATGTTTGCTAGACTAAACTGAACAATTGAGACTATAGCAAATGAAATCTGTTATGTTACAGAAGTGGGAATTTTATTTTTACTTCTAAATTTTATTTTATTTTCATTACATTCTATTTAAAGTTATATGATTATATTTCATTGTTGGTATCTCTAGTTGTTGAAACTCAACATTTAAAAAACAAGATCATGACATCTGGTCCCATCACTTCATTGCAATAGAAAGGGAAAAAATGGAAGCAGTGACAGATTTCTTTTTGGGGGGCTCCAAAATCACTGAGGATGGTGACTGTAGCCATGAAGTTTAAAGACACTCGCTCCTGTATTAAAAAGTAGACACATCATGTTGCTGACAAAAAGTTCACATAATTAAAGCTATGGTTTTTCCAATATTCATGTATAGATGTGAGAGTTGTACCATAAAGAAGACTGAGTGCAGAACTGATGCTTTCAAATTGTGGTGCTGCAGAAGACGCTTGAGAGTCTCTTGGGCTACAAGAAGATCAGATCAATCAATTCTAAAGAAAATAAACACTGAATATTCATTGGAAGGACTAATGTTGAAGCTGAAGCCCCAATATTTCTGCCACCTGTTGCGAAGAATTGGCTCATTGGGAAAAAAAGACCCTGATGCTGGGAAAGACTGAAGGCAGGAAGAGAAGGGGATGACAGAAGATGAGATGGTTGGATGGCATTACTGACTCGACGGACATAGTGATGGTGGTGGTTTGGTCACTGAGTCATGTCCAACTCTTGCAACCGATGGACTGTAGCCTGCCAGGCTCCTCTGTCCATGGGATTCTCCAGGCAAGAATACTGAAGTGGGTTGCCATTTCCTTATCCACTGAATGGGCATGAATCTGAGCAAACTCCAGGAGATGGTGGAGGATAGAGGACCTTGGCACTCTGCACTCCAGCGTGTCACAGAGTCGGACACAACTTGATGACTGAACAATAAAATCCATCTCTAGTTTTAATCATGCCAGAAGTCAGAGAAAGATGTTTTATTCAGAGATATAATCAATCTTTCATCAATCTGTAGGACATGGAGATCATTTTAGGAGTGATCATCATTTGTTTCCTTGGAAGATCCATTTGGCTATCATTTTTATAGCTAAGCTCCTGAGAGGCAGTGTGAGAGAAGGAGAGGTGGGCAATAAGAATCAAAAGCACTAGAAACGTTTTCTGCTGGGCATGAGAAGAACTGAGGAAAGACAAAGTTGCTTGTGTTTTTAAGCTGAGGTGGATGCCTTAGAGCACCACTTCTAGATCTAGTTATCCAGGCTCTCCTAGAACCAAGTTATCAAGTTGAAAAATCCAGGCCTACCACCAACTCCAGCTCACTTGTATCTCCCTGCCCCAAGATGACTTATCTGTGCCCACTGCAACCAATCTTCCCGTGGTCACTTTCCTCTTTCTAGATTCCAGGATGACCTCAACTTTCAATGCTGAAGCTGTTTCTACCTACCTTCCTGGTTTTCTCTGGTTTCTCAAATGACTTGAAGAAAGACAGAGGTTGTGTCATTTCACTTTTACCTCCCAGCACAGCTCAAATGTCTAGCACCAATACTGGTGCCTCCATCCTTCGAGGGAAGAAAATGCTTGCTCCCACACACACGTTATAGAAGAAACTCTCACCATACTGCACTGTCATATCTGATAATCATTTAATCACTGACTAAATCTAAGATGCTGAGATCAGAGAATTCAATAACTCTGGGAGACTTTAAAAAATCTTTCCAAATTAAGCATTTATTGTTACTTCATTGCTCCCTTGCTACTTAATTTTCCTGAGACTCATTTTAGGAGAAATTTGCTCCTTTAGGCTTCCACACTTCATCTCAATCAATACTCTATTCTCCCTAGAGGTCCCAAATTATTCTTTTCAAATGTCTTTTTTATCTACCCTTGGAAACAACACAAGCAAATGGAGTTTGACTTCCAGCTGTCAAATCAAGTGTGGAGGCAAACCCTGTGAGTGTGAATCACTTGATCCTGCCTTGTTCAATCTGGGTAATGTGGCACGGTCCCAAGAATCCTCATCTACCACCAGATAGAGAAAGGAGTCAAAGACAAATGCTATCATTTCAAAAAACTGGACATTTTTTTTCCTTTTAATTGTAAATTATCCGTTCACACAAGCTAGCAGCTAACTGGTAAGTCCTCATTTATGTTCCCCGGACTTCTTTGGTAAGTCAAGGTTTGTTTGGAAATGGGATGTTTGAAATACACCACCTGCTCTTGCAGTTAATAATTAAACTTGGACCTTCTTATAATTCCATCTGTTGGAATCCACACTCTGGAAAACATAGTAACAAATTTGATCCTGTTTTCTTTTAGGGACTGAAGCTCCCTGGTTGAAACAGGCTAATGTTCAAAGTATAAGCTATTGATCATATTGTTGCCTATGGAAAGGTAGTATAATTTGGGAATCTTGGGGATCATTAAAGGGTGTTACTTATATATTGGTTTATTGGCTGCTTCTGTCCAAAACAAAATTGTATTTCCTTTTGAGCTTGATTTCAAGGCAATTTAATGAATTTTTTCACACACACACACACACACACACACACACACACACACACACACACACACACACACTCCTGTATTATTATTTTACAGTTGAAACTGATACTCATGTTTACCTGCTTTTGTTTGAAGGACCAATTTCTCTACTTCTTGTGTAGCTTCCAGAGAAGTCTGTGCTGTGTAAGATGCAAAATTAAAAAAAAAAAAGAAAGAAAGAAATGAATAAGAACCCTGTGTTTTGCCCTGATGATGGTTTTTTAGTGGTAGTGGTAATGGTATATGAAGTTTTAAAAACCAAAATGCCTGACCAGGTTCAGAGATGTTATCCAGGTGTGCTTTATGTGCTTCCCAAGGTACAGTTTTTTTTTTTTTTTTTCAAACTGGATCATGAAACGGAGACAGTAAGTCTTTGTGTTCCATCCTCCACTGTTTCAAATCCACTGCCTCCATCAAAGCATACCTTGAGCTCCACCTCCCACATTGTGTCCCCTACTGGTGCCAATCTTCCAGAGAACTCCATTTCCCCTTTGTAAACGCTCGATGTGCTGACCTATTTAAAAATATAACTCAGGTGCCTGGTGAACCATGATGCCTGCCAGCTCTTCAGATAAAGAGGACCCACTTATTAATCTGCTCTGTCTCCATCTGCCTGCTCAATTGGGATTGACTGCTTGCTGTCCAGACTGATACCAGGGAAATCTGATTGAGGACAAGAATCTCTTTGTACATTTCCCCCACTGATACTGCACAACAGGTCTGTTGCAGCCAGGGAGTTAAGCTGATGTGACATGATGTCAGATGGCCTGCCACTGTACGTCAGAAATTAAAAAGAAAATATTCTTTCAAACTGGAATTCCTTATGTGATTTTTATTTCCTTGGGCTTTGAGCAGATTGAGTATTGAATTGCTTGACTGGAGCCCATAGATAATTTAATACCTGCAACATTTGTCCCTGGGTGAAATTCAGCCACATTTGACTTGTTCAGCATGGCGCCTCAGTTCTAAACATTTCATGGAAATCTTGTAAATATTGATTGACAAAATCCCAAAGAAATACTTTTTCTACCTCTGATTCTAAAAAGCTCCAGAAGGAAAGACTTGATTTCTGTTTTTAACCCTCACTACTTCATATCCAATGGTGTAAGAAGTAGATAAAAATTTTGAACCTTATTGTATCTTTCTCAAATTAGGACCGTCAATTCTTGCAGCTTCAAACAATAAAATAAAGTGCCTTTATATGATCTAATAAACTAGAATTGAATAAAAATAGCAAGCACATAAGCAGGAATAGCAAATAAATAAACTCAGAACTTATTAGTGGGATCAAAAGAGTGCTGATTATTTCTTGGGAAGATATTTGTCAATTGACTACATTCATGTTAATTCTCCAGAAGAATGCAAACATGGTGTATGTATATATGGTTTTCAAGCACTAAAGTTTTTAGCATGCCATTCTCATGAAATTCATATTGTATATGTGCTTTTTGTCAAAAAGGGATTGGAACTAAATTTAGAGCTTATCTAAAGCTAAGACTGAATGACTTGCATGATTTCTGAAAAAAAAAAAACACACAAACATTTATTAATTAAAAATCAATAGAGAAAAGAGACACAAGTAAGAAATAGTAATCTTACAAGGATTTGTGTTAAGTAACAAGAAGCAGACTATTATTACTTTTTTACTATTCAGATTTTACTCTTTAGTCAAGGCTAATCATTTGTGAGGAGAATGAAAGAGCTGGTTTAAAACTAAATATTAAAAAAAAGATAATGGCATCTGGCCTCATTGTTTCATGGCAAATGGAAGGGGGAAAAGTGGAAGCAGTGACAGACTTTCTCTTCCTGAGCTCTAAAATCACTGTGGAAAGTGATTGCAGCCATGATGTCAGAAGAGGATTGTTTCTTGGCAGGAAAGCTATGACAAAACTAGATGATGTGTTGGGAAGCAGAGGAATCATTCTGCTGACAAAGGTCCCTATAGTCAAGACTGTGGTCTTTCCAGTGGTTGTAAGAGCTGGACTGCAAAGAGGCAGAGCACCAAAAAATCAATGCCTTTGAACTGTGGTGCTGGAGAAGACTCCTGAGCATCCCTTAGATAGCAAGATGAAACCAGTCTTATGGGAAATCAACCCTGAATACTCATTGAAAGAACTGCTGCTGAAGCTGAAACTCCAGTGTTTTGGTCACCTGATGTGAACAGTCAACTTATTGGTAAAGTCCCTGATGCTTAAAAAGATTGAGGGCAGAAGGAAAAGAGGGTGTCAGAGGAGGAGATGGCTGGATGGCATCATTGATGAAATAGGCATGACCTTAGCCAAACTTTGGGTGATGGTGAGGGACAGGGAGGCCTGGCACGCCACAGCCATAGGGTTGCAAACAGTCAGACGCAACTGGGCGACTGAACAATAATGCTCATTTGTTAATTTGTGTCAGTTCTAGTGTTTACAAATTCACGTGTGAATAAGATGTGTACCTGATCCTTACTTTTCATTATGCTTTGTGTGTGTGCTAAGTCACTTCAGTCATGTACAACTCTATGCAACACTATGGACTGTATGTAGCCTGCCAGGTTCTTCTGTCCATGGGATTCTCCAAGTAAGGATACTGGAGTGGGTTGCCATCCCTCCTCCAGGGAATTTTCCNCTTTGTGTGTGTGCTAAGTCACTTCAGTCATGTACAACTCTATGCAACACTATGGACTGTATGTAGCCTTCCAGGTTCTTCTGTACATGGGATTCTCCAAGTAAGGATACTGGAGTGGGTTGCCATCCCTCCTCCAGGGAATTTTCCCAACCCGGGGATTGAATCTGCATCTCTTGTCTCCTGCATTGACAGGTTTTGGTTTTTTTGTTTTTAATCACTAATGCCACATGGGAAGCATTATTATGCATTAAATGGTATGAAATATAAATACTGTTGAAGAAAATAAAATTTTACTCATTCAATGTAAAGACTGAATAAATTAACAGACTTCTTTTTGATATCCACTTAGACTGCAAGGAGATCCAACCAATCCATTCTGAAGGAGATCAACCCTGGGATTTCTTTGGAAGGAATGATGCTAAAGCTGAAACTCTGGTACTTTGGCCACCTCATGAAAAGAGTTGGCTCATTGGAAAAGACTCTGATGCTGGGAGGGATTGGGGGCAGGAGGAGAAGAGGACGACAGAGGGTGAGATGGCTGAATGGCATCACGGACTCAATGGACGTGAGTCTGAGTGAACTCCGGGAGTTGGTGATGGACAGGGAGGCCTGGCGTGCTGCAATTCATGGGGTCGCAAAGAGTAAGACATGACTAAGTGACTGAACTGAACTGAACTGAACTGTCATGAGAGTGTATGTATGTATGTGTGCTTGTGTGAGACTGGTTTTGATAAACATATGAAGTATTTGAAACACTGGAGAGGAGAAAAACCTAATTAAACAGATGAAAGACAATGCCAAGCTAAAAGTTACATAAGTTGTTTTGAGTTTTTTTCAAAAAAATCAAAAAGTTTTTAACAAGCAATAATTATAGAATATTTTCTCAAATTAATGAAAAGGAAATTCTTTACCGTAAATATTTAACACTAAAATTTAAGAACTACCTAAAAAAGGTTAATGGAAAAAAATTTAGTGTTGATTTTTTTCATTTTTAGTTCAGTTTTAATTAACATAATATTATATTAATTTCAAGTGTACAATACTGTGATTGAAATATTTGTATGTATTGCAAACTGATCACCATAGTGAATCTAGTTAACATTTGACACCATAGATGGTTACTCTTTTTTTTCTGGGATGAAAACATTCAACATCTCTTGCTACTTTTACATATGGAATACAGTACTATTAACTATAGTCACCGTGTGGTAGATTGTATCACCATGACTTCCTCATTTCGTACTTGGGACTCTGTGCCTTTCGGCTCTTTATTTATTTTGTTCATCTCCATGATCCACTTCAGGCCATCATTAATCTCTTCTCTATTCTTATGAGATCAAAACTTTTGTTTTGTTCTGTCTTATTTGCTTTTGTTATGCTTTGCTTTAGATTCTGCATGCAATTGAAATCATGTGATAATTTTATTTTTCTGTCCAATTTCTTTCACTTGGCCTAAAGTATTCAAGGTCTATGTATGTTGTCTAAAAGGCAAGGTTTCATTATTTTTCATGGATGGATAATATTTCACTTTATATATACATATATATGTGTGTGTGTGTATCAGCATATCACAATTTATGTGTTAATTATCCATTGATGGACATTTAGGTTGTTGCCATTATTTTGGCTATTGTAAACAATACTGTAATAAACATGTAATTACCTGTATATTTTCAAATTAAGGTTTTTGTTTTCTTCAGATAAATAGCCAGAAATAGAATTTCCAAATCATATGATAGTTCTATTTTAATCTTTTGAAGAAGTTCCATACTGTTTTCCATAGCAGTTACACCAATTTACATTCCTATCAACAGTACACAAAAGTTTGCTTTTCTCCACATGCTATAGCCATTCTAAGTGTTAGGTGGTATCTCAAGGCAATTTTGATTTGCACTTCCCTGTTCTAATCTTGTCATATTGACTGAAAATTGACTTGGATGTTGAGTGTTCTTTATCTCCATAGACTCTCCACTGCATTTTCCCCCAATGTAAAGTAGAACAGGTAGTTCATTTAAATGCATACTCTTTATATTAAACAGAAGTTTAGTCACACATTGCTGGATCTTTTCTGAAAAAGCTAAGCTGAATAGAAGAAACATGGGGTAAGAGTATCCTTTAGAGTTGTCCTTAAAGTCACACAAGTCAGCTCCAAGCATTCAGCTCTTTGTTTCCTTCTGGGACATGAGTCATAGCAGAATCCCCAGTGAAAACAGTCTTGGCCCCTAAAGGAGGGGAAACAAAATCACAAAAATAATGGCAAATGGGAAAGATCACATCATTAGAATTATTAAAATCTATAGGTTCTTTAGGGGGGAAAAAATGTCTTTGAGCAAGAAACAACTTTCAGAATAGTCTAGAACAAAAGTATTCAATCTATAAACTATACAACTATGCATTACTCTATAAACTATTAAAAATGCACAAAAGTGTGTAGGAAACAAAAGACTTGCTTGTATTTTGTAGGATGAAATTAAGATATAATACGCCATTAACTCTAGCATCTCAAAGTAAAAGCTAGTATGTTCCATCTTGTATAACACACAAAATTATACTCCTTGGTAATCAGTGATTGTGAAGGATTAAATATGCGAAGTGTCTGTTTGGAGTCAGGGACATAACAATCTAAGCCAGGTAAGTGAAATATAATTTTTAAAATAAATCTAGAGAGAAAATTATTTTAGTCTCCTAAGGAATGAAACTACTGAAACAAGTAAATGCTATTTCCTGGAGAGGGAATGTTAGAGAAAGAAATGAGAAGATAAAAGTTGCTCAATATCAATATGACATTTGGTTTAAGGAAAATGTATGCAGGAAAGGTTACTTGTACCTTAAACTAAATATTTCTCTCATCCACATGATATCATTCTTCTAGTCTTATTTTTCTCAAATTAAATTTCTTCCTTATCAAAAATCTTGCTTTAAGCTAAGCAAAGCTGGGAGGCCAGTGAATAGTTGATAAGGAGGTCATTATAACAACTCAAATAGAAGATATAAAACAATCCATTTCAAAGAGTAAGAACTATTTGCTATCAACATTTACAATATGATTGATTATTTAGCAATTGCTTTTCCCCTTTTCCTCTATTCTTATCCCTCAAATACTCTGTAGTGGAGAAATTTGACCTTGCTGAGAGAAGTAATAATACAACATATCTGCACCATCCATGTGATTAATACAGCCCTCGAAAAGGAACACCTGACTGGTAAAATACAACACAAATGCATGAGCACATTGAGGAACTCTTCGCCTTATTCACCTTCTTCCTAAATAATTCATCAATTTAACGATAATGACATTCAAATATCATAATTGCAGCTGACTCTTTAAAAAACATCAATTCCAAGGCCCCAAATGGAGTAACCAGCCCCCACTCCTTTTCTCACCATTAGCTATTAAAGCCAAAATATGATCTTTATTCATTTCACTGACATAATATAAAACCCAATGCAGATTTCCTATTTTTCATAAAATTTTCATCTGCACTATTAGTTTCACTGATAGCAGACTGCAAAATGTTGTTAAGCTACAAGATGGAAGACACTGCAAAAACCTCAGCATGTTAAGAAGCCATAAAATTTTATTCAGTTCATTTACTGCTACAGTCCAGTAACCCTATAGTAAGAGTGTGCTATTTTTACTGTGTATTTATTTAAAGCTTGAATATTTTGTTCCCTGGACTAGACATCTAAGTTGGTTAATCTGGGGTCCTAATACACGGAGTTGTATTCTACTTCAGTGTTTATCATTGCCTTGAAAGTGTTTTTGTATTTTGGTTATTATGGAAAGGATAATAACAGAATATTGCAAAAATAAAAATAAAAAGCTTAGCTATGGTTAGGTGGCTCGTTTGTGCTCAGAATTAAGCTATCAGTGTATGAACCTCACATGATGCTGAGCAGAAACACTCCTATTGCCTTCTTTTTCCATCTTATGTCTCTTCCAGTGCAAGTCTAGGGTACAGGGCCATCTGACACAGTGTATCAGACCTTGTATTGGATAGTCTGGCGCTTGGCCGGAGATGCTTGACTGCTCACACAATCCTGCAGAAGTCAGCCACATTTTTGCATTCACTGCTTTGTCAGTATGTCTGAGCAGTTTGACATAAGTAAGTGAGATCTTTTGTTTTTTAGAATAGCAGGAAGCAGAGCCTGTTTTAGGCCTACTCATAAAATCATAAATAAATAAATCTAAAGCTACCTTTTCTGTTTTCATACCAAGGTCCATTATACTATACTATACTATGTCATATTATTATTATATGAAAACTAGTCTAAGGACATAAGGTAGAGAAAGAAGGCCATGCACACCGATTTTGCCAATGCATGGAATGCATCTAAATATCCCAAGGAGCTTTCACAGACTTTCCTAATCATGGGTCGATGACTGGACACCAGTGGTAACTTCACTATGGGAGAACAAAAGCTTAAGTAAAGCTAGAAAAGCAAAGAAGGATAGTGGAAAGAGCAGTTTGTACCGGTNTGCATCTAAATATCCCAAGGAGCTTTCACAGACTTTCCTAATCATGGGTCGATGACTGGACACCAGTGGTAACTTCACTATGGGAGAACAAAAGCTTAAGTAAAGCTAGAAAAGCAAAGAAGGAGAGTGGAAAGAGCAGTTTGTACCGGTAGGTACCCAGGTTCACTCCCTTAGGACTAGCAAATTGATAGCACCAAGCCTAGCAAACTCCCAGGAAACCTATGGCTGTGCATATTTACTTAGGTCCCAGGAATAACTGTTCCCTGCTCAGTCCCAATTAAAGGCCGCATGCAAACTCCAGGTGTAGTAAACAGATAAACTAGTAACAAAAAGTACAATAGCAAACAGGCCAGACAAATTATGTACAACATCCATAATACATTCCTTCTGTGGCTGTGACTCGGGAACTGAGAAGACAAGCCTGTCCCTACTTGGTCCCCTTGTCTATAATACAGGCTGATAAGACAACCTATGCCAGCTTCAGTGTTTTCTCTTGAAAGTGCAAAATATGGGCTTGATAAAAGCAAAGTATGCATTTTTAAAGGCACATGAGAGAGATTTAAATCACCTGAGATAGACTGTTTTTATTCATTCCAAAGAGGTACAAAGGCTCTGTCTGAGTAGCATTAAAGAGTAAAGGTTCAAAAGGAATATGTGAGAGGCCCCAGGAGACTGGAAACATAAGAATGCATTAAAATGAGCCAGAGAATGTGTCCCAAAATAGCCAAATAATGGCTATTCGTAGTTACTATCTTGTTAGCATCGATTGTGGAATATTTGAGGGCCTAGGAGAATCAATGTATATGGTAAACAATCACCTCCTAAACTGAAATGTCAGAGATACGATACAGAATAATGAATATAAAATCTAGACAAAACTAATGACCAAACAAGATAAACAAATTAAAGCAGATAAGCCATGAAGGGTGAGGAACTAACGATTGAGGTAGGCATCATCCCAGTGAAAATCTGTCCATTTAAACAGCCTTTGCTGCATGGTGTCAACACGGGCTGACAGCTGAGTCCCACATATCTGCCTTTAGCTTCCATGATAATAAATCTAGGCTATGAATGTGAGATGCAGGAGACAGATATTCAAGCAGTGGTGGGGAAGCCATTTCCAAATGATCGTCCATATATTGTTCCTAGAGATGAAAGTTTATGTCTTTTGCTTACTATACACCTGGTACAAGGGTCTTGTGCTCAGTCTCCCCCTAAAAATAATTTCCAAACCGGTTTTTTTTTCTTTTTTCTTTCTTTCTCTCTTTGCTTTACTTTTTAAAAAGAATGTTAGAAATCTTACATGGTATCTCTTCAATACTTTGTTATTTTTTGCACCTTTCCTATTTTTCTATTTTGAATTGATTTGTGAACTTCTTGGAGCTAANCCAAACCGGTTTTTTTTTCTTTTTTCTTTCTTTCTCTCTTTGCTTTACTTTTTAAAAAGAATGTTAGAAATCTTACATGGTATCTTTTCAATACTTTGTTATTTTTTGCACCTTTCCTATTTTTCTATTTTGAATTGATTTGTGAACTTCTTGGAGCTAAATGAGTCAGCAGAGATGGGATGTTGATGGATCTCATTGGACTCAAGTCAGCATTGTTCTGAAATAAAAAGAGTCAGTATGCTTTAATGGGACACTCCATCATAGGAAAAGCTCTGCTCCCAGGTTCCAATCACAATCACTTACCAACTCCTTATATTCTAAAACAGCATTATGAGAAAATACCAAGATTTTGATGCAGTCTGAGCTCTACAGTGTCTTTTGGTTTTAGATTTTTTTTTTTTTTTTTGCCCTGGTCTCTTGACATCTTGTATCCTTAAATTACAATGTTTATGACCCTCNAGTCATTGCCTATTATTGAGGAAGATGGAATTACCATGTACTTGCGGAGGTGGAAGCTGCAATCACCCATACTATTTGCTGTGCCTACATTAACACTTAAAGGCCAAGTGGAAAGGTCAATACAGAAATATGAGGAGAAAGCTCCCCCTGTCTCTCTAAAGTAGACCATGTGATTTGGTCTCTCTTCACCTAATTGGGAATAAGAACTTGGGGACACAGTTGAGGTCAAATGTTGCAGTTTGACACCATTCTGCTATGTGGAATCCGTTGAATTCCTTAAATGAATGTTACTTGAAATGAGTTGATTAATCAAAATGGTTGATGAAAAGGTTCATGGGAAAATTTTCCAGAAGCCACCGATGGCATGAAAACAATGGGTACTTATTCTGGAAAAACAATTCTCTATGGTACTTATTCTGGAAAAACAATTCTCCGTGGTAAATACGTGATAGATATATTTTAGTGAATAAAATATGAAAATGATGATAGAGCACCACTTATCCCATAGCATGAGAAAATAATGGGTTCACTTACATCCCAGGCTGGCACAGACCTAGAGTTTGATCTAGCAAGGATGGGAACACTTATGACAAGGCACATTTTCCTCTTGGCTAGCTGCAGCAACATTTGAAAATGCTGTGAAGTACATGTTGGACCTTAAGCATGTCATGTGCGTGGACAACAGGAATTAATGCTCTCTGTATTTATCCAAAATACAGGATTAGTTTCAGCCATCTTTTATACTCTTGGGGAAATCTTCCTTGAAGTGACAATAATTTAACCTCATTTTTCATTTTCTTTTGAGCTTCTACATTCTTATCTCTGAAAGCCAGTAACTTATATTATGTTTTTTTTCCTCTTAGTTACTGTACTCTTTGGAATAGGTTATGTTATGCATTGTGTAACAAGCAACCTCCAAATCTCAGAGTCTTATAACAAATTTAATTTCTTGCTCATCTTGCGGTTTTACTACAAATCTTCTGGAGGTTTTGTCTTGTCTTTTCCTCACTCTGGAACCCAGTCTGACTTAGTCTCAATCTTCCTGAAAATATAGCCATGGCATCAGCTCTTGAATCATTTGTCTTGAAATAATCTCACTGTCTCTCACATTTTACTTCCTACACCTGTATTATGGTCACATCCAACTCAGCATATACTGTGATATGCCAGGAAGCAGCAGAACAATAGGCTGAACAGTTCTAATTACAAGCATTCTTATTGAATTTGACTCCTCTAGGATTTGCTTAAGGTTTTGACTGAATGGTCCCTCTCCTTCCATAGCTTCAGCTCCTCTTCGGGCTGTTCTCATTGCTTATGTCAGTGACCTTTTTCTGCTCCAAAATGCTTCAGTGTTTTGCAATGAGACCTTACTGCATGGTTATGCCTTGTAAGAAATTTGAGTGAAGATTTTTAAGAATTTTGGAAGAAGAATTAAGTCAGAGGTGAAGAAGGAAAAGGAAAAGGTGATTAAAGATATAGAGAAGAGACGGAATGAAAGAGCAAAGGGAATAAAAAGGAAAGAGAAATAGAGAAAAGTCTTCTAGAGGAAAAAATGTTGAAAGGAAAGAAAACCAATAGGAAATGAATACTGAAAGCAAACCTTGCACATTTTAACATGCTTAGAACTCCCTGGTGAAAAAAACAGTAGGAAAACCTATAAGACATTATTTAAATCTTATGATGCTGTGCCTTAGGACTGAAACCAAGTCCTAAGCTTATCATCTCTAAGTCCCTGTGCACTTAAAGAGAAAAAAAAAAATGCTTTTCAAACTGGCAATAGAGAAAAGTTCTGAATCTCAAAGCAACAAATGAAAACATACACACTAACTCTTCATATTTTTCCTCTTCCCTAGAGCTCACTTTTTCTGAGAAGGAAAACAAAAATGTAAGAACCCAGCTGAGAATTGAATTTTTCTTCAACTGTACAGAGAAGAGTTAGAACATGGATGGCCCCAAACTTCAAATACCAGGAGACCAAAATGACACTTTAATAAGTGGGAGAATTCTTGGGTATATTCTTTGGTTGTGGGGTTTTCTTCTCTAGGCATCTCTTTTTCTCTCTGATGGGTGGCTATTCAGGGGTGTGTGTGTGTGTGTGTGTGTGTGTGTGTGTGTGTGTNCACCAGGAGACCAAAATGACACTTTAATAAGTGGGAGAATTCTTGGGTATATTCTTTGGTTGTGGGGTTTTCTTCTCTAGGCATCTCTTTTTCTCTCTGATGGGTGGCTATTCAGGGGTGTGTGTGTGTGTGTGTGTGTGTGTGTGTGTGTGTGTATGCACACACACACATGAATGCAAGAGTGTGAGAGAGAGAGGGTTTTGAAAATTTGATGTCCTGGAGTTTGCTTACACATACCCACACAAGGCAAACTATCCATGAAAGGAGTATTTTTATCCATGAAAGTAATATTTACACCATGGAAATAAGCAAGGCCCAAACACAATACATGATTGCTTGTTTTCCACAGGATCAGTTGCCATATTATCAGAACATTCTTGGGAGAAACAGACGGTAAAATAAAAATAAAAGACAAGAAAAGAATGTGAAGAAAGAAAAAAGAAAGAAATTCCAAACAGAAAGAGAAAAACGAGTGCATTTGGAAGAAGAATTTCAAAATTTGAGCTGTGCTAAACCTTCCTTTGGTAAGTAAATGAGTTTCATTTGTGAATTTGGTCTGAAAGTTTTGGGCTTTTCATTGTTTGTTTGTTTTGACAAGTAATACAATCACTACAGATGGTGACTGCAGCCATGAAATTAAAAGATGCTTACTCCTTGGAAGAAAAGTTATGACCAACCTAGATAGCATATTCAAAACCAGAGACATTACTTTGGCAACAAAGGTCCGTCTAGTCAAGGCTATGGTTTTTCCAGTGGTCATATGTGGATGTGAGAGCTGGACTGTGAAGAAAGCTGAGTGCCAAAGAATTGATGCTTTTGAGTCCCTTGGACCACAAGGAGATCCAACCAGTCCATTCTAAAGGAGATCAGCCCTGGGTGTTCTTTGGAAGGAATGATGCTAAAGCTGAAACTCCAGTACTTTGGCCATCTCATGCGAAGAGTTGACTCATTGGAAAAGACTCTGATGCTGGGAAGGATTGGGGGCAAGAGGAAAAGGGGACAACAGAGGATGAGATGGCCGGATGGCATCACCGACTTCATGGACATGAGTTTGAGTGAACTCCGGAAGATGGTGGACAGGGAGGCCTGGCGTGCTGTGATTCATGCGGTCACAGAGAGTCAGACACTACTGAGCGACTGAAATGAACTGAACTGAACTGAACTGAAGCAAGTAAGAGTCAAAAACTAAACATGGTTCCTGGGAGGCAGAGGCAGCCTTCTGCTGGTAGAGTGAACCTAGAAAGAGGAAAATCAGGAGCAAATGTTATGCTCCTGATACAGGTTCCTGGTCTTATTGAACTTCACTTTTTTTTTAAATTGATTTGTATTAGAGTGCAATTGATTTAAATGTTGTGTTAGTTTCTACTGTACAGCAAAATGAGTCAGCGCTACATATAATCCCCTCTTTTGGACTGGCTACTCACTCCAGCATTCTGGCCTGGAGAATCCCATGGACTGCATATTCCATGGGGTCTCAAAGAGTCGGAAACGATTGAGCTACTTTCACTTCACTTCATACTAGATAATATCAGAGCACTGAGTAGGGCTCTCTGAGCTGTACAGTATGTTCTCATTAATTATGTATTTTATACATAGTATCAATAGTGTATATATGTCAATCCCTATCTAGCAATTCATCTTACTTCTTTTGTTCCCTGTCCCTCTTGGTCCATATATTTGTTCTCTACGGTTGTGTCTCTATTTCTGTCTTGCAAATTAGATCATCTATACCATGTTCCTGGATTCCATGTATGAGATTGAGAAGCATTTATTCTTCTATCTGAAAGACAAGTAGATAACCCACACCATCTGCTTTCAGAAATAGTGAAGACCAAATTCAATGAAGTTCATAATTCCACCATGGAAACTTTTATGCTTTAAGGATTTGATCTTTATATTTAAAATGTAAAATCTCTGACTTATTAACACTTTAAACATTTACATTTAAGTTTGAATGAGCAGCTAAGTTTTTAGATGGCAAAACAAATGACTGAAACATCCAAATGTCAAATTTGCTCTTTTTTTTTTTTTTTTGGAACAATGAAAATAAATGACCCTGAATGAATCTGGGTCATTCAGATTCCCCCACTTATTAGTATAAAAAATTAACAAAAGGAGAGAAAATATAAATCAGTGTGCAAGAAGGTGTTGATTTTAGTAATGAATAAGTAAAAATTAAAGAACAAATTGTAGGTAATTGACTGGTTTGTCCTTTTTTTTTTTTTTTTAATGCTGAGAAATTTTTCAAGGTAAGGAACAGAGATAGAGATTAGCCTAGCCCTATCAAGGATGTGTATGTTTTCCAAATCTCTCCTAATTTCTCCTTCTGGAAATCAGAATTATTAGCAGAGGGAAGAAACTTCCTACAGCCAGAGCCCCATTTTTCAAGGAGGCCAGAAAACTTCCAGGACTCCCAAATGTGGAGGTTTTCTCCTCACTTTGGATAAGAAACTGGCCGATCCAAGTTCCTAAATGAGTCTGGGTTCCCTCCCTGAGATGGGAACCCGAATGGGGCCCTAGGTGCGAAAGCTGCACTTTTGGGTTGTAACAGAAGGAAAAGCACACATTGCCAGGAATTCAAGTGAGAGATTATCAAGTCTCCAAGCCAAAGAGAGAAACTCTCTGGTCCTAAGGTTCCTCCCTAATAAAGTAAACTCACTCCAAATGTCATTTTTAGCCATAACATTTTGTGCTCTCACAGGATGAAAAGTCAGAAAAATTGGTGTTTGACTATCTCCCAGAAAGTTTGGTGTGAAAGCCATGACTTTTGGTTGCAATGTTTTAGAGTTGTATGAAGAGACTTTGAAAGTTCTGTTTTTTTGCCTTCATGGTAGGGGCAGGTAAGCAACAAACCAAAAAAATAAAGACATATTGTCCTCTTCTAAACCATACCAATGTTTAATGACTTTTATATGCATTTTTATTGTATTTTTTCCAAGTATAATACTCATGTTTTTCTTATCGTTTGGGAAAATTAGACACCTGGAAATTCTCAATATATATTGGATTTGTTTGTTTTTCAGTGACTGTATATGGAGGCATAGTAAACAACACAAAGCCTGGTATAATACTGGACACATACTAGACAACTGAACCTGAACTATTTGTGAATAGCTACTCAGTTTGTTTGGATGTTTCCTGCTCATTCTGAGATTGGTTACCACTGTCTGCATCTCCCCTCCCCGTCTGGCTCCTTCTGTGTCACCTTCTTCCATATAGTTCCAGACACACAGTGTATGTCTATGTTTATTCCTAACCATTCCTAAAGGCCCCCTTCAACCCCTATTTCCTAACTGAAGAAACCTGGTTCCCAAAATATTCTGTCTTTTAACCTCCCTGAAGTGCATTCTCTTAGAACTAATTAATTGGCCCCCTATATTCTGCCTTGAGCTACAGTTTGACTCTGTCTCCATGGAGCTCTTATTTCCTCATCATGAGAACCTCAGAACTGTCCACCACAGTTTGCTCATCTTTGTACCCCAGTCCCTAGTGTAGCCCTATATATATAGTAGATTTGTGATGAACATTTAATGAAAGACAGAAGGAAAGAATCAGTTCATCACTCAGGTAATCTAGTTTTCAACTAAGAGGCAGAGGGTTACTGCTTCAAAGATATAATAATAATTGTCTTTTACACAGGCTTTTGTGGCGAGAATACACAATCTCCTTGTGATTAGAGAAGTATTTCTCTAACTTGATTATCTATTTTGAGTGAAATTTGCATCATTTCTTGAGGTCTTCTGCTCAGATTAGATCAAATTCAATTGCCATCTTGACTTACATGCCTATTAGACTATTCCTCAGAGCTGGATATTATGGATACAGAGAAAAATGCTGAAGTCTTTACCTTCCAGGAATCCATGTTGTGATGTGGAGGATGAGAAATAAATTATTGCAGTACTACAAAGATGCTTCTAAAAAGACACATGAAACAATCTGTTAGAAAAAGAAACACTTCCCAGGCTATACCTTGGAATGGGCCAGGGAGGGACTCAGAGACAAGGAGTTAATCATTAAGTTTATATTCTTTATACACATAAAGGGCACCTAGAAAAAACAATCAATCAATGTCAGATAAAAATGGATCATTTAATAAAAGAACTAAAATGCTATAGTCTTGACTGGTAGTTATCTAATTTTTATTTTTCAAATATGTCTCTTAACATGTAAAGCAGTGAAAGTGAGAATATGCTATAAGGAATTAGGTTAGGAGGAAGGGGCTCTCCCTTCTCTTTCCTCTTTTTGCCTTGACTCTGAAAAGGGATCTAGAAGCCCAGTTTAAAACCCATTGATCAAACAAAGACATAGAGTGGATATTTTAAAATTCTATTGAATCATGAAGTCTAAGTATTCAAAGTTATATCATGTCTATAAAATAATGAAATACATCATTTTGGAAATAAAATATATCCCCTCATTTTTTATGAGATAATGATAATTAAAAATTAATAAAATATATGAAGGAAATCTCTTTGATCCTTAGGAAACAGAGAGCTAAATCTCATAATCCCAAGAAATGAATGGTAAATAGTGAATATTGTCAGAAATAAAGAACTTTTCCTCTGCCCTGTCAGTATTTCTGGCTGATCTAAGAATTAAACTGACACAAGACAGAGTAACAGGAAAAAATCAAACCAAAGTTCCATAACATATTTATCATCAGGCCACCCAAGATGGCTATTCTCTTGTTCTCTGTAATCTCCCTCCTGACCAGTGCCAACTTCACCTATACCCTGCTCATGTGATTAACCTTCTCTCTTAAGCACAGAGGCTAATCAGTAAATGTTTGTGCACTTGCACCAGCCCAGCTAGTGACTGTTCTAATCTTTAGATCAGAATGTCTCTGGGATGATTATCGAAGGGGTAGTGTACAGTGTGCTCCTCTGCTGGTGTTCCTAGTAACCAATGAGCCAACTTGACTCAATTACTTCTGTAACTGGAAATCTCCTTCTCTCCCTGGGAGTGAAGCCTGCTGCCCTGTCCTGCCTGCTGTCCACCTTCCACAATGGGGAGTTGTTCCAGGACATTTTCTTTCAAACATGTAAGGTCCATTATTCATTAACGCACAGATGTCTCTGTTCCTCACTCCAGGCACTTTCTTCAGTTTTGAGTGTTTGCAAGCCTGTAGATTGCAGCCCAATGACATGCATCCATAGGAGAGATCCAGGAAAACAGAGTAACTTACCAAAATGCCTGAAGCCCTCACCAATAGTCTTCACCTAAAGACAAAAGAGGTGGTTAGGGTAGGGATTTGGGACCTCAAAGAGGAGGAAGGCAATTCACATGGAGATAGAAAAGGAAATCTTTGGTAAATAAATATCTTCTGAGATGCAGAGACAATGAGAGACAGAGTCAACTTGACCTCTAAGCCCTGAGTCATTTTCTCTACCACACCTAGCCCATTTTTCTTTGCAAATAGCTCTGGTGAGAACTCTATTCCAGGAACAAAACGTCTATGAAATAGTTTCAGGTCCTTGGGGGAAGGTCAAATTTTCTTCCTGGGCCTTTTGGACCTTGACTGTTTTCAGCTTAAAATAATCTACATGGCAAAGAGACAATTTGGAGTGATAAGTTTTGCTTCCCTACTGCTACTGCTACTGCTGCTAAGTTGCTTCAGTCGTGTCCAACTCTGTGCAACGCCATAGATGGCAGCCCACCAGGCTCCTTTGTCCCTGGGATTCTCCAGGCAAGAACACTGGAGTGGATTGCCATTTCCTTCTCCAATGCATGAAGGTGAAAAGTGAAAGTGAAGTCGCTCAGCTGTATCTGATTCTTAGCAATCCCATGGACAGCAACCTACCGAGCTCCTCCATCCACGGGATTTTCCAGGCAGTAACTTATAAATGTGAATAGTTTAAGATATCTGCTAACAACAAAATAAATCATCAGAGAACATCTCCATAAGAACACATCTCCAAACTTGAAATTGGTGCCAAGAACAAAACGAATTTCCCCAAACAGAGCTATGTCATTGATCAAAGTCATAGCCTAAGACTGAATGGACCATGTGACTGACTTGGGAACATTTTCTAGGGAAATTAATATTATCACGAGTATGAACATTGCACAGTTTCTTTTTACCTCCAACTGGTAGTTCCTCTTTTTCTATGTGCTACTAAATTTAAGTGAAATTGCCTTTTCCTCTTGAAGCCTCTGAACAGAATCAATCCGAGTAGGAACATTTGACTAAGTCACACCTCTGACTTTCCAGGTGTCACTAGCAGTGAATAACCAGCTTGGCAACGCAGGAAACATAAGAAACTCGGGTTTGAGGGCCTTTTCTACTTGGGTAGGAAAGATCCCCTGGAGGAGGAGGGCATGGCAACCCACTCCAGTATTTTTGCCTGGAAAATCCCATTGATAGAGGAGCCTGGTGGGCTACTGTCCAGGGGATCACAAAGAGTGGGACATGACTGCAGTGACTCAGCAAGCACTCAACACACTCTGTCTCAGTTCCTATTGCCCACAAACACTTCCTAGGTCACCACATTTTCAAAGTTTCAGATGAAGAGTCCAAATTGGATTAAGTTGCATACACAGTCCATAAAGTGCAAAAAGAATGAGAGTTGACCTTGTCCTTTCTTCAAACTGTGAATTAATCACATTCATCTGAAAGAGGTGTGAGTGTGTAAGATTTTGCCCCATTATGTTGTAATGAATGACTCAGGAAAAAAGACATCAAGATATCAACCTGAAATTGCAAATTGCTTGGAAAAATGGCCTGCTATTTACAAATTGTGTTGGTGGTGGGGAGCACAAAACCACCTCTATGGAATCTTGAAAAAAGAAACAGTGAGTGAGGAGAGGTTGCTCTCTGTATTACAAAATTTCCAAAGGGTCTGAATGAGAAAGAACTTGCCCCCCCCCATTTTATTTGTTTTTGTGTTTTTCCCTTTGGGCCATCTGCAAGTGAACCAGTCTAAATTGGTTTAATCAATCACTAGGAATTTGCAATTCTATGCTAAGTGCTATGAGAGATAGTAAGAGACTGTAAAATACCAACAGGTATTCTGTGAAACTGGGACATATAAAAGACAGACTTCAACTGATTCACAGATAAAGGATGCCTCCTAAGGGGTTCAGATGCCTCCTCAGGGGTTGAATGTCAGTCATGTCCCCACTTACAAATACTCTTTCAACGTTAACTGCCAGAGAGGAAAGTTTACATTCCCAATTAATAATAATATTCTGGGTCTTTAAACTTATGAAGCTAAGTAATAAAGGTCCACAAATGTCGACTATAATAAGCAAAGAAAAAAAAAATCCTCTTTAGTAACTAATAAAATTTGCTCACACTTAGACCAAGTCTCCGGAGAAGGCAATGGCAACCCACTCCAGTACTCTTGCCTGGAAAATCCCATGGACAGAGGAGCCTGGTGGGCAGCAGTCCATGGGGTCACGAAGAGTCAGACATGACTGAAGAGACTTAGCAGCAGTAACAGCATCAGCAGACCAAGTCTCTGGTTCCTTTACTTTGTGTAAGATAACACCCAGTCACTGTAGTAACCCTGGTTGAAGTAAGTCATCTTGTGCTGATCAGAAACTTTATCAAGCATCTATCTATGATCAGTAAAAATGTCAAAAAGCATATTGTTAAATAAAATTATTTAAAACACAAGGGCCTCAGGGAAAATAATACTGAGTATGTTTCTCTTTGTGAGAGAGTGTGTGTGTGTGTGTGTGTGTGTGTGTGTGTACTAGAACCATAACACTGAGCGTATCATCCTCCATATGATACTTCATATTTCCCAGGACTCAATAGCTCAGACTTGAACTTAAATTACCTACCTACTCTGTCCCAAGTGTATATGTAGGGCATAGCCCTAGATTTAATATGACTGATTAATAAAGGTCACTCAAACTCAGTTCACAAGAATTTATATTGTGGATCAAAACATCCATCTGTAACAGCCTACTGAGGAATAGCTTCTTATATGAGATAATAGTCTATTATTTGCCAAATATTAAAATGTTTCTGTCTTTTTATTTGAAAAATCCAGGGTGTATCTCACAAATATGAATGTTACATTAATAGTGAACAACAGTTTTATTTAGACTGCATGATGAGCTCTTCTCTTTGTTCAAGCAATCTTTTTCAATGCATGGCATCCCAGGTGGTATGAAGCAGAATTCTAGATAGTGTGTAAAGCCACAGAGAGTTTTCTTGGAGAGTCAATATGTACTATAATTTGATGGAGAAAGATTTTATATCAACATAAACAGATTTCTATGGGAGAAAATAAAAGTGCACACAATGTTTTAAATTTCAACAGAAGACTTCAAAGAAACTAAACATTTATGTCCAACTGCTTAAGTCCAAATGCTTAAATCCCTGACTGCATGTTTCCTCTCCTCTAATGTTAACAAAACAATCAATAGCATTGATTGAACACTACATATCAGTCACATGTTTAGTCCCTCCCTCCATTCATTATTTTACTTAAATCTTACAACAATCCTGAAAAAATATAATATTCATATTTCCAAGATATAGAAAATAATAAAAGTGTTAAGTAACTTTCCTAAATTCACTAGAAATTTATGACATTAAGATTCAAAACCAGGTTTGTTTGAATACAAGATCTTTCTTCTTGGTAAATTTAAGTAAAGAAAGAGAATTACTGCTTGCTGCTGCTGCTAAGTCACGTCATCATGTCCGACTTTGTGCGACCCCATAGACAGAAGCTCACCAGGCTCCTCTGTCNATTTATGGCATTAAGATTCAAAACCAGGTTTGTTTGAATACAAGATCTTTCTTCTTGGTAAATTTAAGTAAAGAAAGAGAATTACTGCTTGCTGCTGCTGCTAAGTCACGTCATCATGTCCGACTTTGTGCGACCCCATAGACAGAAGCTCACCAGGCTCCTCTGTCCCTGAGATTCTCCAGGCAAGAACACTGAAGTGAATTGCCATTTCCTTCTCCAATGCATGAAAGTGAAAAGTGAAAGTGAAGTCGTGTCTGACTCTTAGCGATACCATGGACTGCACTTACCAGGCACCTCCATCCATGGGGTTTCCCAGGCAAATGTACTGCTTAACTCATTATAAAAAGAATTGGATGATTATATGCCATCTAATTCTTGACTATGATCTACACTAAACAAGTTTTAACATCTTGACCAAGTTGTGCTGTTGTAGCCGAGTGTACAAACTCACTCAGAAGGACAATCCAGACAGTGGAGTGAAGTTTATTACACCAGCAGGCCCAAGGCAGACTCCCCTCTTAGCCAAGGATCCCGATCAGTTTTTGTGAAAACCAAGTGTACGTGTCCAAATCCACCTCCCCAAATTCCCTGAAACTATTCTGAACAAAGGAAAGAAAGATACAATCAAAGTTAACCTGTGATTCATATGCCTTAAGCATAGGTAGTTAACAGTGGACAATTTTCAATAGGCTTGTGGTCATACTCCAATAAGCATAATAAAATTTATGATTCTATTTTGTTACATAGATAATTAGGGTATCATTTTAGGTATGGGAGCCTCTAGGTCTGAGCCCTGGGGCTCTTCCATCTGGGGGTTCTGGTTTTCCAGTTGGTCTGTTGTTTCCATAGATACTGGGCATATAGCTCAAAGTCCACAGTCTGGCCCAAGATGGAGTCTTGTTTTCAAGATGGAGCCTGTTCTGTCTGTTTCCTCCTTCAGTGCTTTGATGGATAACTAGTACCAGAATAAGTTCCAATTTCCCTGTGATGGGAATTCCCACTGTTAAAATATTTCCTTATAAGTTTGATTAACATCAATCAGTATACAAGGATACACGACTATAAACTAAACAAAATGATTTATTTAAACTAAGGACAAGACTTGTATTCATGATTTCTCCAGGGAAAATGTCAGAAAGATAGCTTTAGGTTTTACTTAACTAATCTGTTTTCATGTTCTTGGGTTGAAGGGTCTTATTGCTTTCATATTAATACAGATCCCCATCAGTATTATGTATACTCTCTAACTTCTCAATTACATCTAGTCCCATTTCTTAAAAAAAAAAAAAAATTCTACATAATGTGATTCTTAAATCCTGTATTTCATTTTGCCCTCTTTCCAAAACACCAATGTGAATATTTCATTGCATCCTTGACCTCGCCACATATAAATATAATAAGCATCTGTATGGACTGAATTTTTGTTCCTCCTTCCACCTAAACTCATGTTTGATGTGATAGTGTTTGGTGATGGGGTCTTTGGGAGTGTAGACAAAGCATGTTGCCTCTCGTATCAGCAAACCAAGGACCTTGCACCATTAAGCCGCTAGCCACTGTCATTGCAGTGGGATTCAGGATGGATAAAATAGCATACTGGTCCTAGAAAGTTAGGGTGTATATCAAAGTAGTGATTTCAATAAGTCTAGACTTTTGCATCTTCCCATACATAGGAAAATGTTAAATTCATTAACTTGAGATGTTTAGTTTGCATTAAGTAATGGTAATCTTCGGAATATTCTGACTACCTGGTTTGGGGGGACTGATAGCTTGATTGATTGATTGCAAAAACTCCTATATATCCTAACTCCTCCCTAACCTCTTTGGAGCAGTCCCTCAGAGCTATCTGAGAGGCTGTCTCACAGATTTAAGCCCTCAGTGTAAAGCATAATTTCTTCTTTTGGGCTGTGTGTATTTTTCTATTTGAAAAAGGTAATTAAGTTTAAATGAGGTCATGAGGATAGAACCCCCAAGACAGGATTAGTCTCCATGTAAGAAGAGAATGACACTTACTCTTTCTGACATGGGAGGATAGGGCAAAAAGACCTATTTGCAAGCCAAGAAGAGGGTCCACACCAGAATACAACCATGTTGCACCCTTATCTTAGACTCCTATCCTCCAGAACTGTGACATCAATGCATTTTGTTCAAGTCCCCCAGGTTATGGTATTTTGTTATAGCAATCAAGTTGACTAACAAAGCATCCATGCTTAGCATGGTCAGAATAAGACTCCTGACAGCACCTGTCTCCAACCATCCAAATCTGCTTTCTCTGCAGTCGTCTACAGCTCATTCAAGCTATTCTAACCCAGATTTTCCATCTGTCCAGAATGATTTTCCTCCTGATATTTACAATGATTTTTTTAAAAATACTGTCAACAAATGACTCTGAGATATTTAGTTTTTGTGTAGTTGAATATTTACTCATATCTGAGGAAGAGCAATATTTATTTAGGCTGTCTCCCCAAATAAAGAAAAGAGTTGCATTTATGAAACTGAAAACTACAGACTTAGGAACAGGATCCTACCTTTGTTGATCTGTCTTTATTTTTTCCACTGGGAAGCTGATTGGATGAAGGCCATTAAAGCATTAAAGGGTAGTTTGCCTTTGAGTAGCTAAAAGTTGTCTGGGAAGGAAGATTCCACCGCCCCTTTGTATTTGTAACTCTTTTTTTTTTTTTTTTTTTTTTTTTTTTTTGTTTTTTTTTT
>SJYV01024705.1:0-14176 GCA_006410875.1 Neotragus pygmaeus | reverse complement strand
TTTTTTTTTTTTTTTTGGTAAATTTGTATAAGGTTGATGATAAATTCATAGGGGACCTGAGGATTGTATGACAGATGATTCTAAAATTTCTTTCACTATATTATTGGCTGACATACTACTACAGGTAAAATATTGTCAAGGAAGTTGGTCACATAACTACTAAGTGATGGAGCTAGTATTCCATTAGGTGCTTTGATTCCAGAGCGTGTACCACTCTGGCTCTCTGTCTTTGTGGGTTCCATATCCATGGATTCGGCCATTCTCTGGTTGGTTGAATCTGAGGATGTGGGATCCACAGATGGGGAGGGCCAGTAGTATTGATACTTGATACTACTTTGGACCTAGGGAGTGTCATAACAAGTGAAGTAAGTCAGAGAAGGAGAAATATCCTATGACATCCCTTATACCTGGAATCTAAAAAGAATTGAAACAAATGAACTTATTTACAAAATAGAGACCCAGACTTAGAAAAGGAGCTTATGATTGCCTGGGGGAAGAGATAGTTAGGTTGTTTGGGCAGGTCATGTACACACTGCTATATTTAAAATGGATAACCAACAAGGACCTATTGTATAGCACATGGAACCCTACTCAGTGTGATGTGCCAGCCTGGATGGGAGGGGTGTTTGGAAGAGAATGGATACATGTATATGTATGGCTGAATCCCTTTGCTGTTCACTGGAAACTACCACAACATTGTTAATTAGCTATACCAATAAAAGGGCTTCCCTGGTGGCTTAGATTATAAAGAGTCCGCCTGTAGTGTAGGAGACCTGAGTTCGATCCCTGGGTTGGGAAGATCCCCTGGAGAAGGAAATGGCAACCCTCTCCAGTATTCTTGCCTGGAGAATCCCATGGACAGAGGAACCTGGTGGGCTACAGTCCATGGAGTTCCAAACAGTTGGACACGACTGAGTGACTTCACTTTCACTAATAAAAAGTTTAAAATTTGAAAAAAAGCACAAATGCAGGCCACAAAAAAAGCAGTCTTTAGCGTATGAGTATGGAGCTCTTTGGCCTTACACACTTCCTCTTGGTTCTTTCTTCATTATCGAGTGTTACAGTGACTGGTGTTTCAAGTGATGATCCTCTCAATCTTAATTTCATTTTTTTTCTTAATACATTTGGCAGCATTTTCTGCTCAAAATTATTTAAGTTTTCCAATTTTTTGCTAAAGAATAAGCCTTTAATTAGAAAATCTGCTTAAGTGGAATCCAATTTCTGAAAAATAAATTGATATAGAGGTAGTTTTATGACAAACATTTTAATAGATCAGATTTGTAGCCTTGTATTGATCTCAGTGAGCTTTAAATACAAGCTTATAAGCCATTGATACTTCAGATTATTTTTTGTTTCATGTGATCAAATTACAGTACTTTTCAAAATAGAAAACTCTTTAATCCAATTATAATAGCACATTGTGACTCAGATCTTTAATTTTGTACAGTGACAGCTTATGTTCACATTGCACGATTATTGTTGGAATAAAAAATTACTCATTTACATGAACATTTTTATATTAAGTTGAAAAATTCTTGCTCATTAACCTAGGAGAGTATTATTTTTAAGTCTTAGACAGTTACATTAGTTATTTTAATTCACATGTCTTATAGTAAAGCTGCTTTTCTTAATTTTTATATTTACCTAATTCACTTTTATAAACAGTGGAACTATAGAAAACAATTGGAATTTTTAAAAATTGTAGTTAACAGTAAAGGATATCTTAAAGGATATCTTAAAGGATATAGTAGTAATTTATCATTTAATAGTAACAGTACAAATCTTATTCACATGTTCCATAATTTCACTTTCCAGTAATATGAAATAGCCAAAGCTGCTTCTCAGTAATTTTCACATCTTGTACAATTGATTGCATTTCTAGACATTTTGCTTATTGTTACGCTTTCAAGAGCCTAAATTTGCTTCTCTTCCCAATCCTTGAAGCAGTCACATTGAAAAAGAGAAAATTATCAGTGAGGTTACCCTTCTGAAATGGATAGGGTAACAGACTCACTTTAGTATGTCTCCAGTTACATTCAGATTCTTAGCTCATGAGAATCTGCCAGTAGCTTCAGGTAGCTTATTAAGAAATTGATCCATATGCGCAAAAAAAAAAGTGAACACATTGGCTTAACAAAAACCTGGTTGTGTTATGAATATATGACTTAAATGCAATTAATACAGATGGTTGAGTTAGAGGTTCAAAACATGAAAAGCGGAGGGAAACAAAAATAGGTCAGTAAAAGGGATGGTCAGGCAAGAGGAGGATCTGGTGATAGTTTTTAGCTATATGAAGTATTTTAGAAAAACTAAGCAATTTAAGCAATTGTCTGTTAGCCCAGAAGACTTTTTATAATATTTCTGTTCTTTCTTGATATTTGTGATGATATATTTAAGAAATATTTATTAAATACTTGTTATACACATATGTTCACACTGAGCAAATATACTAAGGATGCAGAGGGGAAAAGACATGATTTTGGTCTTGAACAGTTTTGTCTTGTACCCCGAAGAAATATCCTAAAATCTTGTACGTCTTCTGACTTATTCCACGTTAAATTATGCTTAATTATTCTGTGTGTGATGTGCATAACAGCTTTTCTGTTCACACAGGTTGATTAATCTAGGCTGTAGACTAATGAGCATAGAGCATAATGAGGTGGAGTTTAACGAGCATTATCCTTGGCCTCAGATCAGGTGTCTAATCTTGTTTATGCTATCTCTTCATTGTCTGACCTTTGTAAATGTACTTGTAAGCCCAATTTCTTTACCTGTTAAATGGGAGTACTAGCTACCCTTGCACTGTTAATGGGAGGATTAAAGGAGATAATACAGTGCAGCAAGTTCATGTCTTTGTTCTGTAAACGGTAGCTGCCACTCTTACTGTGCCAAATAAGAATGATTTCTTTCTTACCTACTGTAAATTGAAATTACAAACTTGTCTACGTGTTTAGAGACTTTCTTCATACTACAGCCTTAGAAACAAGGGATGCTGTGCCTTTGTGACATTTTTGGTGGTAACCTTTCTCACCTGGAGCTCCATTAGAGAATTAACACATGAAGGAGGAGTGAATACCTTCTCAATTCTCTTAAGAACAATGTATATCTAGTATCACCATTCCAGATACATAAGAGAAAAGTGAGTTTATAATGAAATTATTGCGATTAATTCTTTTGCTGAATCCCAGGGTGCTTGGACTGTAGCTTGACTATTGGAGAAGTGCTTCAGAATTCTGGAACTCATGGAAATAAAAGTTGTTAAAAGCATACTGCCCTCTTTATGGGGGCAGGGAATATGTAGAAGGAATGTAGTGTCATATGGCAGATTGTTGATACTCCAAAAATGAAACCATTTCCTAATCAAATGGTTCTGAAACTTTTTCGCTGTAAGATTGTTTTAGATGGGAGTAATGTCCTGAAGACCATCTGTTCCATACTCAGTCCCATATGGAACTGAAGACTTAACTGCTTAGAATGAATGGAATTAATCAGTTTATTTTAAATAAGATAATGAGTCAGTACCTGGTTTCTAAGTTTCAGAGATTCATTGAACTGAATTTTGAAATCTAGTTGAAAAGTTTCAAAACTAATGTTTTGGGAATGCTGGTTCTTCAAGTAAAAAGAAAAATGTTCTAGAGCCCTGGAATTTAGGGGAGAATGCTTTTTGTTGTATACATCTTGGAGACTGACATTGTATTTTAATTTATTGAAGACTGAGAAATTCTGCAAAAGGAAGACAGTTTTATTTCTTGACTCCAACTCATGTGAACATATAGCACCTATTAGTGTCTTGTAGACCCTGTGTTTTTTGGAACATCCTTTGGGAAATGTTGATCTGTTTCATTTTACATATGAGGAATATTCTGGGTCGTATAGCTAAAGTGATGGCAGGCTTCAAGTGCATCCCATCCCTTCATTTATTCTACGTGAGTGGTTCTTTTTCTGCTATACCACCTTGTTTTCTCTTAAGTATTTGATTTATATTAGAAATAAAAGTATAATTGTTGTCATGTGAAAGTACATACCAAGTATATATACCATCTGGCAGAAGTTTAAGAACATATTGTGAGAAGTACAGGCTGACATATTTGCAGCCTCATTTAATTGGCCCTGTCATTGTAAATGGTTTGCAGACCTTAAGGATGGACCTCATATGAGTTAGCATATTTTCCTAGGGGAAATCTGTAAATAGGAGAGAAAGAACTAACTCCATGAACTCAGAGATAGGGATGCTAATCAGAATTTGTTCTTCAGTTAGTAAAACAGGACATTTTACTTTCTTTACTTTGTTTTTCTTAGGTTTTAGAGTTAAAACTTGACATTGCTAACAAAGTAAAGGACCCAATTAAACATTTGCACTCCCATTTATCTATTTCATGTGTTAAACATTTATTTCAGCAATGGAATAAGAAAGTGGTACCAAAAAGGATGTCAAATTCTGAGAATAATGGAAGTCTTTTGGAGACTAAAAGATTTATCAAAGAGGTGAAAAGAATGGATATTGGAGATGTTCCTGAAGATGTATGATAGATTAAGTTATTTTTTGGCTTGTTTGGAAATACTTTGACGATAGACCACCATCGTGGTCTAATTTTAAAGTACTAGCTATATTAATCAGAGACTTGATCCAAGTTTTGAAGGAAGAATGGAAAAAGATTTTCCAACTCAAACACTATAATCTGGTATTCTGAATAAAACTTAAAGAAGTGCCTTATTTAAATATGTGACGGGGTATACAAGAATTTTATTTCTTGAAGAAATTACATTCTCATTTGTTTTTTTCTCACTACTAAATTGAAAACTTGAGTTGTGGTAATAGTGGCACTTACAAGGCCTTCATCCAAGATCTGTGGTGGCCTTTAGGAAGTTGTATGGATAACCCACATGGTATTAACTAAATTTCATGTATCTCATTTATGTCAAATCACATTTCTAAAGTTGATTTGATGGTAATGATGTTCTTTTCCTTTCATACCATTTCACCATTTTCTTTTTCGGCAGTATTTTCATTTTCATGACCTGGAATCGTGACTATAAAATCTTATTTCTAGAATGTTTGGAAAGTAGGATTGTCTGTGAAAGCTGTGAATGGTTGGTAAAATATCAGGATTAACTCCCCCCCCAGAATATAAATTTAGTATAGCATATCAGGTTGGGCATTCTTTATTTTCCTGGTTTGTAGTTTCATTACTGTGTAGGTATTAAATACCTCATGAGTATTTGGCAAACTTGGGCTTTCTTAATTTCTGATGGTTTACTGACTGATATGAGCCTGAAAGTTCAGGATACCATCTATGACTTCTTTTTGTCACTGCAGGCTCAATGGCCAGACAAGTTATATAAAACTAGAGTAGATTAAAGGTGTTATTTATAATTAATTCTCCAGTCTTTTAAAACACCTTCCTCGCTTTGTCGGTAAGGAATTTGAAAGCATCTTGTTCTTGTATAAACTGCTGAGTGCTTCTCATGTCATACTCACAATTAGATATTATATTGATTTTTATTAGATTTCATTGGAATGAGGAAGGGAATGACCTTCCTTTGATCTTGTTTTTATGTACAGAAGAATTTGAGTAGAAATAATGAAAGCCATCTGTAAATAATTTTAAAAATACATTAACATTTAGGACAGCTACAACAGCCATACAAAATATTATATATGCTAACAAACGAAAGACTGTTCTCTAAGTAGCAGAATTGAGCTCTGAATTAGTAGAGAATAAAATCCAGTTGTTACTGCTAGATCATTATTCTTACACTGCTCATAAGAGATGACTTAATATAATGTTTATATTTAATAACTTAAATATAATGTTTAAAGTACATTAAGATAATTAAACTCATTGAACTTTTTATGAGATTTTTATACATTTAAGAGACTGTCCTATATATTTGTTAGGCAGGTTAATAGATACATGTGACATGTAAACTAGAAATTAAAATTCTGCATCTTGCTTTTTTGGAGATCCTTTCAAGATGAGAATTTCGAATTACCATTTCAACAGATTTTTAGATATAGGCCTTTTTAGGTTCTGTAGAAACATCTGTTTCTAGGTTATTTATGGTGCTGATACTGAGTTTTGCTATACTTTTCTCTAAGTCTTTTTGCCTTGGCAGACTTTCCTGGGTTGGTAGAAATGGCAAAACAAATAGAAGGAGAAAATTTCAGTTCTACTTAAAGCATTTATTCTAGCATTTTATCACATTCTAAGTATTTAAAAAACAAATATTGCTAATCAAAATAATATAATTTGGAAAAGTGTAAAATTAGTTAAAACTTTTTAGTCTACAACTTATTAAATTTGTGATTTTAGATGAGTTAACTTTACTGCTTTGTGCCTTAGTTTATTCTCAGTTTATTCTTGTAATGATTATATTGTATGTCATTGAGGTTGGGTGAGGCCATATATATAAAATGCGTACTATATTGCTGTATAGTAAGCTCTCTGTAAGTGTTAAAAAAAAAACAAACAGGTTACAAATATTTACTTGTAACTGATTTTTTAAGTGATGGTTTATTAATTGAGAATTTTTAAATTTGATTTTCAGGAAAAAACATTATAAGAGGGATATTAATGGCACTACCTTATGGAGATTTTAAAGAAAATGAGCACAAATTTTTATTCCTTGCGTTTTTTATTATGCAGGAATAAAAATTCACACGTAGTAATTCAAAATCTGAAGACTTTTTGTTTTTTAGCCAATTACTCCTGTATGCTTGCTTTAGTCCAAAGTTCATTTCCATGCTAGTTTAACATAAACATAATTCAGTTTCTCTGTTTGTAGAAGAGAAGATTTTTTTTTTTATCTCTGATTTCTTCCAAATCAGAGTTCTCTGTATTGAACTATTTATCAAAAAAATTAAAAAGCATAAGCAAGACTGTCACTATCTGATTAGTATTCTGATGTTAGTACAGAATATTAATGCTGTTATTTCTACTAGAGTTAGTTTTTAAAGAAAGATTGGAGTGTACTTTATGTCAAATTATTCAGAACCTTTTGTTTTATTTTTAATTTTATTTTAAAACAAACTTAGGTCTACCAAAAGTTGCAGAAATAGTAGGTAGAATTCACCTAGCTTTTGCTAATATTTGTAGAACAAATGTAGACATCAGGAGTTAATACTAACCATCTGTAAGTTTATTTGCATTTTGATCATAGTCCATTAAGTGACCTTGTTTTGGTCCAGGATCCTATCTGGAATTTCACAGTGTATTTAATTGTCATGTCTGTTTAATCTTCTTCA
Organism: Neotragus pygmaeus; assembly: GCA_006410875.1. NCBI lineage: Eukaryota > Metazoa > Chordata > Mammalia > Artiodactyla > Bovidae > Neotragus > Neotragus pygmaeus. The sequence continues at coordinate 6,930 of SJYV01024705.1, read as the reverse complement.
GTCTGGGCTTGTTCTTCATTCTCTTTGCCTTTTGTAACTGTGACATTTTTGAAGAGTACTGGTTAGTTAGACTATTTTTTAACTTGTGTGTCTGATGTTCTTTCATAATCAGATTGAGAATTAAACATTTTTGGAAAAGATTCCACTGAAGTGATGTTATGCCCTTATCAGTACATTGTATCAGGAGGTACGTGGTACCGATTTGTCCTGTTACCAGTGGTGCTAAAAGTTAATTTGGCTAAGAAAGTGTCTGTCAGGTTTCTGCATTATTAATTTACTTTTTTCTGGTGCAAATAATAAGTGTCTTGTGGGAGATATTTTAATACTGTCTCAATATTGTTTCTCATCATATTTCCGTTAATTTTAACATAAAATTACTTTCACTAAGGTTTTCTTTTTTTGAAATATAGAAGCCTTTTTCATTTAAAGGAGGCAGTGGTAAATTTAAATGTTTCTGTGTTTAGTTGTCTTGACCCTGAAGTTGCCTTTTTAAATGCAGCTTGACTCTGAATTTGACTTTTTTATGGTTGATATATAGTTTTAGGATTGCCTTTTATCTTTCTTCTATAGTGCATTAACTGCTCTAAAAATATTTTGCACATTTTTTTTTTTTTTTTTTTTTACCTTTTTTACTTCCCTATCTTATAGCTAGTAGAACCTGAAGACACAGTTGGATTAGCTATTGCTTTTCTCTCTTTTAACAAATACTTAATATTTAAACCTAAGAATAGAGTAATTTGAGCCCCAAATTTTGGGATTAGTATCTTTTCCAAAAGGATGAAGAAAAAATATATTGATAAATCTTGGAATTTGGTTAGATTCTTAAAATAATCTAATAGGTTTCTTTCAGTCTCATTATATTTTATTCTCTGTTAGGTTATTGCTTTCCGTGCTCTATGTTCCTTAATTTCCAGGCTTTCTTCCTTATTTTAGTATTTATAAGGTGTATCCCGTTTGATAATATATACAGGGTTGTGGTTTAGCTATAACCTTTTCTCAGAAGCTAAACAGGGTCAGGCATCGTTGACTTGGATGGGGGATACTGCCTTTTCCTCCAGATACAACACAATACTGTGGCTAACTAATTCTAAGGAAGCTGAGCTTTGTCTCTCTGTCTGCCTTTTTGACAAGATCTCTCACTTTTTAAAATTTAAAAGTGAAACTGGATGTTTTGGCAATATCCAGTTTGTTTTCTTACTAATTTTGGTCTGGAAAAGGACATTAGAAAATTTATAATGGGTCTTGTAATTTAGCTAAAATTTGTATCACCTCAGGATAATACCTGTGGAGTTTCAGATGATTGATCATACGTAGAAATTAACCCTAGATGCTGATGGACCCCCCCACTCACCCCGTTAAAAAAAAAAAAGACAATCCATGAAAGTAATACTTATGATGAATTTTATTTCCTTTAGGATAAAAAAGCCTAACTTTAGACATCAGCTGCTTGACAAACTTCTCCTTAACTTTTTGTTTTTTGACCAGTGGGCTTCATTCATTTGTAAAACCTTTACTGAATTTATTTAACTCAAGTGTGTATAGGGGCTGGAGTTGCAAAGACTCACTGCTTCTCTTAAGGATGTTCTTTCATTTTCTTCTTAATGCCAGTTGGGCCTGATTTGGACATGTGAAGGGATTTGTGGGAAATTCTTACTCTTTGCAGAAATGCCTTGGAACTAGTAAGAATAAATGAAATNATCCTAGAGGAAATACTAATACTCTGACCCTCCTATGGGTTAAAACTCGAGGCCACTTCTAAGAAAAAGGGTGACGGTGGACCATGGGTTTAGCCGGTACCCCTAAAATCTGTCATTGGTGGTGTGAAAATGAAAGTGAACTCACTCAGTTGTGTCTGACTCTTTGCGACCCCATGGATATCAGGCTCCTCTGTCCATGGGGTTTTCTAGGGAAGTGTAGCAGTGCCCTTTAATTAACACTTAAAAAAAAGTGTTTGTTCTAGCCAATCCTTCCTAGAATAGGTCTTCATTGTTATTGACTGGATTTTTGTAGCGTTCTGGACTTTCAGTTTAAGTTTGGAAAGTTACCAAGGTTTAGTTCACAGTTTGTTTATAAACTCTCCCTTGCAGTAGGGCTACTTCTGCTACTGTTTTTCTCGATGTATTGATTTGACTCGGTTCTTCTTTTTCATGCTAAGGATCTATTCTGGCGGCATCTTGTTATTATAGAAAAGGAGTGTTATGAGTTTTGTTTTGTTTGATTTGCAAGAAGTTTCCGATTATGGAAGCTGCTTTTCCTGTGTGTTAGCAGTTCTCTTAAATTATCATTTGAATCTGAAGGCTTCTCGTGGGTGTTATCTAAATCGAGTTCCTGTTGAGCAAGTATAGCCTTAGAATTTCCTCATCTTTGATGATTCATCCTGAAAAGTAGTGGGTCACTGGTCTGGCCTGGGAAGCCTAAGAACTGACAGACAGATGCAAACACGTATTGGGAGGGGAGGGAGTAGACAAAAAGATAGCAATGATTATTATCTTTTAGAAGTACAGATTCATTTTCTTTCTGCAAAGTTTTCATTGGAAATGTTTTTATTTTTTTTTTTTAATTTTCAATAGTAAAATATGTTCTTGCATCCTTATATATCTATCATTTGAGTCAGTAATTCAAATACTAGGTATGTATCCAAGAGAAATGGAAATCTACGTCAAAATTCTTGTGCAACAGAGAACTATATTTATCTTTTGATAAACCATAATAGAAAAGAATACAAAAAAGGATGTATGTATATGTATAACTAAATCACTTCGCTGTATAGCATATAGTAACATAACATTGTAAACCAACTATACTTCAATAAAAAAATTATTGTGCAAGAATGTTCATAGCAGCTTTATTCACAATAGTCAAAATCTAGAAACAATCCAAATGTCCATTAGCAGGATATGGACAAATTGTAATATACCACTTGAATGGAATGCAACTTAGCAACAAAAAGAAATGAACTACAAATATATACAACAATCTGGATGAATCTCATAGACACAGCAGTGAACCAAAAGAAGCCAGACACAAAAATGTATGAACCCATTTATGTAAAATTCTAGAACAGTTTAAATTAATCTAAAGTGAAACAAATTAGGTCTGCTTGCCTAAGGTGAAAAGAGGGGTGGGGACAGGAGAATTAAATATGAACGTGACATATACTCAACAAGTGAAACAATCCAAAAATACATAAAAGAAATTTAATCCTTTTCCATTTGCTTTCACTCCACTAAGGTAATCTTATTAAAGCATGATAGGTATTTTTGTGTACTGTCTCCATGTTCATACAAATATAAACAAATTTATGTACACATATGTAAGTTTTGCTTTAGGATCATGCTATGCATGATACTTGCTTTTTAAAATATCTGCTTAATAGTATATTATAAATATCCCTTCTGTTCACTAAATATAGATCTAACTCATTCTTTTTAATATAAGTGTATTCCTTGTGAATCACACTTAATGTGAATGTCCTATAATTTATTGAACCATTTTCTTATTGGTGGATAATCAGGTTGTTCCTACTTTTTATTTTTGCCACTGTAAACAGTATTGCAATAAAATAGATCTTTGTACCTCCATCTTTACATATGGTGGTTAGAATAGATTCTCAAAAGTGGGGCCAGGGAAAGATATGTTGCATGTTTTTTTTTTTTTTTAATTTAAAGATGTTGGCAAATTTTGTACCAAAGAGAGGACAGCAGTTCTTACTCTCACCAAGCAACATATTGAAAAGCCTACTTTGTCACATCCTCATCAGCACTAGATGCTATTGCTCTTTACAGTTTTTGCCAATTGTATTGATAAAAATATGTTGCCTTAATTTCAAATTGCTTCTAATTGTGGGAAAAAATATGCATTCATACCTTATATAAAAGTCCCTTTAATGTCCTTCCCATTTTTTAGTCCTGGTTCTTCTTGGGCAGTATGGCTCACACCCATCAAAGTTGTACTTTCAAGACTTCCCTGGTAGTACAGTGGATAAGAATCCACCTGCCATTGTGGGGGACATGGGTTCAATCCCTGGTCGGGGAAGATTCCGCATGCCACAGGGACTAAAGCCCATACACACAACTACTGAACCCGAGCGCCTAAAGCCTGTGCTCTGCAACAAGAAAGCCCCGCAGTGAGGGGTCTGTGCACCATGACAAAGAATAGCCCCTGCTCCCCACAACTAGAGAAAGCCAGAGAGCAGCGACTAAGACCCAGTGTAACCAAAATAAATAAATACATTTTTAAAATCATGCTTTTAGGTATATTGGGAGATGAGAGGAAGCATACATGGCAGGGAAAGAGCTGTTCCCATTCTTTCTGTTTTTCTTCTACTTCAAATATCTAGCCTAGTGGGACAAATGAAATGAGTACTATACCCAGAGATATGAAAGCAATTCCAAGCTGTAGCTCTGTGGCCCGGGGCAGAGACACCACTCTTTCTTGTGAAACAGAACCCAAAAAGGTTTATTTCAAGAGAATGAAGTTGATGAACCATTCATGGAGTCAAGGTCAGGGTTAAGGGTATTAATAAAGATGACGAGTATTGGGGACTAGCAGCAGTGAGGACCCATTACTGTCAGTTTCAGTTGTCTGTTGCTGTGTAACAGACTGCCCACAACTTGGTAACTTAAAAAAATAGCCACCATTTATTTGCTCAGTTATTCAATTTGAGCAAGGGTTGGTAAAAATGGCTTATCTCCACTCTCTACTTGATAGAATTGGCTGGGGAAATTCACCTGGAGCTGAGTGAGGATCCAAGATGGGTGCGTTCATACATTCGTTGCCTCTGTGCTGGAGCGGCTGGACTGGTGAGTGTTGGACTAGGCCTATATCTCTTTCTCTCCTTATTTAATAATTTAGCCTGAGCGCTTATTAGGTGTCTGGGTCCCAGGAAAGTCAAAGTGGAAGCTGCTGGGCCTCTTAAGGACTTATCCCAGAACTGACAGAGTATAACATTTGCCACATTTTCCTGGTCAAAGCAAGTCAAAAGGCAAATCCAGTTTCAAGGGGAGGTGAACTGGATACTACCTATTAAGAAGAGGATCAGTATGAACATAAAGGGTTGAAATGAATCATTGGTAGCTATCATCTCAGATAATCTTCCTTTCTTCCCTGGTGGCTCAGATGGTAAAAAACAATTTGCCTGCAATGCAGGAGACCGGGTTCAATCTCTGGGTCAGGAGTATCCCCTGGATACAACTTGGTAACTTAAAAAAATAGCCACCATTCCTCCTCCCTGGAGGAGGAAATAGCAGCCTACTCCAGTATTCTTGCTTGGGAAATCCTATGGACAGAGGGACCTGACAGGCTTTAGTCCCTGGGGTTGCAGAGTTGGACACAACTGAGCAACTAACTCTTTCAGATAATTTACCACATGTGCTTTGGTATAAAAAGTCAGAGGAAGAAAGTAGAATTTCCAATGAGATCTGGCACTGTTGAGAAAGTCTATTTTACAGGAGATGTAGTAGTTGAAATCTGCCAGAACTGTAGGGCTGAGGCAGGGAGAAGAAATACCCTGATCTCTCTCATCTTGCTGCCTATTTCCTGCTTGTAAAAGGGAGTCTAAGTTTACACCATCCACAAACATGCACCCCACCTCTCCAGAAGCAGATCAGAAAAAGCTATTGAATATATTGGGAATGGGAAGGCCCTTGAAGATAAACAGCATACTTTTTATTATCCATTTTTCATATTAGAATATGAGTTTAATCAATGGAGAAGAACATCCATCTTGATCATGATGGGTTCCCTGGGTCTAAGAAGTATCTGATACCTCAATAAAATATGTTGAATGAATTGAGTTCATTTATCTGAGAAGGAGTCATAAACTTGACCTTGCTTCTTTTTGATACTGCAGAGGAAACATCTGAAAGATGGCAAGATGGAGGTTAAAGAGAAATGAGATCAGCTTTGTCCTAAGACTGTAGCTTCACTTTGGGGCTGGTCATGGTATAAGCATGATGCAGATTTCCTAGAGATGGATGTGGAGTGCTCCTAGAATAGTTTTAGAGTCTTAACAGCCAAAATGACCTCCCTGGTGGTTTTCTGAACATTATTCTTTTCTTACCGGGTTCCCTGATGATGGTTTTGTGTGCTGAGCCATTTCAGTCGTGTTCAACTCTGCAAATCTATGAACTGTATCCTGTAGCTACAGGAGATGTAGTAGTTGAAATCTGCCAGAACTGTAGGGCTGAGGCAGGGAGAAGAAATACCCTGAACAAAACCTGTAGCTTTGTTCATAGTGATGCTTCCTTCTCTGTTCATGGGATTCTCCAGGCATGAATACTGGAGTGGGTTGCTATGCCCTCCTCCAGGAGATCTTCCCAACTCAGGAATCAAACCTGCCTCTCTTAAGTCTCCTGCATTAGCTGGCAAGTTCTTTACCACTAGTGCCACCTGGGAAGCCCCAGGTGATGGGTTTGCTGCTGCTGCTAAGTGGCTTCAGTCGTGTCCGACTCTGTGCGACCCCATAGACGGCAGCCCACCAGGCTCCGCCATCCCTAGAATTCTCCAGACAAAAACACTGGAGTGGGTTTCCATTTCCTTCTCCAATGCATGAACGTGAAAAGTCAAAGTGAAGTCGCTCAGTCGTGTCTGACTCTTCGCGACCCCATGGACTGCAGCCCACCAGGCTCCTCCGTCCATGAGATTTTCCAGGCAAGAGTACTGGAGTGGGGTGCCATCACCTTCTCCAGATGTACTCTGCATATAAGTAAAATAAGTAGGGTGACAATATACAGTCTTAATGTCCTTCTTTCCCTATTTGGAACTAGTCTGTTGTTCCATGTCCAGTTTCTAACTGTTGCTTCCTGACCTGTATACAGATTTCTCAAAAGGCAGATCAGGTGGTCTGGTATTCCCATCTCTTTAAAAATTTTCCATAGTTTGTTATGATCCACACAGTCAAAGGCTTTAAAAGCATAGTCAATAAAGCAG
>SJYV01024702.1:14843-35015 GCA_006410875.1 Neotragus pygmaeus | reverse complement strand
CAACTATACCTGGTGGGGCGGGGCGGGGGGGGTGCCTGCTGTCTGGGAGTGATGTGCAGAGGGTATGCACCGCCCTCTGCAAACACGGTCAACCTCTGGGGGCGGCCCCTTTTCAAGTGTCTTTACATCTCGTACAGACGGAAAAGCCACGGCCCCTCCTGCCCTAAGCTGAATACAATATTGAAAACAAGGAGTGCAAAAAAGGGATCGATACAAAAAAGTAAACATATCGGTTTTAATTGTCAAGATTATTCCAGGGCAAGAGTTCACTTCTAATCACTTCTCTCTGGCTTGCGTTCCTCCATGGCCCAGCCAAGACCATCATTCCAGCTTACTCTCGAATCTGCTCTCTCTCGCCCTCCCCGACGAGGCCAGGGAGAGAGGGGCAGCCCTGCTCTATCTGCAGCAGCAAACCACCGTCAAGTCCAACAGACGAGTCGATTGTGGTCAGCCGGCGCCAAACGCACCGTCTTGCTCCAAGCCCCGAGGTGCAGACAGGCGTGTGTTCTGAAGGATGCACAGGCCTCTTCGCTCCAGTGTCTGCGCCCACCGGCCTGCAGCCAGGCTAGATCTGAGGTCATAAGGCCACTCGGATGCAGTGATGCTTCAGTCTGCAAGGCAGGACCCCTTTGTTCAGCTGATAAAAGTCAACAAGCTGGATCAGGTCAGAGAATTTGGTGTTCCCGTCGTCAAGGCTGAAGAACATCTGCCCCTCGTCCTCGCACTGCAGAGACACAAGGAGACCATACGTCAGAGGCCACGGCTCAGGCCCCCCGGCAGGAGGCGTGCTCTCCACCCCTGGGCAGGCTCTAGGGCGACACCGGGAGACAGGGAGGTGGGCTGGAACACAGGGCAGGCGGTCGCGCAGGGAGTTTTTTGTGTGGAGGCGCGTTGGAAGGGGCACTGCCAAGTACCTAAGGCTACAGGGCACAACTGCGCCCCTATTTCTGAGGAGGGCCCCATGCTCCTCCCAGTTTGCCTTGTTCATAAGGGCAAAGTTGGTTAGTCAATCTGTGAATGTCCGTGTGCTCAGCACACCCTGTGGAGGAGGGTGAGGTTGACCAGTTGACCTGAGCATCCACGCAGACACCACTCACCATGGAGGAGGCTGATCGGTTATCCTGCGAGTGTCCCTGTGAGCACTCGGCCCACCCCATGGAGGAGGATGCGGTTAACGAAACCCGTGCGTGTCCCTGCAAACGGCACGCTCTATGCATAGAGGGAGCTCCTATAAAGATCTCACTAAGCGAGCTTCAACCTGTCCGGAGTTTCCTGCTCTCTAGTGTGGTTAGTTCAAAAACTGCGCGAGGAACAAAACCGGAACACGAAAGAGTAAGCATGAGTGTGAACACGTCAATACTTACAGGTAAGATCTGGAAATTCTTAATCTTCTGATGATGACACAGTGTGAGGACGAACGCTTTTGGGTTACTTTGGCTGTCACGGAGGAGAAAGAGCCTGGGGACGGAAAGAGTCGATTGACCGTGAATTCCAGACTGAGGATGCACGTTATCTGCATGCGTATGGCAACAGGCAGGCTGCAGGAGGCGAAGTGTCAGGAACCTCTGGGAGCTGCATGAGCTGCAGGGCAAGGCCGCCCTCCACACCCAGACTGTGCCCATCACTCCCCATCACAAGGAGCCAGGGGACACGGGTCCGTGGGGACACAGCTGCCTCTAGGGCTGAGGCAGGCAGGAAAGGTGCAGGGTGAAGTGGGTAGACTCTGTGCCAGAAAGTAAGGAGGTGCTCAGAGAAAGCTAACTCAGGAGGCAGTGTGGCCGCACCCGGGCATCTAAGTGAATAGCACTGCTGACTGATTATGATCTACAGCACAAAACAAGAACCCCGAGTTCACACTGGTGTGATAAACAAATGAACAAATAGATCACAGAGGAGGAAGAACAAGTTCTTCCTAAGAGCAGAAGGCCAGCTACACAAACAGAGAAAGAAGATGGATGAGAAAACCGCCATCTGGCAAGGACCAGATATCACTATTGATTAAGCAGATATTCACAGGATGCGGAAACCAGCATCAAAGTTCGACGAGAATAACAGTATCTCCATAGTCTCAACGATCTACCCACTCATGTTTACGACAAAGGCACCAACAGTAACCTTCCGATAGAGAAACCTGGTGGATACCATCTTTAGGTATTCAAGTGACCACCAACAGGAACGAGGCAATCCACCCAGCACCTCCCGACAGGATGCACTGAAGCTGACTCAGCATCACCTCCTGGGAGCGAGCAGGTGAGCCCGCGCCTGGTACTTCTGCCCTCACGGCTCCTGCAAGTGTCGAGACACAAAGGAACCCAAGGCATCTGCTGCCCAGGGTGGCGCTGGGGCCAGAAGTTCTCTTCTTTGGTAGCAAAGGATGCAAGTCGGACCCCTGGTAAAATCTGGGAACGTGGCATGGTCAGGGACAGAATCGCATTCGTGTTAACTGCCTAGTGTTTATGACGAGCCTGTGGTTGCCTAAGAGAAGCCCACGTTTTTAGAAATTTTATATTGAAATAATTACAGCTCACTCCTAAGTGGTTCAGATACAAAAATGAGAGTGAGAACATGACAAAAGGTGCTACAACATTCATGACTCAGGGCGCCTGGGTGACACGTATGCAGGAGTCTAACGTGAGTCATGCAGGCTTCCACAGCCTGAAATCACATCAGGAAGCCTGCAATCAACAGGTGACGGCCAGGATGTGGAGAGACGGGAGCACTGCTGGTAGGAATGTAAACTGGTGCAGCCTCCACAGAGAATACTACGGAGGTTCCTTAAAAACTAAAAGTGCCGTACAATCCCGTAATTCCACTACTGGATATACACAGATGGAACAACTGAAAACACCAATGTGAAAGGCACATGAAGGTCAATGTGCACAGCGGCGCTATTCACAACAGCCAAGACACGGAAGCGGGCCACGTGCCCGTCAGCAGAGGACAGGATTAAGCAGCTGTGGTGCACACACACAAGGGAATGTCACTCAGCCACAGTAAGAGTGAAGGCCCGCCACCTGCAGCAACACGACGGACCTGGGGAACACTGCTGCTGCTGCTGCTGCTAAGTCGCTTCAGTCGTGTCCGACCCTGTGCGACCCCAGAGACGGCAGCCCACCAGGCTCCCCCGTCCCTGGGATTCTCCAGGCAAGAACACTGCAGTGGGTTGCCATTTCCTTCTCCAATGCATGAAGGTGAAAAGGGAAAGTGAAGTCGCTCAGTCGTGTCTGACTCTTAGCGACCCCATGGACTGCAGCCTGCCAGGCTCCTCCGTCCATGGATTTTCCAGGCAAGAGTACTGGAGTGGGGTGCCATTTCCTTCTCCATGGGGAACACTACGCCCAGTGAAATAAACCAGAGAGAGACAAGTCCTGGATGATACCACTTACACGTGGCACCTAAAAAATAACACAAATGGATATATAAGCAAAACAGGAACAGACTCACAAGTGCAGAGAACAAACTCGTGGTTACCAAAGGGGAGAGGGAAGTGGGGAGGGACGAATCAGCGGCATAGGATCAACAGACCCCAACCACGGTGTATAAAATAAACAAGCGACAAGCATGTACTGTGCAGCAGAAAGATGATATCCACTATCTGGTGGTAACCTGTAACGGGGAAAACCAGCACAAACACGGAGTCACTGCGCTGTACCCTGGAAACTAACACAATACTGAAACTCAATGACACTTCTACTAAAAATTAGGATAGCACGAAGAAGTGTAAATCATCGCTTCTATGTGAACATATCTGGAACCAGATGTTAAGACAGCTATTCTTTAGAAAGGAAAAGGCCCCAATTCCAGTGACAAAGAAGAAATGGCCTGATAGGAAACAGATCTTACAGGCATTAGATACCAAACTGTGACAATCAGATCAACCATCAGCGTCTAGATTGTAAACCCAGATGGAAGGCAGTTCCACAAGCCTGGGAACTCCCATTATGAAGGTGAAAATGTTTTATTTCACCACAAGACATCTCAGGGCCTTCAGAATGTACATCTTCAGCGTGGCTCCCTTAGGGCCCGCGCAGGAGGTTTCCCATCTTACCTGACTCTTCACAGCATCTTGTATTATATACCAGCCCCTCTTTGACGGCGTTTTGTAGGACGCTTGTTCTGCAGGATACAGTTTGGAGATGCCAGCCAGGACGGCACCACCCCGCGGGGCTGGGGACAGGAGGGGCGTGGCCACGGAGCAGATGTGTGCGTGACGCGCTCGGGGCTGCGGAGGCAGAGCGGGCTGTGCACCTGTCCTTCCCGGGCTGTGCTCTCTTCTCCAAGTGCTTCACTAGCAGGCGCCCAGGACTCGATCTTCCTGGAGGAGATGCTGGGGCCAGGCAGTCTCAGCTGAGCCCTCAATGAACCCTGGCTGTTCCTTCTGAGCACCACAGAGCAGGTACAGATGCCGGCCGTCTGCTGCCCAGTTCGGGGTGTGACCAGGAGATCCCGAGGCTGCCCCGACGGCCTGTGCCTAATGGTTGTCTACCTGAAATGACCTCCGACCTGGAGGCAGGGGGTAGGGCCAGGAGTCAGCGAGACTCCTGGATCTCACACTCGGGAGCGTCGGATCGCGACCTGCCGCCTTCCCCGGCCTCTCCCGCAGGACCGTGCACGTGCTGGGAGCTGTGTGTAGACGGCGTGCACACTGCAGGCGCAGGGACTTCTGCTGGGGGCGGGGCACTGCAGAAGCTGGCTGGGGGCTGACACGCCCAGAGGTGTGCTGCTCGGGACTCAGCGTGGAACACGGAGCGAAGGTGCGGGCAACCAGGGCGCCCTTGCTGCCGTCAGGACTCTGGGGGCTCACGCACCTATTCAGGGACGAGCAAAGGGCTGCGCTCGCCCGGGGCTGACGGAGATCAGAGGGCCAGCGCAGCTCAGGCGTGCGGCCCAGGCCCTGCGCACACCGCCTCGCTCCGGACTCACGGCAGCCCTGACACCATCCCCATCTTACAGCGAGGCCAGGGGGCCCAGAGAAGCGGGGCAGATTCCCTGCAGCCTCACAGCCCGCAGCGACTGTGGGGGAGCCTCGCCACAGCCGGAGCAAGCGCGCAGGGGCTCCTCCACGGCCGGCGAGGACCCTGCGCTCTGCTGAGGGGGCCGCGTGGGCCCTGCGACCGCACCCCACCCTGCCTGTGGGGGTCAGCCACAAAGAAGGTAAAGTCACGGCCTTCTGCACGGGGAGGGGCCTGGGGCGTAGACAGAGGGGCCAGCTCACAAAAGGCACAGAGGCCGGGGCTGGAGACGGCAAGGGGGCAGGGGAGCTGGACCCCGGTGTGAACACGGTGGGGGCAGTACAGAGCCTTACACGCTACAAGTCCCGGCAGGAGCCCTGGGCTGAGCCACGGAGGGGCCTGCAGAGCAGGACTGGCCCCTGGGAAAGCTCCTTCCATCGTGGGCTCTGGCATGGGCTGCGGGTGGCAAGATGGGGAGGAGGGAGGCAGCCAGGCAGTGCTGGGCTCCGCAGGGCAGGGGCTGTGAGTGCAAATGCACACGCACGTGTGTGTACAGGCTCAGGCTTGTGCGCGTACACAGGTCACCTGTGGGGGCGGGGTGGGGTGGCGCGTGCATCCAGGTGGCCTCAGAGGCCCCCTGGGTAGACTGCAGGCTCTGCTATCTCTTTCCACCCCTTACTTCACCCGTGACTGAGGCTAAAGGTCTTGGCAGCGGTGTTTTATAACAGCCGTCACCCGGGCCTGCCTTCAGGGTTGTTTGTTGTCAGACTCTAAATTGCCTTCCTCCATTACCTCTGCAGGGATTCATAATGATTTGGTGTTGGTTATTTAATTTACCTCGTTTTGCAAGCACATTTCCTCCCTAAACACGGGAGTGAGTGGACGATGTACATCACTGTGATGACACCTGAATGGGTCCCTGTATCCTGCCTTCTGTTTTTGCTAGAGAGCCAGCAGTTGGAGGCTGGGATTGAAGGATCTAACATATAACCTTAGATGCAACTCAGACCCGGGGAAGGATAGAGAGGAACAAGGCAAGTGGGGGTGGGGGGAATGCTGAAAGATGTCCTCACTCCTCACCAAGGCTGGACAGAGGGAAGCTTGCCAACTGGAGCTCGGCTCCAGGAAAAGTTGAATCGCAAGACAAACGGGGTTTAAACAAAAATTGAGCCGACACACAGCGCCGTGGGCCCAGCACGCTGACCCTCCCCACCCAGGGCCGCCTCTTCTAATGCAAAGTGGGCTGCCTGCCAGCCTCCCGGGGACGTGGGGGCCACTGTGACTGCCCCGGGCCCCGGGAAGGATGCACGGTACCCAGCGATGCCTCCCGTGGAGCCGCCACCTCTCTGGCAGTGCTGAGAGCAGCTCTTTCCCGTCTGCCCATTTCTGTCCCCCTCTAACCTTAAAAGAACCTAATCACAGGGATGAACCACTAGGCAATTGAAATCAACTCCTGACCTGTTCTCTCCTGAATGGGTTATGCCTTGTATACCCTACTGATTCTTTTCCTAAATACAATAAAAAGAAGTAAAAATAAAAAGAAGAATAAAGCAGTTAAAGAATAGCTACCTCTCTACTCACAACAGCCTAAGTGATCCTGCAGGCAGCCCGTGTGGGCAAGATAACATCTTGAGTCATCCAGTCTGCACTCAGTGGAGAACGGTACGAGTCTAACCTCCTGCCTTCAGGGTGCGCTGAGAGCCCCTCCACCACCAGCCCGCTGCCAACCCCAGCCCCGATGCCCTGGTTCCCTTTAAAAACTGTCAGTGCTTAGCAGAATCTTCAGAGTCGGTCTCAGGACAGGAGTTCACCTTCTCTCCAGATTGCTGGCTTTTCTGATTAAGGAACCTTTCCTTTCTACTCACGCTTGTCTCTGGAATTACTGGTTTATGAGTGATGAGTGGCTGAACGTGGCTTTGGTTACCGTAAGATGTCACCCGGCAAGCAAACCCATTTTACTTCAGAAGATGAACCCCACACATGATACGGTAAATGGGGCCCCATGAGAACATCTGGGGGCTTAGTTTGGTTGGGGTTTAGGGCTGCAACAGGTAAGCATCCTATCCTCGAAGCTCCTGGAAAACACAACACACCTACATGCAAAAAAAAAAAAATCACTAAGAGAGGAGGGTAGGCTTTTCTCTCTTAGGCAGAAAGTTCAGAGAAGAATCTAGTCTGTAGTCAGGATGGGTCACTTCTAAGGCTGTAAAAGGACTGTTCTACGATCAAGTGACATTTCAGAAAAGCTGTCTGGAACAACAGTACACCCATATGGGAAAAAAATCAGATCCATCTTTACCGAGAGAACTAGGATAAATAAATTCCAAATGCACTTGGGATCTAAACATGCAAACAAAACTGAATGAACAGAAATGGAAGAAATAATCATGAAAAAAAGGAAGGGAGTGTAATCAGTAATACAAGTTCTAGAGGATAAACTCCTCTAGAGTGTGAACAAACTCCTTTATGATTGAGGAGTGGAGAAAACTTGTATGACTAGGACTAAAAAAATCTAGAAAGATACAGGCTGAAGGACAGAAAAGATAAATGTGACCATATTTAGAAAAGCTGTATAACCAAACCAAAAATCAAAACAAACCCCCCTCAGCTAAGTCAAAAACACAAAGAACAACCTGGGAAAAACTGTTTGTAAAAAACGGATAGAGAAAAATCGGGCAAAAGATATATCAACAGTTCAGCTTCGCAAAAAGGAGTGGAAATGAAACTGGTCCTTACGCACGGCAAGAGACGCAGCCTCCTGGGTCAGGGAACCCCAGGGGGCTCTCAGACAGCCCGGGGAGGAGAGCCGGGCATCTCACAATGCTCACTGCTCCACACTCCCACGTCCACGAACTCAGCAGCCCAAACAGGAAGATGGGGCAGTGCGTTACCACAGAGGCTTGGAAAACAATGAAGCTGGGACGATGCGTGAAAGCGAACACACAGCAGGGGACCAGGAGGCGGCCCTCCTCCCCAGCCTCCGCAGGAGGCAGCTAAGCACAGGCTTGCTCCTGCAGGGACAGCACACAGCCGGGCACGGAGAGGCGGCTGCACCCCGGGCACGGAGAGGCGGCTTATAAACACCAACGTGTTTTGCTTATATTTGAAAAAGGAAACAACGGAAGGATAAAGAGACCCTGCTGAAAATGTTTACCAACCATGGAGTTAGGGAGGACAGTCAAGTCACCAGGCAAAGTGCCTTCTTTTAGATTTTTGACTTTGGAATCAAGGCAATGTTTCAAATAGTTTTAAAAGCAGCATTAAAGGGAAGAGAAAAGAAATCAGATCCATTTAACTAATAATAAGAAATGAGGAAGGAACTTGAAACATGGCAGTTTCGTGGTGGAACAATAGAGAAGAATTACCTTAAGGCTGGTATTTTAACATGATCCTGCCTGGAATGTTCCTTAACGACAAAAGGGCTATAAAGAAGTGTGAATTTAGTAATTTTACCGAAGTAATATTATGAATATTTTTATGATGTGATATGGGATACAGCTCACAATTACAGAGTGAGGTAAAGCAAGTAGCTAACAACATTAGATTTTTCAGAGGAAGAAAAGAGAGATACAATAAAGTCTAAGATGTACAAATCCTTTAGCTTTCCATTTGAACTGGGATATCAGTGTGGACCTGTAATCTATTTTTCAGTTTAAAAAGCCTATGTCCTGGCTTTTTAAACTGAAAAAGAGAATTCCAGAAAAAATCTACTTCTGTTTCATTGACTTATGCTAAAGCCTTTGACATGTGGATCACAACAAACTGTGGAAAATTCTTCAAGACATGGGAATGCCAGACCACCTCACCTACCTCCTGAGAAACCTGCATGGAGGTCAAAAAGCAACAGTTAGAACCAGACATAGAATAATGGACTGGTTCCAAACTGGGAAAGGAAGACGTCAAGGCTGTATATTGACGCCCTGCTTTTTTAACTTATATGCAGAGTACATCATGTGAAATACCAGGCTGGATGAAGCACAAGCTGGAATCAAGATTGCCAGGAAAAATATCAATAACCTCAGATACGCAGATGAAACCACCCTTGTGGCAGAAAGTGAAGAGGACCTAAAGAGCCTCTTGATGAAAGTGAAAAAGGAGTAAAAAGTTGGCTTAAAGTACAACATTCAAAAAAATAAGATCATGGCATCCAGTCTCATCACTTCATGGCAAATAGATGGGGAAACAGTGGACACGGTGGCTGATTTTATTTTCCTGGGCTCCAAAATCACTGCAGATGGTGATTGCAGCCATGAAATTAAAAAACACTTGCTCCTTGGAAGANCATCCAGTCTCATCACTTCATGGCAAATAGATGGGGAAACAGTGGACACGGTGGCTGATTTTATTTTCCTGGGCTCCAAAATCACTGCAGATGGTGATTGCAGCCATGAAATTAAAAAACACTTGCTCCTTGGAAGAAAAGCTATGACCAACCTAGACAGCATACTAAAAAGCAGAGACATTACTTTGCTGATAAAGGTCTGAGTAGTCAAAGCTAGTTTTTCCAGTAGTCATGTATGGATGTGACCATAAAGAAGGCTGAGCTCCAAAGAATTGATGCTTTTGAACTGTGGTGTTCGAGGAGACTCTTGAGAGTACCTTGGACAGCAAGGAGATCAAATCAGTCAATCCTAAAGGAAATCAATTCTGAACATTCATTGGAATGACTGATGCTGAAACTCCAATACTTTGGCCACCTGATGCGAAGAGGTGACTCCTTAGAAAACACCCTGATGCTGGGAAAGATTGAAGGCATGAGGGGAAGGAGACAGCAGAGGGCGAGATGGTTGGACGGCATCACCAATTCAATGGACATGAGTTGGAACAAGCCCCAGGAGTTGGTGAGGGACAGGAAGGCCTGGTGTGCTGCGGTCCATGGGGTCCCAAAGAGTCAGACACGACTGAGTGAACAAGAAAATCAATGTGAACCTGTAATCTTTTTCATTTTAAAAAGCGTATGTCCTAGCTCTGTCCATGGAAAAGACCTACCAATTTGGTTTCTAGACACCGTTTTCCATTCCCAAAAGTTAGGGCATCAGAGAGAATGTGTCACAGCTAGAAAACAAACATTCGTTTGGAGTCAAAAGAACTCAGGCACCAACTTAAGAGAGGCGCACCCCACAAGCCCAAAAGAAAGCACCCAGAAAATCAGGACATCAAGCTCGGATTGAAAGAAGCCGAACGCACAGCCTCGCGCTCATCACCAGAGTTAAAATACAAAATACAGCCCCTCATCTGTCAGCCTCGGAAGTCGGCAGGGTAACAGATGACGACCCTGGAAACTGACCCTGCTGTGTGATGATGCAGAGGGGTGGGGTGGGGATGGGAGGAGATCCAAGAGGGCAGGGATGTATGTGTACAAACATATTCACATCACTGTACAGCAGACACTAACACGATACTCTAAAGCAATCACACCCCTCCCAAAAGAAAAAGAGAAACTGACAAATGAAAGGGAAAAATCTAGCACTCAGGGCTTCCTTGGCGGTCCAGCAGCGGAAGGTCCGCCTCACAAAGCAGGGGGCACGGACTCGCTCCCTGGTCTGGGAAGGTCCCACACGCTGCAGGGCAACCAAGCCCGTGTGCCACAGCTGTTGAGGCTGTGCTCCAACAAGAGAAGCTGCCGCAAGGAGGAGCCTGCACACCATAGCTGGAGAACAGCCCCCGCTCGCTGTTAGAGGAAGCCCACCCTAGCAACAAGAGCCCCCCGCATAGCCAAAATAAGTAAACAGACAGATATTTTTAAAAATCAAGCACTCAGTTATCTCTCCCAGAAATACAAATATGTGACCGGGGAAAGGAAATGAAGGGATAACAGAATCAGAAAACGACGATTTTGTAACCTCTAATAACACAATGGCCCTGGGAGCTGGGAGCTGGGCGGGGCTGGGCTGACAATACAGACCCCTGCCCAGCCCAGGATCGGGAAACAGGATAACTGGGGCGAGGAGTGCAGACACACAGCGACCGCAGCTCTGCCCACACTGCACAGGAAGCCAGGGAGACAGAGGAACACGGTCAAAGAAACCACAAGCACACAATTGGCCAAGACCTCCTTCTTCAACAATGGGAAGCCATGGAAAAAAGAGGAAAGAAAATGCAGCGGCGGGAGACCTGTCCTACTCAGGGACACTTGGAGACGCAGCAACCAGATGCCATGGATGGCTCCCCACTCACACCAAGTCCATTAAAGGACTTTGTGCAGGACCACGGCAGCATTCCTGAGGACATAAGAAATTCCTGTTTATCTCAAGGGCAATGATGATATTGTGGCTGTGTCAAAAGACACAGAGACACTCGCTGCCAGCAGTTACTGGTAGAAATTCTGAGTGTCTGGGATTTCCTTTAAAAGACTCCAGAAGAAGAAGGAAGAAGGAAGAAAAGTCGGAAAAGTTGGAAGAAGAAGGAGAAAAAAAAACGATAAAAATGTAGGAAGGGGGAGAGACAGGCTCAGGAGAGCAAGCTCTGAAGCCGTGCAGGAGGCGGACGTGGTCTGTTACTCTCTCCTCTCTCAGGTGCATTCTCAGACATTCCTAAGAAAACGTTTTAAAGATGAAGAATTTGAACAACAAAAGGAGTGTTTTGAGTTGAGCAGCTTCTAAGAATCTGTTTTCTGAGTAGACCCAATGAGAAGCAGCTCTGACAAGGATGGCCCAAAGCATCCAACCAGCTCCTCAGGGCCTCTTTTTTGGGGCCTGGAGACAGAACTCTGGCTGGGCTCCGCAGGGACCACTCCCCTGGGCCCTCACACAGCTGGAGCCCCACTCTAGGCAGACCCCTCGCATTCCCATGATGCTGAGCCTGGCCATGAGGCTTGCCTTGTCTAAGCAGGTGTCAGCTTAAGAAGAGCTTGTGCACTGGGGTTTGACCTCTTACCCCCAGGGCCCCCATGGTGGCTGTGGAGTGTGTGGACCCAGGCAGGCTAGCATGCCAGAGGCCTGCACCCAGCTGCACATCACCCATCCGCAGCAGCACTGGCCACTGGACGCGGAAGAGTCATCCTGGCCCCAGCCCTTCAGGCCCCAGCGCGACTAGCCACCCAACCTGCACCAACTGTGAACAGGGATACAGCTTCGCTGCTTTAAGCCACGGAGGTGTGGGGTGGTTGGGGCAAAAGTCAGAGATATAATGCATAAAGTGAAGGTGTAGGCAAAAGGACACTCTTCCATTTGCCTACCGCCTTATTAATTAGACTGTGTTCTTTGGCTGTTCCAACGGCATCAAACAGGTGGAGGAGGATTATGGGGTCTGGACAAATGGACTGCCATTCTGTCCACTTCCCAGCCGTGAGGATCCTGCACCACCTTCAGACTCCTGAGCACACTGCTCCAACTTAAGGCGAGGCTGATGCACCACCCTCGCCCCCTCTGGCCACACACACACACACACACACACACACACACACACGCGCGCGCGCGGCAAGATGCTCTGAGGAGCTGAGCCCAGCAGACTCCCGCCCTGGACGCGTCCCTTACCCATCCACGAGCCCTTGCTGTTTAATGATCCGGTGCGACTCCTCCCTGGAGATCCTGCCGTGAAACCAGTGCTGCGTCCTGTGAATCACTGCGGGGACCAGAGAAGGCGGGTAGGCCGGGCTCCCTGCACGGCGGCCGCCCTGCTAAGCAGCTCGGGCCACACGGGCCCCGACTCCTGCGGCCCCAGCTTGCGTGCGCTGCACTCCAGGCCCGCCGCGAGGCTTGGGGAGGGCTGGGGGCGCTTTCATGTCACTCATGTACAACAATATCAAGCCGACATGCCGCGTTTACCTGTACTGAGGGCGGAAGGGTGGAGGGGGCTTTGGCTACCTAGGATATTCATCCGCGTGCTTCGTTTCTGCAAAAGAAATCCCTGCGTCAGCACCACGTGAGCCGCGATCACAAGCACCGCGCCGCCTGGGACACACCGGGGCCGGAGGCTGGCGGGTGAAAGGCCCTGGACGGCGGGACGATAGCCGCCTAGTGCCACGTGGTCCCAAGGACCCCTCCCGTGTGAGCAGGAGGGCAGACAGCTTGTGGGTCGCAGTTGTTAAGAGCAAAACCAGCAGCGTGCCACCCCGGCACACTGCTAGCGACCCCAGGGCTGAAGCCGAGCCATCTGTCACACGGGAGACACGCAGTACAGCTCCCGACATTAGGAGGAAACCGTGAGCTCCCACAGGGACTCAGGCCTGCGGCTGTGGGCACATTCTCCTTTTCCCAACACGGTGAAGCTGAAGCATGGGGAGGCTTTCTGAGCTAGAGTTGCCTTCAAAGCTCAGCAAAGCTTGGAAGTTGGATGAAATTCTTCCATCTGGAGATTACGAACTTGAGTCTCAGAGTAGAGACTGTTCAAGGCTGGGAGGTTGGTCGGCGGTTGAGCCTCGCCGGGAACGCCTGGCCCAGCGCTCTCCCGGGAGGCCCTGAAGACCCATCGGCAGGGACAGGGCTGCGGGCCACGGGGCCTCAGGGCTCTGCTCCTGCCCCTCCTTCCGTGGGAGCCCAGGGACCGGCCGAGGGGGTGGCCAGGAGCCGGGGGCGTGGAGGAGCCCAGGCCAGCCACAGCCTCCCGCAGGGGAGGCCTCACAGCCACCCCACTCCCTCGCACTGCATCCCTGCCGCCAGCACAGAGCCAGTTCTCTGGGGCAGACCAGGGGTGGGACCCGGCCACAGTCTTACCCTCCAGGCGTGGCCTTCCTCCAGGGCTGCGCTCTGGGCCTCAGCTGGATTCTCGATTACTCTTCCCGTCTGCCCAGAGAAATCCATTGCCACAAGGGAGTTCTCAGAGACGCTGCGCTGCAAAGGAGAGGCCGTGGATTCTTGAGACGCAGGGAAGCAAGCGGAGCAGTAGGTGGGGGCCACGGCGTGGGAGAGCTGCGCAGACCCAGGGAAGGGCAGCAAAGGAATGGGCAAGGACCCCGCTGCCAAGGATCGGACAGAACCCTCAGTGTCTGAAGGGCCCTTGGATGAAAAATGGCTTTGGTTTTTCTCAAGAAGAGGAAAGAAACCTTCCAATTCTCTGAAGATATTCGGAAGCTGCTGGTGAGGCCACTGGTGTCCACCCGTGGGGTCGTCCACAGGGTCTCTACTGTGAATTAAAACTCATCAAAGGAGAGCCCAGTTCTTGAGGACCTAGCCTGCTGTGGCCCCCCTTTGCCTGGCAAAGTAATAAAGTCATTCTTTCTTTCTCCTCCATTACAAAAAACCCCAGAGAAACTCATCCAAGAAATGGGAACGTCAAAGGCAAGCCAGCCCTCACCAGCAGCCGCATCCCTTCTCAGGTAAGTTAGTTCACAGAAACACGGGCACCGCTTCTGTGGGTACTTTGACGTCTGAGGAATGGACATCGAGAGACTGTTAACTCATTATCAACTGGGGGATTTCTGCAGACACTGACACCTGTGGCTGGTGATGATTTTTATTTTGGCTGGCCAGAACACTAATTCTGTTATTTCACTAACATTTTGCAGGCTATCACATTCAGCAGTTACCCCCGTAAAGTTTTCTATAGCACCATGAGTTTCATTTTCACTTTCTGCATCAGAATCAATCACTTTTTGTTGGTCTGATATTCACATTGTCTGAATCAGAACTATATTCTGAAGAACTATCTATCATCTTCTGAGACACTAACATATATGTCACTCGGACACTCAGAGAAAATATCTGCATAAAAGTCACTGAAAATTTTTACACTCAAAATTTCCCGATGCGTCATTTTTGAAAATTTCACATTTATAATACACACAAGGTGCTACAAAAATCTAATGGAGCAAAACATGAGTAATAACAATAATCATAAACTGTATCATGAAACTTGGATCAATTTTAAGATCTAACAACTTCGCACAGTGATGCTAATTTGATCACTTTCTAAAAATGTATTGACACTCCTGGCCAATAAACATTTGGATAACAAAAGATGTGTTAATACATCGCCCAGTCAATAATGTGTTAAGATCATATTTGGGGAGGATGAAGTGTTTCTACACCTCTGGGACATAAAGCCCATCCTGAGATCACAAGAAGACTCACTACAATCTCAATTTTCACAAGGTCTCAAGGATGGTCAACAGCACCATGGACCCACAGCTGAAATGGACAGAAGCGAAGGTGGTGAATGAAGGCAGCTCCTCAGTAGACGTGGGCGCTGCTGTCAACATTTCTGAACACTAGAACAGAACTCTCGATGGGAGCCATTCACCAAAGCAACGCTGCAGGGAGATGTGGGGAAGGGGAGAGGGTAGAGAGGGATCTGCTCTCAGCAGTCACACCGCTGAGACGACAAAGTCCATCTCCTGGGAAAATGCATGCTGGCAGGATATTCTGGCTCCTCTGGGCAGCCTCATCTGAGAAAAGATGCCCACAGCCCATGCTGATGCAGCAGCTGAAGAGGAGTGTGGCTTCAGAGGTGCAGCTTTGACTTACCACTGGAGCCGAGGAGGAGGGCGGCGTGGCTTTCCTCTGCTGTGGGAGTCTGTAGCTCTGGTAAAGGAGCATCCCATACTGAAGAGGTAAGGAGGGCCAGAGTCAGTCACCAGGGCATCCGGACCCCTAAAGCCCCACATGGGNTGGAGCCGAGGAGGAGGGCGGCGTGGCTTTCCTCTGCTGTGGGAGTCTGTAGCTCTGGTAAAGGAGCATCCCATACTGAAGAGGTAAGGAGGGCCAGAGTCAGTCACCAGGGCATCCGGACCCCTAAAGCCCCACATGGGGCACACTCTTGGCTCTCAGGAGCCACACTCATATAGAACAATGGGCGACGACTGCGTGAACTTAAGGATAAACACCCAGCAGAACCCTGTCTCTGGGGCCTGCCACCACCAACACTCACGGTCAGTTGCCACTATCTGTCTGGGGGTGCTGGGTGGGCAGGAAGTGGTCAAAGAAGTAACAACATAGTAATGACTAGCAAGAACAATTAGACCCACTAAANGGACTGGTTGGATCTCCTTGCAGTCCAAGGGACTCTCAAGAGTCTTCTCCAACACCACAGTTCAAAAGCATCAATTCTTCGGCACTCAGCCTTCTTCACAGTCCAACTCTCACATCTGTACAAAAAATTGAGTAAGTTTCACTTTGTGAAAATCTACTTCATAACTTCTGGTATTTGAGAGTGACCTCTGCTCTAGCCTATGGGTCAGCCAGTTTTTTTTAGAAAGCATGATAAAATATATATCTTTGGCTTTGGGGACCACACTCTGTCACACCTACTCAACACTACCATTGTAGCACTAAGCAGTAATGAACAATACATAAATGAATGGGTGTGCCTATGTGTCATAAAACTTTTGGACACTAAAATTTTTGGACACAAACATTTTGAATTTTATATGATTCCTTGGGCCACAAATATTATTCTTGTTTTGATCCTCATCCTCGTCTAACCACTTAAATTTAAGGCAAAAAGCCATTTAATTTGTACAACTAAGCTGCAAAAAAACAGATGGTGGGCTGGATTTGTCCTGCAGGTCATAGATCAGATTCTGGAGCTTTATTCTGACATCTGCACTTTCATTCAAACTGTTTCCCCTGCATGTATTGTCCTCCTGCCTTTCTTTCACCCTTTGACCCTTTTCAACAGCTCTTCTGCTTTTTGAATATGCTATCTAGGTTGGTCATAACTTTTCTTCCAAGGAGTAAGTGTCTTTTAATTTNCCCATACTGAAGAGGTAAGGAGGGCCAGAGTCAGTCACCAGGGCATCCGGACCCCTAAAGCCCCACATGGGCACACTCTTGGCTCTCAGGAGCCACACTCATATAGAACAATGGGCGACGACTGGGTGAACTTAAGGATAAACACCCAGCAGAGCCCTGTCTCTGGGGCCTGCCACCACCAACACTCACGGTCAGTTGCCACTATCTGTCTGGGGGTGCTGCGTGGGCAGGAAGTGGTCAAAGAAGTAACAACATAGTAATGACTAGCAAGAACAATTAGACCCACTAAATGTTGCTATGGGCAAAGCTCTGAGTGCTTTATGCTGCTCTTTGATTTAACCCTCTCCCTTTTATGAAATACATACTTTAGCCTCATTTCACAAACAAGAGAACACAAACAAATGAAGCAAGTTGCTCAAGGTCATGGTCAAGGAAGGATTCAGGTTCCGAATGAACAGTCCTGCTTCCCCACCAGTGCTCTTGTTAACCACCAGCCTCCCTGCCCAACCAGCTCAGCAGTTTGGGCTTTATTTCCTCGGTCAATAAGCACTGAGCATCCTGCAAAGCCTCCTACATGCCTGACCTTTCAACCTGTACTCCTCAGTTACACCTTCAAACCACACAGAGGAGAAAAAAGGAAGAGGAAAGAGGAATCCAGCAGGGAGCATTTTCCTCTTCACTGTTCTTCACGGATGTGAGCTCATTTCCAGCTCAAGGACCAGCAGTAAGTACTCGCTTCTAAAGCGAACATACTTGGAACATGATGAAAAGGTCTACCGTAGATACAGTCACACCCCAGTGAGACAGGAAGAGAGAGAACAGAGCAAAACAAATGTTTGAGATGTAGTTCAGTCACTGAGTCATGTCCAACTTAGCGACTCCCAGGCTCCCGTCCTCCACTATCTCCTGGAGTTCGCGCAAATCCATGTCCATTGAGTTGGTGATGCTATATAACCATTGCATCTTCTGCCACCCCCTTCTCCTTTTGCCTTCAATCTTTCCCAGCATCATGGTCTTTTCTAATGAGTTGATTCTTTGCATCAGGTGGCCAAAGAATTGGAGCTTCAGCACCAGTCCTTCCAATGAATATTCAGGGTTGCTTTCTTTTAGGATTACCTTGTTTGATCTCCTTGGATCACAGTCTTGTGGAGAAGGGGCCTGTGTAACTCAAGGAACCTAAGAACCACGCTGTGCAGGGCTACCCAAGATAGATGGATCATAATGAAGAGTGGTCCAAAACATGGTCCACCAGAGGAGGGAATGGCAAACCACATCAGTATTCTTGTCTCAAGAACTCCATGAACAGTACGAAAAGGCAGTATGTTTGTGATGATGGCCAAGAGTTTTCCAAACAAATAAAAATACACCAAGCTACAGAATCTAGGTGCAGGATAAGAGCAGAACAAAAGGAACAAATAAAACCGGCCAGGAACATCATGCAGAACGGAAACAGAAAATGTAAAAGCGACCAGAGAAAGACTTGTTATTTCCAAAGAAGCGGTAAGAAGGACAGCTAACTCTTTAACCTGCATGATGAGTTAGAAGACAGTGGGATGGGAGAAGCACGGATAAAATAACCCCCAACCTAGGACTTGATCAACTGTGAGAAGCTCCCTCAATAATGAAAGCAAAGTCAAAATAAACATGGAGAGATTTTTGTCATCAGCAGGCTCATATTCAAATGGCTGCTGAGTGGAGTTCTGGTCCCAGAGAGAAGAATGTGGGTTCGGGAAAAACAAAATGCAGTCTCTATGGCCACATCTGACTAGTATCCAAAAGGACGGCACAGGCCCTGATGGGTGAAGGTGACCCAAGCCTCAGCATACCGTGTTACTCCTGGTTCTTTACAGTTTACACAGCGCGGAGCTTGACTATTTCTCAAAGTTTAAAGGAACTCATTTTTTTAAAAAATGGGTGTTCAATTTCTCCCTCTGGGTTTTCCAGTTAATTTTAAGGGTTTTCTGTTTTGCAAAGAATGTCCATTTCATCTTGATTTAAAAGTACAACATAGGGAGACATGCAAAGTCTGTCCTAACTGTTCCCATTTTCAAAATGACTGAGTTTTACACTGCTTCCCTCCTTTCT
Source organism: Neotragus pygmaeus (assembly GCA_006410875.1). Lineage (NCBI taxonomy): Eukaryota > Metazoa > Chordata > Mammalia > Artiodactyla > Bovidae > Neotragus > Neotragus pygmaeus. Next base: position 16,348 of record SJYV01024702.1, on the reverse strand, counting down.
ACTCTCCATGTACTTTAATTCCCCTGTTTCCGTCTGTTCACGTAGAAAAGACGTGTGTGTTCACAGAGGTGTGAACTGGGGGCTGCTCACACACCATGCAGTGCAGTAGGTGGGCCAGAGGCAGGAAGGGATGGGGCAGGCGGGCTTTCAAACTGTTTCAAGGGTGGAAATGTGCTCCAGAGATGCTATGAGAGGTGGCTGTTTCTAAACAAAAATGGAAATGGGGGAATGGGCTCTGCTACATAAAAATAAAATTTGGGAACCACTGGACTTGAGAGATCTTCTTGCAGCAAAGAAGTTTCCTGTAGAAGGGAAGGTCTACATCAGGGACTTTGATTATTTTAGGTTTCATGAAGTAATCAGATTTTTTTGGGAAAAAAAAAAAAACCTGTGACTGTCTTAAGCTCTAGCAACTAATTTTCCAAATAAGGCAACATACACACGCACCCAAAATTAATTGCTACCACCATATAAACAATATTTTACAAAATACTGTTGATATAATAGCAGATCAGATAATCAGAGCTTTAGAAAGTTTAAATCAGCTAAGTTTACACACTCTCAGGTTAAAGAATAAAGCCATTACTCTTAGGACAGCGATTACTATTAACAGCTTTGTGGAAAGCTGACTGCACTGTCCCCATCTGCTTTGTTTTGCTGTGCCCCAGAGAAGTTGTTGTTGTTTAGTCACTAAGTTGTGTCCAATTCTGAGACCCCCTGAACTATAGCCCACCAGGTTCCTCTCTCCATGCGGTTCTCCAGGCGAGAATGCTGGAGTAGGTTGTCCTTTCCTGTTCCAGGGGATATTCCCAGACCAAGGATCAAACCTGTGTCTCCTGCACTGGCAGGCAGATTCTTTGCCGCTGAGCCACCAGGGAAGCCTGGCCCTAGAGATGTTTCCCCACATTCTCAGCAGTCAGAGGGCTGGCTTTTGGAAACCACAGGTCTGAACTTCTGGGATCCAAAGAGGCAGTGAGCTTGGCTGCAGTGAGCTTGGCTGCGTGCTGGCAGGTGGCACCACCAGATGGGAGGCTGGAACACACCTGAGCCATTCTCCAAGTCCCACCTGGGCTTCCCAAGAAAGTCCCCCAGGGACATGGAGTCTTGGCCAGCCACGCTCCCAGCACTCTCTCCTCACTGTACTGTGAGTGCTGAATTTCGCTCCCCCCCCCACCCAGGTTCTCATGATGATCAAACGGGGTAACATGAAGCCCCAAGCAGGGGCGTGGCACATGGTGAGCTTGCAGCAAACCACCGGCGCCATCAGCAGAGCTGGGACACCGAGCCTCTACCCGACACAACTCCCCGGTCCCTGCACTTGCGTTGCTTCCAGGCACTGTGAGCGGGCTTGCTCCAGATGCCTGTGCCAGGCAGGAGGCTCCCTGGCTGCCTTTGTGACCAACATCCGCTTTAATTGCCTTTTCCATGTTAAGTAATTCATTGCAGAATTCTGTGGGGCGGGGGGGGGGGGGGGGTCTTAGTTCCTTGACCAGGAATTGAACCCA
>SJYV01024702.1:0-14045 GCA_006410875.1 Neotragus pygmaeus | reverse complement strand
GCCTGTTAGGATCTGGGATGCACAGCAGCAGGTGAGCAAGTGAAGCTTCATCTGTACTTACAGCCACTCCCCATCCCTGGCATGACTGCCTGAGCTCCGGGCTCCCACTGATCCTGCCCTGCGGTAAGGTGTAGAATGCTTTCATCATATATTACAATGTAATAGTGACGGAAGTAAAGTACACAATAAATGCAATGTGCTCGAATCATCTGGAAACCACACCACCCTGCCTCAGTCCATGGAAAAATTATCTTCCAGAAAACTGGTCCCTGGGGCCAAAAAGCGTGGGGGACCACTGCCCTACAGAATCTTGTGTTGATGAAGCAAGAGCTCCCTCTTGGGGAAGAATTGTAATAGCTTAAGAAGCTTCTAGAAGGTGGAGGGTCACAGGAAGGATACGGCAGGTAACTAAAACAGTTTTCACACTCCCTGCACGGCCCCTGGAGTCTATGAGATCACTTCGGAAATACCGTAGCAGGAAGGCAGAGGAACAAAAGCAGATGCTAGCCAGTGTCCTCCCCAGGAGGTTGGAGCTGTGAGTATATTGGCACACATGTATATTTTAAAGGAGGTGTAACTGGGTTAGTTGGCACTTAAGAGAAACAGGAAGGTCCTAAGTTAACTCAAAGGAAGGCCTTCCTCTCAAAAACACCTTGGGATTTTTATAGCATCCAAATTGCTGTTGCAACATCACCAAAAGCCAGACAGGTATTTGGGTCAGTTTCCACTTTCATTCAGTGCATATTTTCTGAGCATCTCTTATGTTCCGAGCACTCGGTCATCCTGGCTCTGAGGATCCGGGGGGAGCCAGGCAGGATGGCAGCTGGACACGGAGCAGAAGCAAGGAAAAGTGGAGGGAGCCTCGAGCCTCTCCAGGCCAGATCCCTGCAGCCTGAAGACTGGTCTCCCCGTGAAGAAGACAAGACTGACCGCTGACTGAACCACTGCTCACAGTCCAAGGAGCTGGTGACGCCGCAGGCCAGGAGAACAGGAGGCGTTTGAGAAGGTTCCCCAGCACTTTTGAAGGGTGCCGGTCTCCGGAGCATAACACACCCTGTTCTTGAGGTAATGTGGGGGTGCAGGGTGAGGTCATCAAGGAGGACCCTGTCTTCAAGTTATGCTTCCCCCCACTGAGCAGGATGGATGGAGCTGAGGGCAGGCGGGGGGGAGACCCGGAGGTCTGTACGGGATCCCTCACGCCAGAGGCTGACGCTGTCTGCTCTGCAGAGGCAAGAGCCCCAGGGTGTAGCCAGCCACGGTGGGAGCCTATGACTCCACTGCCGTTCACTTGAGAAAGGCTCCAGCCACCACTGCCCCGCTGCAGTGGCCCGGGCCAGGCCCTGCCTCCCTGCAGGACGGTGCTGTGGGATGTGGGGTCAGTGGTTCCCTCAGGGCAATGTGACTGGGACAACAGGCTCACGTCTGGAATGGATGGATCTGTTTCCTGGAGACTCTCAGGGAGGCGGTCAGAGTGCCGGTCAGGGCTGGAGCTCTGGGGCCAGCACGCTGGGGTCCTGCTGCTGGCTCAGCCCCGTGCCAGCAGCGATGCGTGGCAGTCATGGGCTTCACGTCCGCCACCCGTGCTCTGAGGATGGCTGCACGTGGATGCACAGAGCTGCTGTGAGCAGTGAGGTCACGGGTGTGAGGGGATGCGGGGCCCACAGTGGATGCTCCGGAACGTCCACACTGTGCCAGCACACACAGAACCTGATGCTAATAACAGCCAGGCATCGCAGCCACTGCGAGCTCGGCCGCTCCCTCCCTGCACCTGGTTATGACGGCACAGAGACGCCCACCCTGCTCACGTGAGAGGCCGGGCCAGAGCAGGGCCCCGTCACTGCCTGCCACCCACGGAACAGGACGCCTCAGTATCCCTTCCTAATGCATCTCCTCTTTGCTTTCTCCGAAAGAGGTTATATTTTTGCAGAGAAAAAAATAAATGAAATCACACAAACACGAAACCTTGACGTTCTCCCTGCACATCTGTCCCGCCTGCCCCACAGCCTTCAGGCTCTGGTGAGTGGCCGCCATGCTCGCCTGCTGCCTTCCGCTTACACACCAGCAAATGTGAACACGCACCTCCACCCCTCACCCCACGAATGCAGGGATCTCTCTCAACACCCTTCTGCACTGTGCTGCTGGACTGCTGATAGTGCATCCTGGGACATTCCCCGCTGCAGAACCCTGAGAGGAGCCTGTTCCTTCTCCAGCCGCAGGGGGGCCCTCTGCTCGAAAATCCCTTACCCCAGGGAGCCAGCTCCCTATTGAGGGACACTTGGCTTTAACACCAGCTTGTCAGGACAGAAATGGTATGGACCTAACAGAAGCAGAAGATATTAAGAAGAGGTGGCAAGAATACACGGAANGGGTGGGGAGAGAGGGCAGGAATATTCTGACTTCAGGCTACAACTTTACCTCTTCTTTTGAAATTCAGCCCTCCCCTCTTAGGCCCTTTGGGAAGAATGTAAACCTGTCTCTACCTAGTTACTTCCAAATGAAGAGACAAACGCATCCTGAAACTGCACGACAAAATGCAGGACCCGAATAGTCCCGATGCTTTCTGCAGATCTGAAATTCCAGCCTGTGGTTCATTCCATGTGTTTCTTGTTCACGCCACACATATGTGATCAATCAGAGGTATATGGCAGTCCATGAGCTTGCTCTCTGTAAAACGCATCCCTACAAGGAGGTGGCAGAGCCCTGAGTACAAACAGTGATTTGTGAGGCAAAACTTCAGACGTTTAGCCCTGGAAGCGATCTTGAAGACCATCCTCCAGGCCCTGTTGTTTTGATTCATAAGGGGTCTCGGGTCCAGATGGAGTGGGGAGGCATGTGAGGTGTCCATGCTTGCAGGATGAAAACACTGACTTCCAAACCTCAAGCCACTGTTGTTCCAGCTCTGTAGCACTGATCTAAAATAGGTTTGCCTTTCATACTTAGGCTGTAGGTCCCTTTCCTTCCTCATCAAAGGCATAATCCAAAGGCACTCATTTTAAGAAGTAGGAAATGAAATTCCCAAACGTCGTTACAATTTTAATTTGCCAGGAACCACAGATTTGGGAAGCAGAACCTCTAAAGAAGAAGGTCACCAAAATGCATACTGGGAGTCAACCCTGCTTCTCAAACTCACAGTGAGTCTAGAGCAGTGGTCTGCAACATTTTCTCTGCACAAGTCCAGAAAGTAAATGTCTTAGGCTTTGTGAACTGTATTACAGCAATGACACAACTGCTGTTACAGCAAGAACGCCACCATAGACAATACATAAAGGCATGGCTGTGGCTGTGTTCCAGTGGTGGTTTAGTCGCTGACTCGTGTCCGACTCTTGCAACCCCATGGACTGTAGCCCACCAGGCTCCTCTGTCCATTGGATTCTCCAGGCAAGAATACTGGAGTGGGTTGCCATTTCCTTCTCCAGGGGATCTTCCCACCCCGGGGATTGAACCTGGTTCTCTGAACTACAGGCAGATTCTTTACTGACTGAGTTACCAGGGAAGCCCATGTTCCAAAAGAACTGTTCATAGACACTGAAATTTGAGTTTCATATACTTTTCACATGACAACAAAATCTTGTTCTTATATATATTTTTATTTTTTAAAGCAATTAAAGATGTAAAATTTTTTCTTAGCTCACAGCTATCCAAAAAACAGATGGTAGACTGGCTTTGTCCTTTGTACCATAGCTGGCTGGTCCAGGATGAAGAGTAAGATAGCTATAAGTCTTCCTCGATATGGTTTGTACTATTAGGAAATCTATATTTGGCTACTGAAGAATTCTTTTAAGCACAAGTCCTGTTCTTCATTGCATTCCATGAAAAACAAAATCTAGATGTTCCCTTTTAGAGAAATCTCCAAAATATTTAAAGGTACAAAGTAAATGTATTCCTTCCCTCCTAGATTATTTGCTTTTAGTTTCCAATGACCTTGCATGTGTGCCAAGTCATTTCAGTCACGTTTGACTCTTTGCAACCCTATGGACAGTAGCCCACCAGGCCCCTCTATCCATAAGATTTCCCAGGTATGAATACTGGAGTGGGTTGCCGTGCACTTCTCCAGATGATCTTCCCAGCCCAGGGATCGAACCTGCGTCTGTTGCATCTCCTGCATTGGCAGACAGGTTCTTTACCACTAGCACCATCAGGGTCCTCTTCAAAAGAGTACTATGTTTTATTTGTCTTTAAATCACTGATATGTGGCAAACTACCAAGCCCATATAATCAGCATCTCATAAAGGATTCTTTGGATGGATTCTTTATTCTTTGGGTAGAATAAATTCTTTTCCAATACCCTCTTTAGGATACTTCAGTTTTTCCCTCTCACTGTAGACTTTATGATTCCAAGCTTGGTTTCAGTGCTTTTGTAAATTTTCTTTCATTTCTTCATTCATTTAATAAATATCTTGTGAGCACCTCCAAGGTGGCATTCAAGGCCCTCTGTGGTCTGACATGATCGAGATAAGATCCTGGTCTCATCTTATGAGGTGTGTCCACACACATTCATTCATTTGTTCAATGAATATTCCATGAATAAGTGACAATCCAGAGTGTGCCAGTGGCCATCCCAGCTCTGAGAATAAGTCAGTTAGAATTCCTAACTTTGTAGAGCTTTCAGCCTGGCAAGGATACTATTAAAACCACTCACAAACAATGGATGATTTACATGTTTGACAATAGCTAGGAAGGTGCAGGGCAGAGCACTGTGGGTTGATGTTTGCTTTATACTCCAGTCACACTAGACATTATACAGGACCCAACACAGCCTTAGTTTCCCATGCTGAGCCCTCTGCCTGCTTCTCACATTCTGGTCCCATAATGAGCCCTTTCCCTTAAAATTTGCCTCCAACTCCAGCTCCCCAAGCTGAGTTAGTTGTACTCACTGCCATGCTCCCCTGGTACACTGGTCTTCTCTGATCTCTATATTTACATCTCTATATTGTATTAGAATTGGAGCCCTTTGGGTACTGGCACACCTTGTTCAACATTCTCAGCCACCATTCCAGTTGCCCAGCACAGCGTCGGGCTCAGCAGATAAGCAACGCTGAACACACATATGAATAAATGAATAAGAACATGCACACCTCATGGCTGTGGGCCAGGTTTACCATGCCTGGAAAGTTGCTCACAGGAAAGTTTATATTATGCATGAAAAGCAGGTCAGCCCTTTTCAGATATTTTCTACTCCTCCTCCCCAGCCCCTAGCCCCAGCACACTCACATCTCAGTTCCAAAGCAACTTCATTTTCAATTTCTCCTTTATTTAAGAAACCTCACTATTATGGAGGCAGGTCAAGTTGTCTTGCTCTCATTATTTTAGTTAAGGACTCTGACATCCTCCCTTTTTTCTTCAGTCTGACTCTGCTTAGCGATTCCAGAAGGTAAGTCCCCTCTTATCTGGAAGGGAACTACGAAGGCAGCAACTTGCTGCAACCCAACTGATCTGCAGAGTTGAGCAGAATCCCCTTAAAAGATCACTCTCCATCAAGGGATGACACCATTTAACCCCCAATAACTCATGTGTTAAGGTCAAGCCTTCTCATTTACTAACATGAATTGATACTTTATCAATTATGTAAATGCAAACCAATGACGTCCCTTGGCAATTTTTGGAATTAGTATTAAAATCCTGACGAGTGAGATGTCATTCAGACCCATATTATCCTCCTGGCAAGAGATGTTGCCAAGTGATCATATTTTGTTTTCTGTTCTCTGTTTTGTAAGATTGAGTAAAAGTCCCTCCATGGTTTACTGAAAGTGGGATGAAGACAAAATACATGTCGGATTCTTCAGGTTGCCCCTTGGTGAAGGTGAAGTCGCTCAGTCGTGTCCGACTCTTTGCAAGCCTGTGGACTGTAACCTACTAGGCTTCTCCATCCATGGCATTCTCCAGGCAAGAATACTGGAGTGGATTGCCATTTCCTTCTCCAGGGGATCTTCCCAACCCAGGTATCGAACCTGGGTCTCCCGCATTGGAGCCAGACACTTTAACCTCTGAGCCACCAGGGAAGCCCCTTAGGGCTGTTTTTTTATGAAAAAATAGTGAAAAATATTTAAGAGAGGATATATAAGCCACAAACCCTCCTATTTCTCAGTGGGAGTTTCCAGACTGGAGAGAGCAGGCAACACACCCAGGGTTTCATGGAAAATGGGAGGGTGGGCAGCAGTCTGAGGGGCACAACTTTGAACTTGGATCTAAATGCAGGTCTATTTCTGTATAATCGCAAGGAATTTTGTTGTTGCTCCATTGCTAAGTCATGCCTGACTTTCTGCAACCCCATGCTGGCAACTACAACATGCCAGGCTTCCTTGTCCTTCACCATCTCCCGGAGTTTTCTCAAACTCTTATCCATTGAGTTGCTGATGCCATCCAGCCGTCTCATCCTCTGTCATCCTTCCTCCTCCCACCCTCAATCTTTCCCAGCATCAGGGTCTTTTCAAATGAGTTGACTCTTCCCATCATGTGGCCAAAGTATTGGAGCTTCAGCTTCAGCATCAGCCCTTCCAGTGAATATTCAGGGTTGATTTCCTTAAGAATTGACGGATTTGTTCTCCTTGCAGTTTAAGGGACTCTCAAGAGTCTTCTATAGCACCAAAATTCAAAAGCATCAATTCTTCAGCATTCAGCCTTCTTTATGGTCCAACTCTCACATTCATACATCAGTTCAGTTCAGTTGCTCAGTCGTGTCCGACTCTTCACATCCCCATGAATTGCAGCACACGAGGCCTCCCTGTCCATTACCATCTCCCGGAGTTTACTCAAACTCATGCCCATGGAGTTCGTGATACCATCCAGCCATCTCATCCTCTGTCATCCTCTTTTCCTCCTGCCCCCAACCCCTCCCAGCATCAGGGTCTTTTCCAATGAGTCAACTCTTTGCATGAGGTGGCCAAAGTATTGGAGTTTCAGCTTCAACATCAGTCCTTCCAAGAACACCCAGTACTGATCTCCTTTAGGACTGGTTGGATCTCCTTGCAGTCCAAGGGACTCTCAAGAGTCTTCTCCAACATCACAGTTCAAAAGCATCAATTCTTTGGTGCTCAGCTTTCTTCACAGTCCAACTCTCACATCCATATATGACCACTGGAAAAACCATAGCCTTGACTAGACAGACCTTTGTTGGCAAAGTAATGTCTCTGCTTTTTAATATGCTGTCTAGGTTGGTCATAACTTTCATACATAACTACTGGAAAAAACATAGCTTTGACTATACAGACCTCTGTAGGCACAGTGATGTCTCTGCTTTTTAACACACTGTCTAGGTTTGTCATGGCTTTCCCAGGTGGCTCAGATGGTAAAGAATTTGCTTGTAATGCAGGAGACCCAGGTTCGATCCCTGGATGGGAAAGATCCCCTGGAGAAGGGAATGGGCAACCCACTCCCGTATTCTTGCCTGGAAAATTCCAGGAGGTTTGCCATAGCTTTTCTTCCAAGGAATTTACCAGTCTCTAAAAGACTTGTCTTCTCCATGCATAGAATGGACACATGCCTCACTCCAGCAGAAACGATTGTGAATGTTACACAAAATGGTTCATAGTTTGATTCAGAGTGCTTGGTACCAGGAATAAAGGAAACGGTCAGTAAATAGTAGCTAACATCGTTTTCATTTCCACAGCCACATGTTTCAGCATTTCGTGATTTCCAGGCCAATTTCAGTGTTTCATGATTTCTAGTCCAATTTCAGTGTTCTTTTGAATTTTCTTTTTTTTTTTCATTCGTTTATGTGTTCAATGCATATTTGTTAAGCATCTACAAGCTGCATGGAGCTCTGCTACGTCACAGAGGTGGACGTGATGAATGGACAAAGCACAGCCCCTCTTCTCATGAAGCCTACTTTAACCCACCACAGACAAATAAGTCATTTTTCAACCTAGACATTCAAACAGTCTCAAGCTTTCTCTGATATGAGCAATTAGGCTGCCAAGAGTTCACCTTCTGTGCTTGGCACATAATAGTTGCTCAGTAAATGCCAGTTGAATGAGTAAATGTCAGTTGAATGCAGAGATGGTTAATGGCAACGCATGTCTCATATTCTCAAACACTAGGGGATGAGTCAGAGGCTGTAGGCCCTTTTTAAATGGTTTTTGAGAGATCTTGTTGTGTATGCATGCATGTGCTTTGCTTAATTTACTCTCAAAGAAAATATCCTGTGGAGATTTTAGCATGTTAGATTCAAATTCTGAAACTAAACTTTATACCCAGTTGTCATGGCAACTGTGTTATTGAGATAATTAGATACTAACCTGAGTGTTAGCAAGGGCCAGTCATTTCTAGAGAGGACTTGAATTGGAAAAAGAGATTGCTGTTGAACTTCAGATCCTCTCCCTCCTAGTCACCCCTTTCAGAAGGAGAGCCAGAACCCATCAGCCCTTCTGTATTAGTTTGTTAGCACTATCATAACACAAGCTTCGTGGCCTAAAAACAACAGAAATGGAAGCTTGATGTCCAAAGTCAAGGTGTCAGCAAGCTTGGCTCACTCTACGTCTGTGAGGGAAGGACTGCTGCAAGCCTCTCTCGGGTTTATCACTGGTCATCCTCGTGTCTCCGTCACCTTCTCCCTGCTGCCCATTGTCTGCAGTCTGTGTGCTGCATGCTCAGTTGCGTCTGACTCTCTGCAACCCCATTGGACTATAGCCCGCCAGGATCCTCTGTCTGTGGGATTCTTCAGGCAAGAATTCTGCAGTGGGTAGCCATTTCCTCCTCCAGAGGGTCTTCCTGACCCAGGGATGGAACGTGCTTCTTCTGCCTCTCCTGCATTGGCAGGCAAATCCTTTACTGCTGAGTCACCTGGAAGCCCTTGCTCTATATGTATCTCTGTCCAAATTCCAAGGATTTGGAATACAAGGATACCAGTCAGATTGGATTAGGGTCCACCCTCATGACTTCATTTTAACTTGATGACCTCTGTGAAGGCCTTATCTCCAAATCAGATGACATTCAGAGGTGATGGGGTAGAACTTCAGTGGGTGAATTTTAGGGGAACACAATTCAGTCTATAACCCCTATTCACCACAGGGGAAACTGGATCTTTCTTAGCCCTGCTGTATGTGACTCCTGAGGCATTAGAAAGATGTGGTCAGCCGTCCCACTGTATATAGAAAGAGAAGTGAGGCCCACAGAGGCGAAGCTACTTGCATCATGTCAGATAACCGAGGGATTTGGGACATCTTCATTGCGTAGGGTACCCCAAAATCCTAATGCCTGTTTTTTATCCCATCATGTCCAGATGTTTCATGTTCCTTTCATGAGATGAGCAGAATCTCAAGCCGAGGAAGAGCTTTGGTGATTTTAGTGCTCAATCCATTAGGGCTGGGCAAAGTCTTCCAAATTCCCCCAATATTAACTTAAAATCAGTTTTGCGGAACCCTGGCAGACCCGGCAATAAAAGAGATCCAAGGCCTACTTACCTTCCAGGCAGTGAACCTATATGACTGCCAAAGCTGTCGTTTTCTTGCCTTCTAAAAATGAAATGTTAATTTCCCCACTAAGACCGTCCACAGGCTTAGTTTGTGAGGCTAATAACAGTTCACATAAGAACAAGGGGAATGTCATCTTGCTTTGATGTATGATCACAAGAAAGGGCTATCTTTAAAATTCCCTTCAAAGGGGGTGATGTTTATGAGTCCACTTTCAGTGAGGGATATAAAGGGATATGTCAAACCCTGATGCGACTTCAGTGATGCAGAAAAACCACAGCCTAGTTCCCTGAGCCAGCGTCAAAGCACGCTCACGTGATGCACGGTGCTGCTCTCTGCCCATTGCACCAGCCCTGGGGCTCGGAGCTGCCCTGGCCTCCTGGGTCTCTTAGGATGTCCAGGCCATCGTTTCCTTCTCTTCTTGCTTATTAATTAATTGATTTGTTTGGCTATTGTGGTCTTGATTTGAAAAGTGAAGAATATAATGGGAGACTTCTCACCAACATTATCAATCACAGCCCTGGTTAGCCCTTGACACCAGAAATACCGAAGATACTGAGTAGCCTAGGGTATCATTGGTGCTTTCCTTTCCAAATAAATGGAAAATAGGTGATTGGACTTGACTTCCTAATAAAGGCTGCCTTCAGGGCAGCTGGGTTTTGTCTGAAAACAGTTGTCAGCATTAGAGTTTGTAACCACATCATTCAAAGGTAGGAGAAGAATAAAATGTCTTTGTTTTTATGTGTCAGTTACTGGTGGCCTAGGCATCCCTGGTGGCTCAGTTAGTAAAGAATCCTCTTGCAGGGCACGAGACCTGGATTCAATCCCTGGGTCTGGAAGATTCCCTGGAAAAGGGAATGGCAACCCACTCCAGTATTCTTGCCTGGGAAATTCCATGGAGAGAGGAGCCTGATGGGCTAGAGTCCATGGGATTACAAGAGTCAGATATGACTTAGCAACTGAGCATACACATGGGTGGCCTGATATATAGTTTAAGATGTTTCATATTATATCTAGATTTTAAGTTAGGTTTTGTATACCCATTTCGCTGATGAGAAAATAGAGGCTCAGGGGAATTAAATAATTTTCTTTTAATTTGTGCAACTCATTTAGGCTCCAAAGCATAGATTCAAACCCAGACAGACTGATTTTTTCTACTCCACTGTGATCCCACTCATTAAAGGATGTTCATATTAACCTATACATACACTTATTCATAGGTCCCATGACTAGTTACTGCCTTTGTGCTTCTAAAATAATTTACTTTAACCATGATGAAATGGATCAGTTCTATTGAAAAACCTAGAAGAGATACAGTCCCAGAAGTTTGATGACTCTTTGTTAGATTTTCCCTCATTCAGGATGAGGTTTACTGTTATTCACTTTAGACTCTTCAACAAGTTCTGTGAATGTAATCTCCTCCATGGAGAAAACTTGAAAATCTGACAACTAGAGTCTTATGGCCTTGGCTGGCATTTAACTTCTGACAGAGAGTGGTGGGCTGGAAAAAGCACAGCCTGTGGATAGTGAAAGCTGAGCTCTGTGTTCTCCTCCAGTCTTTCCTTGTTTGTATGACCTTTAGTAACTCGCTCAAGTCACAAGATGCCATTTGTAAAATGAGTAAAAAAAAAAAAAAAAAGGTATGCTATTTAAGAGCACATGAGTGAAGAAATGTGTAGAGCTAATGTTAATTGCTCAGTTGTATCTGACTCTTTGAAACCCCATGGACTGTAGCCCACCATGCTCCTCTGTCCATGGGATTCTCCAGGCAAGGATACTGGAGTGGGTTGCCATTTTCTCCTCCAGGGGATCTTTCTGACCCAGGGATCAAACCTGGGTCTCCTGCATTGCAGGCAGATTCTTTACCATCTGAGCCACCAGGGAAGTCTGAATGCATGTGTGCCTCCCCCTATATGTTGTATAAGTATTAATAGGTTTAATTATTATGGTCAATAATCATTGGAACCCTATTAAAAATCAGCTTATGTCCTACAGCTCTTATGGACTTCAAGTACTAAAAGTATTCTCATTTAACAATTAAGATGATTGTATGTCACAGAGATTAAAAGAATTTCCATAGTCCCACAATGAGGAAGTTAGCTCATGAGTGTCTGACTTTAAATCCATATTCCTTCTACAATATATATCCCTCCATCTAGGCTCATTTGAAAGATTTTACCATGATTCATATTGATGCAACATAAAACCTGAAGTTGAATCTAGAGAAGCTCAGTAGATGATCCAGCCTTCTAATGGGATTTCTGTAAAGGACAAGTAAATTTCAGAGGTGCTTATCTGTCACTGGTATACACAGCCAGGCAAACGGATAGAGGTCTTGGGCTTCCAGTGGTTCCCTGAACTTGAAGGTGCCCAAGAAGAGTGGGACAAGCAATCACCGGCTTCAGATACAGCATTTGTTTCCATTCTCATAGGTAGAATGAGATAGTCCATCACCAACCATCCCACCTGCCTTGAAAATGTGGCTTGTTAGCCAGACACCTGCTACACAAATTTTCCAGCTCCCATTTGACTACAGCTCCACTTTTCTGGCTGTGATTTCCTGCCAGGGAAGCCTGATGACTTGACCTAAGCAAACAATTGTGACAAATGTCTACCTTTGCTACACTGGGTTGAGTCGTCCTTTAAAAGACAGGCTGTTTTTGGCATCCTCTTTTAGTTACTGTGTTCTATTTCTTTTCCTTTTAGGCAAATCATTTATTGTAAAAGAAAGCCAAACTGAAGCATCTCATACCCTTTTCTGGAAAGAGGAGGGCTCAAATAGTTTGTGAATAAATAAATGTGGGTTAAAGGTGGAGGATAGTTCCCATCACTAGATCAGAACCACTCACAGGAGTCTCTCCAAATGTATTTCCATAATTCTAAAATTATCTCTCCCTATTTTCATGCATGCTAGTCCTTGCCAGATGCATATACTCTTCTCATTTTATACTGAAACTGGACTGTTTCTTTCATAATCAAAAATGAAGCACCTACTAAGGGCCACCTACTAAGGGCCAGATACAGAGAAGGCAATGGGGTTGCTAAGAGTCAGAGACGACTGAAGCAATGCAGCAGCAGCAGCAGCAAGGGCCAGATAGAGTGATAAGTGAAAGAGAGGCTCTGCCAAATGCAAATTGATGGTGTGAAGGACAGATGTGGAAAATAGAGTAACACAGTGTATTATAAAGAATCACCACCATCTCTTCTGGTGGGAGGGACATGTGTATTGCATCTTCAGTTCATGTCGTTCAACATTTTATCTTTCTGTCACATTTCACATTTCAGTTCATTCTACAACTGACTTATTGCCCTTAAATTAAATACTGTACCAAGTATATATATATATTTTTTTTTCCAACCTCTCCCAACCTACTAATTCAGAAGTTGTCAAGGGTTCTCTATTACCTATAAAATCAATAGATCTAAGGGCGTCCTGGATGCTCGAGTCCCATGCTCTGTACCAAGTCTTATCTCCCACCATCCCCTCCAGCTCTGCCTTCTGCACAAGCTTGGTTTCATCACTGTCCTCATGCTCACTGGAAAACTCATTCTCACTCATAACCTTTGCATTTGCTGCTGCTTTCACCTCACATGTCCTCCAGCTGTGAATCCTTAAACTTCACTGAAGCCCTAGCTCTGGACCCAACTCTTTCTAGATCTTCCCCCACTGAACTCATGAAATTTTAGAGTTTTCTGAATCATCTGTGGTCACATGCACCCGAGTTTGGTAGTTTTCATTGCTCATCGCTGAGATGATGAGTAATACCATCCCCACTCAATATTCAGTAAAGAGTGACCCCAGTATTTTCAGGAAGGTGCACTCATTGTTGAATTAATCTCATCTCTAGAAATTTCTTTTGGGGCATCCCAGTTAATTCTATGGAACAACCTTCCCACTAGTTCTGCTCTGCCTGTGGAAGAGAAGAATAATGTTATCACCTTTTCATCTCCTACCCTTCACACTTCTCCATTCTTCTACCCTTATCATGTTGCTCAGATCTCTCCACCCTGAATTTCTCAGTGCCCTCACTCCTCCTGGGGAAATGCTGGGCTCTCTGTGCTGCATTCACACACACTGCCCCAGGACAGCATAGAAACCTCAGCGCAGTCCTTTCTATAGAAGGTGGCTCATCTATCTCTCCTCTTCTTCTTTGACTTTACTATGCAGACTAGGTTCAAAATTGTGTTTTTTAATAGCTATTTCCTTTTAGCACTTCTGAGACCAAGATCACTGGAAGAGCCCACTCTTTCTGCAGAAACTGCCTCTCTCAGAAATAAACCCTCTCCAGCCAGTTCTTGGAGAGGAAAATTTAAACACGATCTACATAAGCCCATGCAGTTTCCACCCTGCCACACTCTGCCTCCCCAGAATAGTTTGCCTGCTTCACCAGTGTTCTAAACGAAAATTTCAAAAGCATGAGCAAAAATCACAGGTACTGAGAACTGGTCTGAAATATATAAACATCATCTGATTCCACTCAACCAAACTGTCAGGATTACATTATGTTTTACATGTCAGTATAATAATAGTTAATAATGATGCTTTGTATTTATCCACTGCCTTCCCTTCACAGACGTTGGCAGAGGTAAAGTAAATCTAACATCGATATTAAAAAATAAACCCCTGAATTAACACCA
>SJYV01024699.1:0-19746 GCA_006410875.1 Neotragus pygmaeus | reverse complement strand
ACAGCTGGGGAGTGGAACCAGAGGCCATGCCCTTGACCACCTGTGTGAGCGTGCCTGGGTCTATGAGGCCTGAGAGGCAGGTGCAAGGCCATGAATCTGGGTGAATGCTGTGGGAATCTGTCTTGCCTGGAAGGAAGGCTGGAGTGGGCATCTGTGGGTCATAGGGTCCCTCACTGGCCTCTTTCCTTCCCCAGAGTCCCAGATCTTTCAACCCGCTTGGTTCTCCAAGCGTCAGCATCCTGGCAAAAGGGAGGAGGAGGAGGCAGACGAGGGAGTGGAAGAAGAGGAAGACGGAGGGGCCGTGGGACTCCGCAAACGGCAGCACCCCGGCCGGAGGGACGACGTGGCGGCATGGGCGGTGGGCGCGGGTCAGCAGAAGCAGCAGCATCCCGGCTGGCGCGCCTCCTGGCTTGGGCACGCTGTCACCAAGAGGCAGCACCCAGGCAGACGGCTGGTGGACCCCAGGGCCCAAAGGAGCTGGGAGGAGGCAGGGGAGGACGAGGACGAGGGCGGAGAGCTGATGTCTGAGAAACGCCAGCATCCCGGAAAGAGGGCCCTGGGGAACCCGTGCGGACCCCGGGGACCCTGCGGCCAGGCGAGCCTTCTGCTAGGCCTCCTCGATGACCTGAGCCGGGGGCAGGGGGCTGAAGAGAAGCGGCAGCACCCTGGGCGGCGAGCGGCCTGGGCCAGCGAGCCCCTGGAGGAGTGAGCCCGTTTGCCTGTAAACTCAGTTTGTGGTCCAAGAACGTCTTAAGCCCTGCGCGCCCTACCCCCTGTGACCCCCCTTTCCCCCTCCTCCTTAGACGCCTGACCATACTCCTGAGCCCCCAGTTTACACACATGTCAAACTCTTGGCCTCGCTTGCCTATATCAGCGACTTGAGAAAGCCAGCCGATGAGTTCAAACCCTGTGTCACTCCGCTCAACATATCTGGCGAGGTGACAGACCCCAGAGTCCCTCTCCCCCCACCCCTGCAGGCCTGCTCCCCTCCCTAGCCCTAAGATGAGCGTGCTGTGTCTTCTAAGGGACCCCCATAGTGGAACAGGGTGCCATTGATGTGAGCAACCAGGGAGGGTGGGTGGAGTTGAAGCCAGCATGTCCAGATCGAGCTTCCAGCCCTTGCCACGTGCCAGGATTTGCCATGTATAAACTTCACCCCTGGCACCCAGGATCTCGTTCTCTTCTTGGGCATCCTTTTGTGGGTAGGAAGAGCCCCTCCCCACAGCTGTGTTCCACTTGGGAGAAACATTGTAGGTGGTGTTGTGCTGTGTGGTGGCTGTGGGAATTTGTAAACGTCACCCTGAAAGTCACGGCTCGTGTGTATACTTCTAGGCACCTTTCTCCTATTCGTGTTAATAAAACCTGCATCTGGATACCATCGGCGGTTGCAGTTATATCTCAGCTGGCGTGGGATTTATCTTTACAGCATTGAGAGGGGACAGGCTGAGAGCTCCCCAGCTCTGCTGAGAAGGGAATCAGGGACCTTGCAGGGGTGAAAAGTCCGCTCCACCATCCTCAGCTCAGAACAAGCTCCAGGGAGGTGGATGGGAGCTCTGGAGCCCGTTTGACACCTGGGGAGACTGAGGCCTGGAGAAGAGGAGGGACTTGCCAGAAGATACCCAGCTAGCTGGGGCAGAGCCACGGGTGTGAGAGGCAGCTCAGGACCCTGACTTGAGTTTGCCTGATTGGTGACAGGGCCGGCCTGGCCCAGTTTTATCATCATCATCGTTCTTGGCAGGAACCGAGTTCATGTGTCATCTGGCAGGCACAGCGAGGACAAAGGGCCAGGCTATGTTTGCGAACTCAAACCAGGGACTGAGCAGGGAGGCAGGCTGGGTGTGGGACAAGAGGGAGTGGTGGGGACTTGGGCAGAAATGGAAGAGGCCGTCTGACAGCACTTCAATCCAAAAACTTTGACATCCTGTGAATCAAATAATGATAATAATAGTGACATATACCCAACATGTACTATGTGTCAGGCAGTTCTTAAGCACATTACGCATATTAATTCTGATCTTCACAATGATCCTAGGTGTTACTGTGATTAGGCCAAGTTTCCTAATCAGGAAACCAACGTACAGAAACTCAAGTGACGTGTCTGGGGCTGAATTTGGCCCATTCATGGCCACCTTCCCACTTTTGACTCAAACTCTGAAATTTCCCTGGATCTTAGACTGTGCGTCACACACCTTTTCTGGTGGGTGGATGGACTATTTGGCTTTTCTGCAGACAGCATTTGGTCACCATCCTGGAGAGGGAAAGAAGGGTTGGAAGGGTGTCTGAGACTCAGTTCCCATCCTCAGGGAACCACAGTTCGGGTGGGCTGGGGTTGGAGGACTCAGGGCTTATGCATTCACACTCGTCATCTCCATTAATATCCGCAGAAGTCTGCTGAACTATTGAGATGTTGATGGATTTTTCTGTTTATGATGAGGGAACCAGCCCAGAGATTAGGCACCGAGGTGCCTGAAGGTAGGGCTGGCCTTCCCTCTAGACCCTCTGGCTCTTCTTCACTGGACCATCAGGGCAAGTGGGGCCCTAGCAGGAAACACTCTGCTCAGAGACCCTCTGGAAGGCAGACACCCTGACACAGGTCACACGGACCACTTAAAGAGCTCTTCCCGGGGCCCAGGGCTTGCAGGTGCTTTCTCAGCCAGTCCCGTGTAGCCACAAGGAGCTACCTGTCATGTCCTTTTTTAAAAAAATACGCAAGACTGTTTTGTTGTGTTTTTTGCTAATTAAAAAAATATATTTCTTATTTTCGGCTGCTCCAGGTCTTTGTCGCTCCGAGGGCTTTCCTCTAGTTGTGGCGAGCGGGGGCTACCCTCAAGTTTACAGGCTTCTCATTGCAGTGGCTTCTCATTACGAAGCATGGGCTCTAGGGCATGCAGGCTTCAGTAGTTGCAGTCCCCTGGCTTTCGAGTACAGGCTTGGTGATTGTGGTGCATGGGCTCAGTTGCTCTGCGGCCCGTGGGATTCTCCCGGATCAGGGATCGAACCCGTGTCTTCTGCATGGGCAGGCGGATTCTTCACTGAGGCACCAGGGAAGCCTGGTGCGTCCTCCTGAAGCTGAATGGCAGCTGAGTGTGGAGAAATGAAGTGCTTGCCTGAGAGCACGCCCTACCCTCAGCTCCTTCCAAACGTGCTTGGCGTGGGTTGATGTCACCTCTTCAGACATGGGGCCATTTGAAGAGTGAGACACCCGCTTCCCCAGTCATATAATGATTCCCCTCTACCCCTGAGAGTGATCAGACCACATTGCAGCTAGTAAAGCATGCAGGGTAGACACAGACGGCAGAGCAAATCTGTCTGGCTGAGCAAAGCAGGCTTCCTGGAGGAGGAAACATCCAAGCTGAGTCACAGGATAATTAAGAGGGAAGATATTTCAGGCAGAAATAAAGAGTGTAAACAAAGGCCCAGTGGGGAAAAGAATCAATGTTCCTAGAGTGCTAACACTGGAAATCTGAGGGGTTTTGGCCCATTCCTTTCTTTGAGGAAAAATGTGGCCCATTTCTCCACCTGTTGTCTAGCCCTTTAGAAGCATGAGAGAGCAGTGTAGCTTGGGAATGGAATCAAGGAAGCCTTTCTGGGGAAAGGGGCACTTGAGGTGAGCTCTGAAAGATGAAAGAAAAAGAAAACTTCCTAATCATTTACTCTGGGCCCAGACATCAGGCTTTGCTTGATGGGCACTTTTATCCCACTGCCCAGCACATAGTAGGTGATTTGTAAATACTTGTTGAATGAATTAATTACCCATCATAGTCATCTCCAGTTCAAAGGAAAGGATACTAAGAGAGAAGTAAGGTTAAGGCTAGTCTGAACCCTGGAGATGAACTTGGGGTTCATCTCTACCCAACCCCTCCTCTAGCATCCATGTCCTGTAAATTTTACCTCCTGGGTCTGTCTCAAGTCCACCCATTTTCTCCCAGTTCCTCTGACACCCCCCAGGTCCTGGCCACCATCATTTGCTGGTCTCTGGCTTCCACGCTTGTCCCCAAAAGCCGTTGTCCACAGAGAAGCAGATAGGACTATGGAAACCATACTGCTTAAGACCTCTTAGCAGCTTCCAGCTTGCCCAGGATAAAATCCTTCCACGGCTGCCCAGTCGGCCTCTTTTCTGGTTCCTGAACACACCTCAGGACCTTTGTCTGTGTTTCTCCCTCCGTCTGGAGCCCCCTTTCCTCCTATTCCTCACATTCTCCAGATCAGTATCCTAAGGTATCCGAGGATACTTCTGAAGTATTCTGGGTACTTCCTGAACTGTGGAGGTTAGAAAGAAGAAACTGCATTTCCCAGACTCCCTTGCAGCTAGAGTTTTTGAATCACATTAAGGTGTTCACGGGGAAGAAGTGAGACTGGAAAGGCTGCTCTGATGATTCCTGGTGGAAAGCAAGGCGATAGTGATCTGTTTCTGCAGCACCTTCCTGCTGGCCAAACTCCAGCTCTGAGAGCATCTAGAGTCCGCTGTTGAAAGCACCTTTCTGGCCAGCTTCACAGCTATCATAGTATGTTCTTTTCCCTTATAAACAACTTTATTGGTGGTATATTTTACATATCCTGAGATTTATTCATTGCAGGAATATACTTCAATGGTTTTTAGTAAATTTACATAGTGATACAACCATCATCATTAATCAGGTTTAGAACATTTTCAGACCCCCAATAAAATCCCCATGCCCATTTACAATTAATCTCTCTCCCTACTCTTATTTGGTCCAAGGCAACCATTCATATCCTTCTTCACCGTACGTTTGTGTTTTCTGGATATTTCATACAAATAGAGTCTACAACATGTGATCTCCTATACCTGGCTTTTGCCGATTAGCACAATGCTTTTGAAGTCCATCCACGATGTAACATGTCTCGTTACTTTGTTCTTTTTGATTGCTGAATAATATTCCAAGTTGCTGTTATTCAGTTGCTAAGTCATGTCCGGCTCTTTGTGATCCCATGGACTACAGCATGCCAGGCTTCCCTGTCCTCCATTATCTCCTGGAGTCTGCTCAGACTCATGTCCATTGAGTTGGTGATCTTATCTAACCATCTCCTCCTCTCTTACTCCCTTCTTCTCTTACCTTCCATCTTTCCCAGCATCAGGGTCTTTTCTAATGAGTCAGCTCTTTGCATCAGATGGCCAAAGTATTGGAGTTTCAGCGTCAGCATCAGTCCTTCCAACGAATATTCAGGGTTGATTTCCTTTAGGACTTACTGGTAGCGGGTTCTTAAGCTCAGTGATTCCCATGGTGGTCTCCTCATTTTCCTCATTAGAAACAGGAAACAGCTTCCCTGGCAGGGCACTTCGGTGGTATTTTTCTGCAGGATGGCTCCCCCAGCCCTTTGACAATTTCGTAAGCACTTTATTCTGAGAGCAATATTCCAGATATTCAAAGACTGGTATCAGACAGGCATCAGCCAATCAGGGCACACGTCCGATCAGAATGGATGGATTCTGACACACCTGTGAGGCCACAGCAGTATCGATACAACTTGCTGAATGCCAGCCCCGCTGTGTTAGATCAACTTTTCATCCCTAGAGCAAAGTGTTTGCTGTGCTCACTCCTGATTCACACTACGTAACTCCTCCTCCTCCTTAGCTGTCATTTCAGACAACCCTTCATTGGGATGTGCCGCCACATCTCGCCTTTCCTCGCAGCTGTCACAGTTTGTTTTTACATCTGTAGCCTAAGACAGGATTAGAGTGCAAACAGTTTACTTGGAGGGTGATCCCAGGAAGCGATGGTCTCAGAGTGGGGGAGCGATTTGGGGAAGAGAAGGCAATGAAGGCAGATGCAGTCGTGAACAGATTTCCTTAAGAAATTGGAGAACAGGACTCAGAGGGTCCCACTTGACAGAGTGAGGTAGCTGGAGATTTACTCCTGACTCTCACTGATCAGGAGTCAAAGGAGGGGGTCCTAGGGATGCTGACACCTTGGCACTTTCAACTTGCCACAAGCACTGACCACTGGGGGCCCTGAGGCAGAGAATCTCAGGGTGCTATTGTGTATTACCGCAAAGGCGAGCGCTGAGGGCATGGAGTGAGGGACCCGCAGAATCTGACAGTCTTCTTGGGTGATTTTTTCGTAAATGCCTTCTTCATCACCAACTCCTGTGTTCCATGAGGTGATCACTCCAGTACCCCCACCACCAAGGACAGTGCCAGCGCAGGGCAGTGCTTAGAAAACATTTGTTAAACATGAAAACAAAGGTGGAGATGGGAGTTGAAGGTTTCCTGCTTCCCTGATAGCTCAGTTGGTAAAGAATCCGCCTGCAATGCAGGAGACCCCGGTTTGATTCCTGGGTAGGGAAGATCCCCTGGAGAAGGGGATAGACTACCTGCTCCAGTATTCCCGGGCTTCCCTTATAGCCCAGCTGGTAAAGAATCCTCCAGCAACGTGGGACACTTGGGTTCGATCCCTCCTGGGTTGGGAAGATCCTCTGGAGAAGGGAAAGGCTACCCACTCCAGTATTCTGACCTGGAGAATTCCATGGACTGTATAGTCCATAGGATTGCAAAGAGTTGGACACGACTGGGTGACTTCCACTCACTTGCTCGGTGGCACGGCGGTAAAGAACCCAGCCGCCAATGCAGGAGACATAAGAGATGCAGGTTTGATCCCTGGGTGGGGAAGAACTTGGGAAGGAGAGCATGGCACCCCACTCCAGTACTCTTGCCTGGGAAATCCCATGGCCAGAGGAGCCTGGTGGGCTACAGTCCACGGGGTTGCAGAGAGTCAGACACGACAGAAGGGGCTTGGCACGCATGATGCCTGAGAGCCGGTGGGGCAAGCGCAAATGTTGTAGGGCGCCGCACGGTCACTGCAGACCTGTGAGCCTGGCCTCAAGGGCGGCCCCGGAGCTGAGAGCTTGTGTTGCGACCCAGTGTCACACTTGCCCAGCGACTCTGCCTTTTACAGAGTCTTGGAGGGCGTCAAACAGCCCTCTGCAGGTGGTAGCCTTTAATCTCTACACTGCGACACCAAGAACCTCCTCTGTGCGGGGACTTTCTGCTTACCACTTACACCCCACTTTATGGGTGAGAGTTGCCTGGTTTAGAGAGGTGAAGCAACTTGCCCAAGGCTGTACGTCTCCTATGGGTGGTACCACCAGGCTCACCCCAGTTCTAAAGACTTCAAGGCCGGTGGTTTTTCCTTTCTGCCCCTGCCATCCTCAGGCACACAGCATTAAAAGCGGAGGAACAGGACTTCCTTGGCGGCTCAGTGGTAAAATATCCACCTATCAATTCAGGAGACGCGGGTTCAATCCCTGATCTGGGAAGATCCCCATGCAGCTAAGTCCATTCGCTGCACTGCTGAGCCTGTGCTCTCAAGTCTGGGAGTCCCCGACTCCGCAGCAAGAGAAGCCACCGCGATGAGAAGCCTGCCCACCTCAACTAGAGAAAAGCCCACACAGCAACGAAGACCCAGCACAGCCAAACGAAATAAATAAATGAATATTTTTCAAAGCTGGGGAGCATCCCTTCAAGGAGCTGCCTCTCACAGAATCCAGCGAGGCCACCTGAGCTGCTTTGCTGCAAGCCATCCCCATGTCACGACTTCCTCTGAAATATGTTCTTGAATTAATTCCTTCTGCAAACCTTATTTCGATTAATTAGACGCAATCAGAGGACCGCTTTGCCAAGAGACTCAGTTCCTGCTCGGGCCTCTCAGGGAGTAGGGTGGGGTGGGGGAACACGTGGGGCTTCTAACCTGAAGGATGTTGGCAATTAGAACCCATTTCGATCACCCGGGTATGAGCTGACTGCCTTGGAGAACATCAATTAGCTCAGTGGCTAAACTGCGCTGAGAGTTACAGGTTACCAAGGGGACCTGTGGTCAATGCCAGGATTTAAGTGGCTCTAGTCTTCGGGGATCGTCTTTCCTGAATCGCGGCCATGTTCTGGGGCTGTTGATTATCGGCAGGCTGATTAGACCCTGTCCATGGAGGAGAGTGAATTCCTAATTGCCAGCTGCTGAGGAGGCGAGCTTCCCGGCACAGACGCAGGTACACCCCGTCCAAGGTGCCAGACAGAGGCAGGCAGGCACATGTTGGGGGGCGGCCGCATTAGGCCGGTGGCCAGAGAGACGGCACAGGACACATGCCGGGCTCCGCCTTGTCTCCCCTAGGAGGAGTGTGGGGTCTTGGGGTGACCCTCAATTCTTCGGCCCTCAATTAAAGAGCTCAATTAACACTGACTATTATGATTATTAAACTGTGGTGTTGGAGACACTCTTGAGAGTCTCTTGGACCGCAAGGAGATCGAACCAGTCAATCCTCAAGGAAAGCAGTCCTGAACAGCTATGGATGCTGTGCTGGCTCTTAGGCGATGGGGCTCGGACGACCCCTCAGGTCCTAAACCCTTTAAGGGGATTCACAAAGTTTTCACATTCCTAGCTGTGCATCTGTGTGAGGCCAGGTTGTTTTCATGTGTTTCCATCAAAATTTAACCTGGTGAGTAAACGCAAAAGCAGGTAAGAGAATCTAGCTGCCTTCCATTACGTCGGACAATGAGAAAATTTGTAAAACTGTACACCAATGCCACTTCTCTCGTGAAATTTTTGTTTGTTTGTTTTGGAAACTCGATTATTTCCTTAAAAATATTTTAGTTAACACACTATGTATTAGTTGTTTTAAAATATTCTCACTTGGAATTCTCATACAGGAAACATCAATAGGTATAATCCAAAGTTCTTTGAGGGGGGTCTCAATAAATTTTAAGTACCTAAAGGGGTGCTGAGAGAAACTTGATTGAGACAAACACACACACACACACACACACACACACACACACACACACACACACACAATCTTAAGAGCTGGACTTAGCAGTCCTGTGTGCTACATATTCTTGTAAGGGCTTTATGTATTTTGAACTATTTAGTCTTCACAGCCAGGAGGTAACTATTACAATTATCCACACGGGGAAACTGAGCCACAGAGCAGTTCCGTCTCTTACCCAAGGCCACGTATTCAGAACAAGGTGGAGCCCAGTTGCCAGCCCAGGCCTCCAGGCTCCGGATCTGAGCTCCTGGCCAGGCCTCTGCACTCTGCTTCCAAGCAGCATGCACCCTGGGGCGGGAGGAGGAGGGGAGGTGGGGTCAGGCTGCACAGAGCTTAGGGCCTACGGGGTTTGATGGCATCAGTGTAAGTTTCCCATGATAAGTACTTTTCTGCACAGAGAGATATAGCTCTTTTGCTGGATCACACAGCCAGGAGAGGGCTCCTTACTCCTCAGTTCTGAGCCAGACCCTGAGGACCACCTTCTCACCGCCCTCAACAATGACCAACCAACTCGGATGGGCCGTGCTCAGCTGATGAGAGCCGGCTTCAGAGCTTTGGTGGGGACATTTGTCCGGAGGCTCTTTTCCCCTCACAGTTGCTGAACTGGTAGGAGGTTACCCTGGAGCTGCTGGGGGCCACCTGGCCAGTGCAAAGCAAGAACGTGGCTGAGAATCCTCACTGATCAGAAGACAGACAAGCGATGGAGAGGCTGAGACCCAGATCCAGCGCTGCCTTATACCCTTGGCCTTTCCAGTGACATGAGCCAATGAATTCTGTTTTCTCTCAAGACACGTGTGTTTCTTTAAATATAACACAAGTTTAACATCATCCGTACATGTCACCCTTTTATTTATTTCTTTAGCTTGCCAGGTCGTAGTTGCAGCATGCGAACTTAGCTGCGGCATGCGGGATGATTCCCTGATCAGGGATCAAACTTGGTCTTAGGTGTCGTGAAGATTGAATGAGACGTGGCATGTGAATCATGTGATTTGGGAACTGACTCATAGTAAATTATCCTAAAATGTCGGCTCCTGGGATGATCACTTTATTAATTTGCGTTTAATTTTTGTTGAGGGAAGAGTTTTGAGCTGTCATACAATTCTCAAAGGGGTCTACAATCCCGGAAGGTCAAGAACCGTTGGTTTGGGAATCCGAGGAGTGTGGATCGGATATTACGATAAATGATCACATCTTGCCTTTGCAAAGCCTGCCAGGATGGCGCCCTGTGATTGCCTCTGTGGGGGTCAGGATGCTCGCCGTAGCCAGGATGAGACCCCCACCAGCTTATCATCCCTCCCCTTGGCCCTGGGTCCCTGTGACCTCAAAGCTCCAAAATGCCTCATTAGTGCCTGGTGAGAGCAGAGCCAGCAAGTGGGACTGCCTCTGGCCTCCGTGGAGCACACCCCTCATTAGAGCAGAAGGAAGTGTCTCATCTGACAGCGGGGTGGCCCTGGCCGGCGGTCCCTTTGTGTCTGGGCCCGATGACTCAGGGAACGCCAGCACAGGGCTGTGGCACCGTGCCCCACCCCCACGCCTATGATCCTCCAGCCCCAGCGCCCAGCACCGAAGCTGGCATTTGCTGAAGTGATAAACTAGGTGTTTACTTGTTGGTCCTCCCGGTCTGGACAAGAGAGGCTGAATCAGAACGCGAGGCCTCGGGGAGGGAGACAGAGCCAGGATTCAGATGCCTTGCCCCTGCTCCAAACCCTTGCAGTGGAGAGTTGGGGGGTCGCGGCGGTGGAGGGGGGACAGATGGAAGTTGGGGGCAGACTTGATGTCTGGCGGACATGTGGGTCCTCTGCTCTGCCACTCTCTGGCCTCAGTGTTAGGCAAGTCATTTTTGCTGTCTGCAACCCAGTGTCCTCAGCTGTAAGGAGGGGATGAAGAATCGTACCTGAACCGCGACCCTGCAGAGAACTCATTTCACAAGTCGGCTCTGCTCGCGTTTCTGTCCTGCTGATGTCCCGAGCCGCGCTAACCTCAGCTCTCAGACACAGGCGGGGTCCAGGCCCGCCATTCAAGGTCCTTTGTGAGCCAGACCCGTCAGCAACCACCCAATCACCCACCTTACCCAATCACTCTGTACAGACGAAACGATTTCTCTCCTTCACCCACGCAATACTACCACTTGGCCCGGAATTCTTCCAGCCTCTCTTTTTGAAGTTGGAAAATCCCGCCTTCAGACTCATCTCGGGCACCTCCTCATCCAGGAAGCCTTCCGTGACCTCCTCCCAGCATTGCATCAGGCAACTCCTTGGAGATCCCACCTGCCAGAGCTGGACAGACCTGGGCCCAGGATCCTGCGGATCCATCTAAAACTGCCCATCTCGAAGCATGATCCAGCATCATCCAGAAACTTGTGAGAAACGTGACTTCTCAGCCTCCACCCTGGACCTTCTGAATCAAAACTGGGAGCATGGCCCAGCAATATGTGTTGTAAAAAGCCCCCCATGGGATTCTGAAGTTCAAGCTTGAGAATCACTGGTCTAGGCAGCTGCATGTTCTGCATTTGAAGTGCCTTATGACCTGGTCCCACTCCAGCAGCTACTGCAAGAGGAAGGGGTCCGTGCCTCCCCTGGGTGCCACCCCCTAACAGAGTTGTTACAGATGAGAACTGCCTCTGACCCATCCTCTCTCCCACTCCCTGGAGATACTCAACCGATTTTGAATTGTAACTTTCTTTTATTGGCAAAGAAGAAATTTCAGCACCGGTCTCATTTATTTCTCATCAGTCTGTATTCCATCCCAATCCTGCCAGGCTGGGACCTGCTGAGTTTGAGAATCAAAACAGCAGTCAGCTGCCTCTTCAGGAAAACGTTGTCAATTTTGCATGGCTCCCCTCAGACACACCAAATGTTGTCTGGAAAAATACTTCTTTTCTCCTCTTCTCTTGCCCAGAAACTCACCACTGTGGCTCATAAAGCTGGAAGGTCTCAGACATTTTCAGAAGAGTCACTTCCCTCAATCTAATCCCCTCCCTGCACTCCTGGAATCTGCTAACCTCTTGTACTAGGAAGTTCTTCTTGGTGTCTAACCGCACTCTTTCTTGCTGTCAATGGCTCCAAACCAGTCTGTGATTTATAAGAAACAAATGGTTTTATCTCTGTTTTTTGTTGTTGTTCAGTAGCTAATTCATGTCTGACTCTGCAACTCCATGGACTACAACACACTAGACCTCTCTGTCCCTTGCTATTTTCCAGAGCTTGCTCAAACTCATGTCCATTGAGTCAGTGATGTCATCCAACCATCTCATCCTCTGTTGCCCCCTTCTCCTTTTGCTTTCCATCTTCCCTAGCATCAGGGTCTTTTCCAACGAGTTGGCGCTTTGCATCAGGTGGTCAAAGTATTGGAGCTTCAGCATTAGTCCTTCCAAAGAATATTCAGGTCTGATTTCCTTTAGGATTGACTGGTTTGATCTTCTTGCCATCCAAAGGACTCTCAAGAGTTTTTTTCAGCACCACAGCTCCTAGGCATCAATTCTTCAGTCCCCAGCCTTCTTTATGGTCCAACTCTCACATGACTAGTGGAAAAACCATAGCTTTGACTATACAGACCTTTGTCAGCAAAGTGATGTCGCTGTTTTTTAGTATGCTGCCTAGGTTTGTCACAGCTTTCCTTCCAAGGAGCAAGCACCTTTTGATTTCAGTGACGGTTGCCATCACTGTCTGCAGTGATTTTAGAGCCCAAGAAAACAGAATCTATCACCACTTCCACTTTTTCTCTGGGAACTAGCCAAGGGCCAGGCACACAGCAGGCACTCAGCAAATGGTTTATTCACTTAGAAATAGTTGGGGGTGGGGAGGAAATGGGTGGATTATGAATAAACTTTGACGATCGAAAGTGTACATTTACTCTGAGCATTACATAAGTGTCTCAGATCTAGTCAAAGAGCCAACAACTTTACGAGGGAGATGGTATCTTATTCCTATTTTACTTGTGAAGACACTGAGGCTTGGAGAGATGAAGCAATGTGTGTGAGGCCACACGGCAGTTTTGTGACCGATCTGGTATGTGAACCCAGGAGAACATTGGGGGCTCACTTCCTGGATGGTCCTGTGAGTGTTGCTGGGATGTGGTGGGCAGCTGTCTCGAGAAGCACCCAGCCCCTGGAGATTTCGGACGCGTGGGAGCAAGGCCCGAGGCAGAGACAAGTGAGGCCCGTTCGATGAAGGGCTTCTGAAGGTGGCAGGAGGCGGCGGCGGAAGATGCTGTCAGGAGCCGGGTGCGGTGGAGGGGAGGCTGCCACCGAGACAGCAAGTGCCAACAGGTCTGAGGAAGAAACCCCTTTCCTCACAGCCAGCTGGGGCTTCTTTTAGAGCAAAGCGTCAAGACCAGTGACAAGCAGCAAAGACAGAGCTAGCGTGCCCTAACGCTCCCCCGCACACCCTGCCAAAGCGCACAGCTGGTGGCGTAAGGTGCCTCCTTTCTTTCCCCTCAAACCCACCCTCATTCACTCAAGTAACAGATGTCGTTGTAAAGAAAAACCATGCAGTGGGAAAGCTGTTGAGTCGAGTTTATTCAGAATCTCACTGAGGACCCACAGCCCAGGGGGCAGTCTCTCAGGCTGAGGAGCTGTTCCAGAGAGGTAAGGGGGGAGGTCAGTGTGTATGTGATTTGGGGGAAGTGAGCACCGGCCCCCAAGCACACACCTTGGTACGAGGAACAGGCAGCTTAGTAAATGGTTTTAGTGCTTGCTTGCTTTCTTTAAAAAAAAAAAAAAAAGTTTATTTATTTTGCCGCACAGGATCTTAATTGTGGCCTGTGGGATCTAGATCCCTGACCAGGGATCCAACCCAGGGCCCCAGCATTGGGAGATGAGAGTCTTAGCCACTGGACCATCACGGAAAGTCCCCATGCTTTTTCAGAATATGGGAAGATGCAAGAGTTTGGCTTCGTAAAATTCTCTCTTGCAAATATCTAACTGTCTGAAGGCCTGCCCTGCCAGTTCTCCCAGAGCGCTGCTGCTGCTGCTGCTAAGTCGCTTCAGTCGTGTCCGACTCTGTGTGACCCCATAGATGGCAGCCCACCAGGCTCCCTTGTCCCTGGGATTCTCCAGGCAAGAGCACTGGAGGGGGTTGCCACTTCCTTCTCCAACGCATGAAAGTGAAAAGTGAAAGTGAAGTCGCTCAGTCGTGTCCGACTCTTAGCAACCCCATGGACTGCAGCCTACCAGGCTCCTCCGTCCATGGGATTCTCCAGGCAAGAGCACTGGAGTGGGGTGCCATCGCCTTCTCCTCTCCCGGAGCACAGAGTGCCTCAATTCTTGATCTCCACCCTGAACCCCCAGCAGGCTGTCCTGAAGATCAGGAACTGTAGTGCTCTGTGACTTAACCCTTGCAGACCTGGAGGGCAAGTGCCATTCTTCAGTGGGCATAAAGTAATACATTATTGTTTAAAAATGCAAAAATCAGAGTCTCATTTTGTGACTCGCCACCTCCTGCTACCCCGGGGTTCAGAGGTAGCTGGCCCCAGGGGCCTTGCTCCCAGGAAGGGGCGGGGCCCAGGGGAATAGAAGCAGGGTGTGTTACTGTGTGGCGTCCTGGTAATCCTTGCACACGGCTCACAGATGTGTCCATTTCACGCGGAACATCTCCAGACAGACTAGGAGCCGGAAGAGTCAGGAGGAGTCTGGGGGTCAGCACAGCACACACGCCACTGAGGGGTGGTCGTTCAGATAGGGAGATGCGGGAGGGCTTTTCAGTGTGGGTTCTCGGGTGGTTCAGACGGTAAAGAGACTGCTTGCGATCGGGGAGACCTGAGTTAGATCCTGGATCCGGAAGATCCCCTGGAGAAGGAAGTGGCAACCCACTCCAGTATTCTACACTTTCGGGGGAGATTTCATTATCCTGCCTGGTGTGCTGAGGCCCACAGACCTGGAAAAGGCAGCTTAGGAATTCCTGGGCGGTCCAGTGGCTAGGACTCTGCGCTTTTCACTGCTGAGGGCGTGAGTTCAATGAAACTAAGGTTCTGAGACAGAGAGAGAGAGAGAGAAAGAAAGAAGAGATACTTTGCGTCTCAGTTTTTGTGAGGAGAGGATCCCACACTCGAGGAGAGCGGACGGGCATGGTAGGGGGGAAGCACCAGGGTTGATGGAAGGCAAGGAGAGGGAATTCGTGGGCAGGAGCCTTTATTGTGGTGTCTGTAGGAAGGAACGGGCTAGAGAGGCTGTCTCTTATACACATCTTGGAGAAGNGAGAGCGGACGGGCATGGTAGGGGGGAAGCACCAGGGTTGATGGAAGGCAAGGAGAGGGAATTCGTGGGCAGGAGCCTTTATTGTGGTGTCTGTAGGAAGGAACGGGCTAGAGAGGAAGGTAAGCGGAGCTGAATAATTCAAGTGGGCTCTGGGGAGCAGGGGCTGTCCCTAGCTGGCTGGGGTCTGGCCCTGGGGTGGGCGTGGGGGTGGTGGTCCAGGGTGTGAGAGCTCCTCTGGATGGTTTAGTTTGCATCTAAAAGACACTCTCCCAGGTAACCCTTTCTGAGCACTAGTAATTGCCTACCCTGGAAGGACAGCCCCTCTGGAGTCTGCAAGCCCCCACAGTTGGTGGCATCAGAAATAAGGGAAGGTAGGGGACTTTCCTGGACTTTCATTGGAATCCGGGCTTCCAAGGCAGGGGGCGTGGGTTTGTTCCCTGGTTGGGGAACTAAGATCCCACATGCCACCTGGCATGGTAAAAGGTAAAAGATTCAGTAAAAACAAGGAGGAGCCAGGAACTCTGGGTCTGAGGCTGGCAGGCCAAGGGGGAGGGTCCCACGCCAGGATCTGCTGTCACCTGTGATCTCGGGAGAGGGGTGGGAGGGACAGGGCCCGGCCTCTGGCCGTGTGTTGAACAGAGACGCCAAGGGCAAAATGCCAGATGTGCTGGGCACATGGTGAAGCCTCAGTGTTAGCTGAAAGGATGAAGGCTGGGTCTCGAGAAGGAAGCATAAATACTAGCAAGGGTGGCCTCTGCTTNGGACAGGGCCCGGCCTCTGGCCGTGTGTTGAACAGAGACGCCAAGGGCAAAATGCCAGATGTGCTGGGCACATGGTGAAGCCTCAGTGTTAGCTGAAAGGATGAAGGCTGGGTCTCGAGAAGGAAGCATAAATACTAGCAAGGGTGGCCTCTGCTTTCACATATTTTCATGCATCACCGGGGCGCACACACACACTCTCACGCCTTGTCTCCTAGTATTTGACATAAATGTTACTGTCCCTCTACTCCTTGCCCTAAGCTGCTTTAGCATCACAAGACTGTGTCGACAGAGTGCCATCATTCACTTTCACACTTCCCTGGTGCTGGATATCTAGGTTGTTTTCAGTGGTTCTCCATTACAAACCGTGCCGCGATGAGCAGCCTTGTGCAGACGTGAGAGATTCTGTGGGTTAGAACACTTAGAAGTGAAATTGGTGGTGGTGGTTTAGTCGCTAAGTCATGTCCGACTCTTGCAACCCCATGGACGGTAGCCCGCCAAGCTCCTCTGTCCATGGGGATTCTCCAGGCAAGAATACTGGAGCGGGTTACCATTTCCTTCTCTAGGGGATCTTCCTGACTCAGAAATTGAACCCAAATCTCTTGCATTGCAGGCAGATTCTTTATCGACTGAGCTACAAGGGAAGCCCCAGAAATGAAATTGAAAGTGAAAGTCGCTCAGTCATGTCCGACTCTTTGCGACCTCATGGACTATACAGTGCATGGAATTCTCCAGGCCAGATTACTGGAGCGGGTAGCCTTTCCCTTCTCCAGGGGATCTTCCCGACCCAGGGATCAAACCCAGGTATCCTGCATTGCAGGCAGATTCTTTACCAGCTGAGCCATGAGGGAAGCCTCAGAAGTGAAATTGCTAGGACAAAAAACAGACAGACTTAATTTTTGTAAATCCTGCCAATTGTTCTACAACAGTCTGTAAGCAATTTATATTCCCACCAGAGTGAATGTGATTTGTGTGTTCTCATTTCCCCATTTTTTTTTTGGTGGGGGGGCATGCCTTGCAGCATGCAGAATCTTAGTTCCCTGACCAGGAATTGAACTCACACCCCACTGCAGTGGAAGCTCAGAGTCTTAACCACTGGACTGCCAGGGGAGTCCTGAAACTAATCTATTAATATTTCTAATATATATTCTACTTGGTCCCCAATGTGGTTCACGATAGCTTTTACTCAAAGATATGTGAAAGAAGCATTCTAGAATCGTACGTAAGTGGTATAGACTCCAGAGTCGGACCACTTTGGTTCAAATGCCAAGGCTGTGTGACCTTGGCAAGTTTCTTACCTTCTCTGTGCTTGTGATAGGATGAGACAAAGAAGGCTATGGTATACGGTAGCCATAAAGATGCCCCTCTGAGGTCTCCAAGGATGAGGCGTGTCACCAACTGCCTCAGCCGCCTGTATGGAAGGACACACGACCTTCCCGCGGAGACCAGGCTCCCGTGGGCTGCTCCCCGCCAGTGACCGAGAGCAGCAGGCCCTTCCCCAGGGACAGGACACCCCACGAGCTTGACTTCCTTCTTTGACTCTCTTGCCTCCCTTTTATAAGGACACTTTTGATTATACTTAGGGCCCATCTGGATAATGCAGCATCATCTCCCCATCTCGAGATCCTTAACTCAGTCCCATCAGCCAAGTCCTTCTGACAGGCACGGTAGCAGTCACAGGTCCTCTGCATCTGGGGGGCTATTATCAGCCTACCGCACTGCCCACCTTCCCTCTTTCCCCCCCTGCCCATGGGAGCCAGGCCTGTGGTTGGGTGCCCCTCCCTGGTGCCTCCAGATGACGTAGAAGGCACTCAGTGAAATGTCAGCTGCACTGAACGATGCTTAAATAGACAAATGCATGGGACACGGTGCATAGAACTTATCCTATAAAACGATTCATCATTCATCCGACATTCTGACATTCAAATTCAACTCAGGGTCCTGAAACGTTTGTTTCTTCAGTCTGGTGACTTTAGTAGTGTCCCCAGGTCCCTGCGTGGGTACAGCTGTGCTCTGGCTGAGCTGTGAGGAAGGCTATCTGCCCACACGGAGGGCACAGGGTGTCTGGGGACCAGGACACCAGGAGCCCCAGCCCTGATTCTGTGCCTCTCCTGCCTGGACCGGGCTGGGCATCCTCAGCCACAGATGGGGCTCTGGCACTGGTGCCTCCATCTTGGACACTTCCTTCTGTTAACCTATTCTATCTCTTTAAAATTGATTTATTTGGGGGCCTTCCCTGTCAGGTCCAGGGGTTAAGACTCCAAGCTGCCAATGCAAGCGGCACGGGTTTGATCCCTGGTTGGGGAACTAAGATCCCAACTGCCCAGCAGTGCAGCCAAAAATGGAAAAAAAAAAAAAAAAAAAAAGACAAAAAAAAGAGGAGATTTATTTTTAAAAGTGAAAGAAAAAAAAAGTCTAGAAGACTAGAAATAGCTACTTTTGCTAGGTTCTTGTGAGTCCCTCTAGAGATATTTTAAGCATTTCCAGCATCCATGTGCTGTCCTTGACTTAGAATTAACCCCCTCCATTCCTATTCTCTGCAACCCTGAAAGGCAGCCTCTAATCCCAGATCCCATGTGCCCTCCCAGGTGTGGTGAGTGCGCCCCTGGGTCTGCACAAAATGATTTGGAGTGGAGCATGGCTTGAAGTTTTAACAGTTCAACTTCTATTTAAGTGTGTCCTAAAGAAAACAGACCAGTACATCCCACACAGAATTTTCCATCTGCCTAAAATGGGGTTAAAATTTTAAAGTGTGCTGTGTTCAGGGTAAATAATGGGCAATCTGCAAAAGAGTGAAACTGTACAGGAGGCAGAGGAACAGTTTGGAACTTGGCTTAACATGACCAACCTAGACAGCATATTCAAAAGCAGAGACATTACTTTCCTAACGAAGGTCCGTCTAATCAAAGCTATGGTTTTTCCAGTGGTCCTGTATGGATGTGAGAGTTGGACCATAAAGAAAGCTGAGTGCCAAATAATTGATGCTAGTGAACTGTGGTATTGGAGAAGACTCTTGAGAGTCCGTTGGACTGCAAGGAGATTCAACCAATCCATCCTAAAGGAGATCAGTTCTGAGAGTTCATTGGAAGGATTGATGCTGAAGCTGAAACTCCAATACTTTGGCCACCTGATGCGAATAACTGACTCATTTGAAAAGACCCTGATGCTGGGAAGGATTGAAGGCAGGAGGAGAAGGGGACGACAGAGAGTGAGATGGTTGGATGGCATCACCGACTCGATGGAGACGAGTTTAAGCAAGCTCCGGGAGTTGGTGATGGACAGGGAGGCCTGGCGTNACCCTGATGCTGGGAAGGATTGAAGGCAGGAGGAGAAGGGGACGACAGAGAGTGAGATGGTTGGATGGCATCACCGACTCGATGGAGACGAGTTTAAGCAAGCTCCGGGAGTTGGTGATGGACAGGGAGGCCTGGCGTGCTGCAGTCCATGGGGTCGCAAAGAATCAGACGCCACTGAGCGACTGAACTGAACTGAACCGATAAACAGGCGGGTCAAGAAAGTGAGATCCGTGCTTTGCGCCCGGACTGAGCCCACCCCAGCGGTTGGGAGAGGAAGGCTGGGTTCCTGAGCTGCGAGTCTCAATCTTGGTTGAACATTGGCATCGCATGGGAAGTGTGCAAAACCCGTGTCCAGGCTGCGTTCCAGATCAACCTGAGGGTGCAGACCCAGCGTGAGAATTCTTTAAGCCCCACCAGAGACAGGTGTGCCGATCCTAGAGCTTCCCTGAGCCTCTCAGGAGAAGAGGGTGCTGGGCGCCCCGCCCCCTGCTGGCGGGAGGAGCCGCATTCGCCCAGCCTGGTAGGATTTGCTGGGAGACTCGGGGTCTCAGCTACGCTGGGGAGAGGTTGCTTCCGTTTACGTAAGCTGTGCTCCAGGCTGCCTTTTCACAGCTGCTGCTGCTAACTCACTTCAGTCGTGTCCGACTCTGTGTGATCCCATAGAGAACAGCCCACGAGGCTCCCCCGTCCCTGGGATTCTCCAGGCAAGAACACTGGAGTG
>SJYV01024698.1:16171-28165 GCA_006410875.1 Neotragus pygmaeus | reverse complement strand
CAATACTCAGAACCCTTTAAGAAAGAGGCTTACTCAGCTGTTAAATGACATGAGATTATTTCAAAGGTCCTTTCAAGCTATAAAATTTCATGATTGATAGAAGACTCTCATTAATGATCTGATCAGAAAATTTACTGTTTTCTGAAGTTTGTTATACAGTTTTTCAATTGACATCATCAACAAAAGACAAATAAGTTACCATACATTAGTCAATTTTCTCATAGTAGCTCAAGTCATCAAACATCAGCTCAGGGCGACCGTGGCACACAGCCAGGTCCTGAGCGCAGGGCGACCACAGCACACAGCCCAAACATCTGGAGAAGGCTACTGCGGCACACAGCCCGGACCTTGGCAATGAGGAACTGTGGCACAGAGCCGGGAAGAGGTGGCAAGCCGAGGGAGGAACACAGGCCAGACCTTAGCACAGGGCGACCGCAGCACACAGCCCGGACCTGGTGAGATGGCGACTGCGGCACACAGCCCGGACCTCGGAACAGGGCGACTGTGGCACACAGCCCGGACCTCTGCAAAAGGTTACCTCGGCACACAGCCCGGATCTCGGAACAGGTTGACCGTGACACACAGCCCAGGCCTCGGCAGAGGGAACACGGTTCAGAGGCCGGAACTCATTGCAAGCCGAGGGCAAAACACAGCCTTGACCTCGCCACAGGGCGACCGCGGCACACAGCCCGAACCACAGTGAAGAGCGACCGAGGCACACAGCACGGACCTCAGTGCAGGGCGATTCTGGCACACAGCACCGACCTCGAGAGATGGCGACTGTGGCACACAGACTGGACATTGGCGCAGGGCAACTGTGGCACACAGCCCGGACCTCAGAGCAAGGCTATTGCAGCACACAGCCCGGAACTCAGTGCAAGGCTAACATGGCACACAGCCCAAAACTCGGCGCAGAGTGACCATGTAACCCAGCCTGATCCTCAGTGGAGGGTGACCGCAGCACACAGCCCGGATCTCGGCACAAGGCTATGGTGGCACACAGTCCAGAACTCGGTTCAAGGCTACCGTGACACACAGACTGGAACTCTGCACAGGGCGACTGTGGCACAAAGCCCGAACCTCAGTGAAGGGAGACCGTGGCACACAGCCTGGAAATCTGTGCAGGGCGACTGGGGTACAGAGCTCGGAACTCCTCACTAGCCGACCGTGGAACATAGCCTGGAACTTGGTGCAGGGCGACCACGGCACACAGCCTGGGCCTCTGCAGAAGCTACTTTGGCACACAGCCCGAAACTCAGTGAAGGGCGACCACGTCACACAACCTGGAACTCGTCGCTAGCCGATCGTGTAACACAGTATGGACCTCAGATCAGGGTGACCGTGGCACTCAAGCCGTACCTCAGCACAGGGTGACAGCGGCACTTAGGCCAAACCTCGGTGCAGGGCTACTGTGGCACACAGGCCGGACATCAGCTCAGGGCGACCGAGAAACACAGCCCGAACTTCAGTGAAGGGAGACCGCGGAAAACAGCCTGGAAATCTGTGCAGGGTGACTGGGGTACAGAGCTCGGAAATCATCGCTAGCCGACCACGGAACAGAGCCCGGACCTCGGCGTAGGATGACCATGGCAAACAGGACGGAACTCGTCTCCAGCTGATGGCAGAACACAGCTCAGACCTCGGCACAGAGCAACCACGGCACACAGGCCGGACCTCAGCGCAGGGTGACTGGGGCACACAGCATGAACCTCGGCATAGGGTGACCGCGGCACACAGCCCGAACCTCAGTGAAGGGCCACTGTGGCACACCGCCCAAAAATCTATGCAGGTCTACCATGGCACAGAGCTTGGAACTAATCACTAGCCAACCGCAGAACTCAGCCGGGACCTCGTTGTTGGCGACCGCGGCACACAGGCCGGACCTTTGTGCGGGGCGACCGCGGCACACAGCCCAGACCTCGGCGCAGGGGGACCACGGCACACAGCCCGAACATCAGTAAGGGTGACTGTGGCACACAGACCGGAACTCGTCACCAGCCAACCGCGGAACATGACCCAGACATTGGTGAAGGGCGACCGTGGCACACAACTCGGTCATCAGCGCAGGGCTACCACAGCACACAGCCCGAACCTCAGTGAAGAGCGACCACAGCACACATCCCAAACCTAAGTTAAGGGTGACCGCGGCACACAGCCCAAGAATTTGTGCAGGTCCACGGTGGCACAGAGCCAGGAACTCGTTGCTAGCCAACCACGGAACACAGCCCAGACCTTGGCACAGGGCGACTGCTGCACACAGGTCGGACCTCAGTGCAGGGTGACCGCGGCACACAGCCCGGACCTCGGCGCAGGGCGACCGCAATACATAGCATGAACATCAGTGAAGGTCAAACGCAGCACACAGCCTTGAACTCGTCACTAACCCAACGCGTAACACAGCCCAGACCTCGGCTCAGGGCGACCGTGGCACACAGCCCAGACCTTGGCGCAGGGTGACCACAACACACAGCATGAACCTCAGTGAAGGGCGACTGTGGCACACAGTCCGGACCTCGACACAGGGCGACCCTGGCACACAGCACAGACCTTGGCAGACGGCGACCATGTCACACAGCCCGGAATTCGGCACAGAGCCACCACGGCACAGAGCCCAGAACTCATCACTAGCCAACCACGGAACACATCCTGGATCTCGGTACAGGGCGACCCCGTCACACAGACCGGAACTCTGCGCAGAGCAAACATGGCACAGAGCCCAGAACTCGTTGCTAGCCAATCACAGAACACAGCCTGGACCTCGGCACAGGGCGACCATGACAGACAGGCCGGACCTCGGCACCGGGCGACCGCGGCACACAGCCCAGATCTCGGTGCAGGGTGACCACAATACACAGCACAACCATCAGTGAAGGGCGAACGCCACACACAGCCCAGGACTCATCATTAGTCCACCGCGGAACACAGCCCGTACCTCAGTTAAGGGCAACCATGGCACACAGGCCGGACCTTGGTGCATAGTGACCGTGACACAGAGCCCAGAACTCGTTGATAGCCAACCTCAAAACACAGTCCAAACCTCAGTGCAAGGTGACCATGGCACACAGGCCGGACATTGGTGCAAGGCTACCGTGGCACACAGCCCGGACCTAATCGCAGGGTGACCCTGGCACACAGCACGGTCCTTAGCAGATGGCGACTGTGTCACACAGCCCGGACCTCGGACACAGAGCAACCCCGGCACAGAGCCAGGAACTTGTCCCTAGCCAACCGTGGAACACAGCCTGGACCTCGGCACAGGGCGACTGTGGCACACAGGCCGGACCTCGGCGCAGGGTGACTGTGGCACACAGCCCGGACCTTGGCATAAGGTAACTGCGGCACACAGCCCGAACCTCAGTGAAGGGCAACTGCGGCACACAGCCTGGACTTCGTCACTAGCCAACTGTGCCACACAGCCCGGACCTCGGCGCAGGGCGAACATGGCACACAGCCCAGACCTTGGTGTAGGGCGACCTTGGCAAACAGCCCGGACTTCAGTAAAGGGTGACCACGGCACACAGTCCGGCACTCATCACTAGCCGACCGCGGAACACAGCCCGGACCTTGGCGCCTGGCGACTATCTCACACAGGCCAGACCTCGGCACAGGGCAACTGCGGCACACATCACAGACATCGGCATAGGTCGACTGCGGCACACAGCCTGAAACTCAGTGAAGGGCTACCACAGCACACATCCTGGATCTCGACAGGTGTGACCCTGGCACACAGCATGGACCTTTGCAGATGGCGACCGTGGAACACAGCCCGGGCCTGTCGCAGGGTGACCATGGCACACAGCCCAGAACTCGGCGCAGGGCGACTGCAGCACACATCCTGAATATCAGTGAAGGGCGACCACGGTTCACAGCCCGGAAATACTCTGGACGATCGTGGCAGAGTCCAGAAATTGTCGCTAGCCAACCGCAGAACACACCGGGGAATTTGGCACAGGGTGACTGCAGCACACAGGCTGGACCTCGGCGCAGTGAGACTGCGGCATACAGCCCAGACATCGGAGCAGGGCGACCACGGCACACAACCCGAACCTCAGTGAAGGGCGACCACAGCCCACAGCCCGGAACTCGTCGCTAGCCGACCGCAGAACACAGCCTAGACCAAGATGCAGGGTGACTGCAGCACACAGCCCGGATCTTGGCAGATGGTGACCGAGTCACACAGCCCAGAACTCGGCACAGAGCGACCGCGGCACAGAGCCTAGGACTCATTGCTAGCCGACCCCAAAACACAGTCGGATTTCAGTACAGTGCGACTGTGGCACATAGGCCGGACCTTGCTGTAAGGAGACCACGGAACAGAGCACGGACCTCATTGCAAGGCGACCATGGCACACAACCCGAACCTCAGTGAAGAGCTACCTCAGCACACAGCCCGGACCTCGGCGCATAGTGACCGTTGCAGTGATGGGAACTCATCGCTAGCTGACCACAGAACTCAGACCAGAACTCAGTGAAGGGCGACGACCATGGCACACAGCCCAGAACTCGTCACTAACCGACCACAGAACACAGCCTGGACATCGGCACAGGGCGACCGCAGCACACAGCCCAGATCTCGTCAGATGGCAACCGTGTCCAACAGCCCGGACCTCAGTGCAGAGCGACCATGGCACAGAGCCCAGAACTCGTTGCTAGCCGACCTCAAAACACAGCCCGGACATCAGCACAGGGCGACTGTGGCACACAGCCCAGACCTTGGTGCATAGCGACTGCTTCAGAGCCGGGAACTCATCGCTAGCTGACCACGGAATACAGCCCAGAACTCAGTGAAGCGCGACTGTGGCACACAGCCTGGAAATCTGCACTTGGTGAGGCGGCACAGATCCCGCATCTCGTCGCTAGCCGACCATGGAACACAGCCCAGACATCGGTACAGGGTTACCGCGGCACAAAGCCCGATCCTCAGTGAAGGGAGACCAAAGCACACAGCCTGGAAATCTGTGCAGGGCGAATGGGTTACAGAGCTCGGAACTTGTCGCTACCCGACTGTGGAACACAGCCCGGAACTCGACGCAGGGCAACCACGGCACACAGCCCGGACCTCTGAAGCAAGCTACGGTGGCAAACAGCGCGGACATTGGCAAAGAAAAACCGCTGCAAGGAGCCGGGAATAGGTCGCAAGCCAAGGGCGGAACACAGGCCGGAACTGGGCGCACAGCAACCGTGGCACAGAGGCCGGACTTCGGCGCAGGGTGACTGTGGAACACAGGCCGGACATCGGCTCAGGACGACTGCTGCACACAGCCCAGACCTCAGCGCAGGGGGACAGCGGTACACAGCCCATACCTCTGGAAAAGGCTACCACGACACACTACCTGGACCTTGGAAAAGAGGAAACACGGCAAAGAGCCGGGAACAGGTCGCAAGCTGAGGGCAGAATGCAGGCCAGACTTCGGCACAGGGCGACCACGGCACACAGCCCGGACCTGGGGAGATGGCTACCATGCCACACAGCCCAGACCATGGAACAGGGCGACTGCGACACACAGCTCGGACCTCTGCAGAAGACTACCTCAGCACACAGCCCGGACCTCGAAACAGGGCGACCGTGGCACACAGCCCGGAGCTCGGCACAGAGGGAACACAGCACAGAGCCCGGAACATGTCACAAGATGAGGGCCAAACACAGCCTGGACCTCAGCGCAGGGCGACTGCAGCACACAGCCCGAACCACAGTGAAGAGTGACCGAGGTACACAGCATGGACCTCGGTGCAGGGCGACCCTGGCACACAGCACCAGCCTCGGGAGATGGCGACTGTGGCACACTGACCGGACATCGGCTCAGGGCAACTGCGGCACACAGCCCGGACCTCGGTGCAAGGCTAACATGGCACACAGCCCGAACCTCGGTGCAGTGCAACAGCAGCACATAGCCCAGTCCTCAATATAGGGTGACCACAGCACAAAGCTCGGTCCTCTGCACAAGGCTACCACGACACACAGCCCGGAATTCGTTTCAAGGCTACCGTGGCACACAGACCGGACCTCGACACAGGGCGACCGCGGCACACAGCCCAAACCTCAGTGAAGGGAGACCGTGACACCTAGCCCGGGAATCTGTGCAGGGTGACTCGGGTACAGACCTCAGAACTCATTGCTAGCCGACCATGGAAAACAGCCCAAACCTCGCCTTAGGGGACCATGGCAAACAGGATGGAACTCGTCTCCAGCTGATGGCGGAACACAGCCTGGACCTTGGCGCAGGGCATCCGCGGCACACAGCCCGAACCTCAGAGAAGGGAGACAGTGGCACACGGCACGGAAATCTGTGCAGGGCAACCGGGGTATAGAGCTTGGAACTTGTCACTAGCCAACCAAGGAACACAGCCCGGACATCAGTGCAGGGCGACCATGGCAAACAGGACGGAACTCTTCTCCAGGCAACGGCGGAACACAGTCCGGACCTCGGCACAGGGCGAACGCGGCACGCAGGCCAGACCTCGGCGCAAGGTGACCACGGCATACAGCATGGACCTCGGCTCAGGGCGACTGCGGCTCACAGCCCGAACCTCAGTGAAGGGTGACCGTGGAACACAGCCCAAAATTCTGCAGAGCGACCATGGCACAGAGATGGAACTCATCGCTAGCCAACGGGGGAACACAGCCTGGACCTCTGCACTGGGCGACCATGGAACACAGGCCGGACTTTTGCATGGGGTGACCGCGCCACAGTCCAGACCTCGGCACAGGGCGACCACAGCACACAGCCTGAACGTAAGTGAAAGGTGACTGTGTCACACAGCCCGGAACTCGTCGCAAGCCGACCATGGA
Organism: Neotragus pygmaeus; assembly: GCA_006410875.1. Taxonomy (NCBI): domain Eukaryota; kingdom Metazoa; phylum Chordata; class Mammalia; order Artiodactyla; family Bovidae; genus Neotragus; species Neotragus pygmaeus. Next base: position 21,375 of record SJYV01024698.1, on the reverse strand, counting down.
ACACAGCCCAGACCTTGGCGCAGGGTGACCGCGGCACACAGCCCGAACCCTAGTGAAGGGCGACTGCAGCACACAGCCCAGAAATCTGTGCAGGGTAACAGAGGCATAAAGCCTGGAACTTGTTGCTAGTCGACTGCAAGACACAGACAGGACGTGGGCGCAGCCCAACCACGTAAAACAGGCCACACCTCGTTGCAGGGCGACCACAGCACACAGCTGGACCTTGGCGAAGGGCGACCGAGGCACACAGCCTGAAACTCAGTGAAGCATGACAGCGTCACACAGCCCGGAACTAGTCGCTAGCCAACCATGGAACACAGCCCGGACCTCAGCGTAGGGATAGGTGGCACACATGCCGGAACTCAGCGCAGGGTGACCGCAGAACACAGGCTGGACCTCAGCGCAAGCAATCATGGCACCCAGGCCGGACTTTGGGGCAGGGCCACCGCAGAACACAGGCCAGATTTCGGCTCAGGGTGACCGGGGCAAAAACCCCAGACCTTGGCTTAGGATGACAGCGGCACACAGCCCGAACTTAAGTGAAGAGCGACCGAGGCACACAGCATGGTCCTCGGCACAGTGTGACCCTGGCACACATCACGGGCCTCAGGAGTTGGTGACCGCAACACACAGCCAGGACACCAGCCCAGGGACTGCGAAACACAGCCCAGAATTCAGAGCAAGGCTACCGCAGCACACAGCCCGGACTTCGGCGCAGGTTGCCCACAGCATACAGCCCGAACCTCAGTGGAGGCTGACCGCGGCACACAGCCTGGAAATCTGTGCAGGGCGACTGTGGCACAGTGCTCAGAAATCGTCGCTAGACAAACTCGGAACACAGCATGGACCTCGTCACAGGGTGACCGCGGCACACAAGCCAGACCTCGGCGCAGGGCGACTACGGAACACAGCCCGAACCTCAGTGAAGGGCGACTGCAGCACACAGCCCAGAACTCGTCGCCAGCTGACCACGGAACACAGCCTAGACCTCGGCATAGGGCGATCGCACAACACAGCCCAGAAATTTGTACAGGGAGCCCACGGCACAGAGCCCATAACTAGTCACTAGCCGACCACGGAACACATCTTGGACCTCAGCGCAGAGTGACCATGGCAAACAGGCCGGACCTCGTCACAGGGCAATCATGGCACACAGCCCGGACCTTGCAAAGGGCGACCATGGCACACTGCCCGCAACACAGTGAAGAGCGACTGCGGCACACAGCCAGTAACTCGTTTCTAGCCGACTGCGTAACACATCACCGATTTTGGCACAGGGCGACCGCAGAACACAGGCCGGACCGAGGCACAGGGAGACTGTGGCACACATCAAGGACATCGAGCAGGATGACCACTGCACACAGGCTGAACCTCAGCAAAGGGTTAGCATTGCACACAGCAAGTACCTCAGTGAAGGGTGACCGCAGCACACATCCCTGACCTCGATGCAGGGCAACCCTGGCACAGAGTATGGACCTCGACTGAAGGTGACCGCAGCATACAGCCCCGAACTTAGTGCAGGGCGACCGCGGCACACAGCCCAGACCTCAGCGCAGGGCTACCGGTGCACTCAGCCCGAACTTGAGTGAAGGGCGATCACGGCACACAGCCCAGAGATCTATGCAGGGCGACCGTGGCACAGTGCTCGGAACACATCGCTAGCCAACAGTGAACACAGCCCGGACACCGGCACAGGGCCACTGTGGCACAAAGGCCATACCATGACGCAGGGCGACCGGCACACAACCTGGACCTCGGCGCAGGGCGACAGCGGCACACAGCCCATAATTCAGTGAAGGGCGACTGTGGCACACAGCTCAGAAATCGTCACTAGCCTACCACGGAACACTGCCCAGACTTCGGTGCAGGGTGAACTGGGGACACAGGCCGGCCCTTGGCGCAGGGCGACCGCGGCACACAACCCGAACCTCAGTGAAGGGCAACCGTGGCACACATTTCGGACCTCGACGAAAGGCGACCCTGTCACACAGCACGGACTTCAGCAGATGGTGACTGCGGCAGACACCCCGGACCTAGTTGCAGTGCGAACACGACACAGAGCCCGGAACTCATCACTAGNACGAAAGGCGACCCTGTCACACAGCACGGACTTCAGCAGATGGTGACTGCGGCAGACACCCCGGACCTAGTTGCAGTGCGAACACGACACAGAGCCCGGAACTCATCACTAGCCAGCCGTGGAACACAGCCCAGACCTCACTGAAGGGTGACCGCAGCATACAGCCCGGATCTCAGTTCAGGGCGACTGCGGCACACAGGTCGGATGTCGGTGCAGGGTGACACTGGCACACAGTACGGACCTCGGCGCCGGGCGAAGGCGGCAAACACCCTGACCTCGGGGCAGGGTGACACTGGCACACAGCACGGACCTCGGCTGATGGCAACTGCATCACACAGCGCAGACCTCAGCGCAGAGTGACTGCAGCATAGATCCCGGAACTCGTCGCTAACCGACCATGGAACACAGCCCGGACATCGGCACAGGGTGACTGCAGCACACAGCCTGGACCATGGCAAAAGGCTACAGTGGCACACAGCCAGGACCGCAGTGCAGGGCGACCACGGCACACAGCACGGAAATCTGTGCAGGTAGAAAGTGGAACAGAGCTTGGAAATCATCGCTAGCCAACTGCGGAACACAGCTTGGACCTCGGCACAGGACGAGCACAGCACACAACCTGGACCTCGGCGCCGGGCAACCGCGGCACACAGCCCGAACTTGAGTGAAGTGCGACTGCAGCACACAGCCCAGAACTAGTCTCCAGCCGACCGTGGAACACAGCCTGGATCATGGCAACGGGTGACCGCGGCACAAGCCCGGACATCGGCACAGGGCTACCGCGGCACACAGCCCGAACCTAAGTGAAGGGCGACCACAGCACAGAGCCCAGAAATCGGTGCATGGCGAACATGGCACAGAGCCAGGAACTCATCACTAGCCGATCGCGGAACACAGCCCAGACTTCGGCATAGAGCGACCATGGCACACAGCCCGGAACTCGGGGGATGGCGACCGCGGCACACAGCCCGGACCTCAGGAGATGGCGACTGCAGAACAGAGCCCGGACCACGGTGCAGGGCAACCGCGGCACACAGCCCGGACCTCGGCGCAGGGTGACTGCAGCACACAGCCCAAACCAAAGTGAACGGCGACGGTGGCACACAGCCCGGAAATCTGTACAGGGCGACCGTGGCACAGAACCCGGAACTCATTGCTAGACAACCGCGGAACACAGCCCAGACCTCGGCGCAAGGCGATCGCAGCACACAGCCCGGATCTCGGTGCAGGGTGACTGCGGCACACAGCACGGACCTCGGAACAGGACGACCATGGCACACAGACTGTACCTTGGTGCAGGGCGACACTGGCACACATCACGGACCTCAGCACAGGGCAACTGCGGAACACAGCACGAACCTCGGTGCAGGGCGACACTGGCACACAGCATGGACCTCGTCTCATGGCAATCGTAACACACAGCCTGGACCTCGTTGCAGAGCGACCACATCACAGAGCCCGGAATTATTCACTAGCCGACCGTGGAACACAGGTCAGAAATCTGTGCAGGGTGATCGTGGCACAGAGCTTGGAACTTGTTGTTAGCCAACCGCGGAACACAGCCCGAACCTCACGGAAGGGCGACTGAGGCACACAGTCCGGAACTCGTCGCCAGCCGACTTTGGAACACAACCCGGACCTCAGAGCAGTGCGACCGCAGAACACAGCTCAGGCTTCGGTGAAGGGCTACCGCGGCACAGAGCCCGAACCTCAGTGAAGGGCGGCCGCAGCACACAGCCCGGACCTTGACTAAAGGCGAACCTGGCACACAGTACAAACTTAGGCAGATGGAGACTGCATCACACACCCCAGACCTTTTCTCAGTGCGACCACAGCACAGAGCCCGGAACTCATCACTAGCTGACCACGGAACACAGCCTGGACCTCACTGCAGGGTGTCCGCAGCATACAGCCTGGATCTCGGTGCCAGGCGACTGTGGCAAACAGCCCCGACATCAGTGCAGGGTGACACTGGCACATAGCACGGAGTTCAGGGATGGGCGAAGGTGGCACACAGCCCAGACCTCGGCGCAGGGTGACACTGGCACACAGTATGGACCTCGGCACAAGTCTACCGTGGCACATAGCCCAGACCTTACCACAGGGCGACCGCGGAGCACAGCCCGAACCTCAGTGAAGGGCGACCACGGCACACAGCACGGAATCTGTGCAGGGAGACCATGGCAGAGCCTGGAACTCGTCACTAGCCGACCACAGAACACAGCCCGGACATCGGCACAGGGCGACTGCAGCACACAGCCTGGACCATGGCAAAAGGCTACCGTGGCACACAGCCAGGACCGTGGTGCAGAGAGACCATGGCACATAGCACGGAAATCTGTGCAGGAAGAACGTGGAACAGAGCTCGGAAATCATCACTAGCCAACCGCGGAACACAGCTCGGACCTCGGCACAGGACGAGCACCACACACAACCTGGACCTCGGCACAGTGCAACCACGGCACGCAGCCCAAACTTGAGTGAAGGGCGACTGCAGCACACAGCCTGGAACTAGTCTCCAGCCGACTGTAGAACACAGCGCGGATCTCGGCACCAGGCAACTGTGGCACAAGCCCGGACATCGGTGCAGGGCTACCGCAGAACACAGCATGAATCTAAGTGAAGGGTGAATGCAGCACAGAGCCCAGAAATCTGTGCAGGGTGACCGTGGCACAGAGCTAGGAACTCGTCACTAGCCGATCGTGGAACACAGCCCGGACTTCGGCAAAGGGCGACCATGGCAACAGGCTGGATATCGTCGCAGGGCGACGACAGCACACACCCCGAACCTCAGTGAAGGTTGACCACGACACACAGCTCGGAACTTGTCGCTAGCCAACCACGGAACACAGCCCGTACCTCGGCCCAGGGTTACTGTGGCATATAGGGCAGACCTCAGCACAGGGCGACAGCGGCAAACAGGCCATACCTCGGTGCAAGGCGACCGTGGAACACAGCCCGAACCTCAGTCAAGGGCGACCACGGCACACAGCCCGGAACTCGGGGGATGGCGACCGTGGCACACAGCCCGGATCTCGGGAGATGGCAACCGCGGCACAGAGCCCGGACCACGGCGCATGGCAACTGCGGCACACAGCCCGGACCTCGGCACAGGGTGACTGCA